>JAOSBN010000001.1:11232035-11260753 GCA_027563595.1 Erythroxylum suave
CTCATCTTCACTTACTGAATTTGTCTGATCATCATTCATAAAAATGAGTAATTAAAATAATATTGATTTAATTCAAAATTTGATTATATCAAAATTGGACTACAAAGTAAAATCCTGATCATCTTTCAATTAGGCATAGTTTAAATTCGTCATATCATGTTTGGGTTTAGTTGCATTATATTGTAAATGTGGTTCTTTATTGTAAACATAATCATAATTATAATTGTATTGTTCATAATAATAATTACTTTTCCTTACAGTTGGAATATAATTTACATTTCATAATTTAAAAGTCTTCGGTATGATAATAGATTAAATTCTTTTTCTTGTAATATAGGAATAATTTTTATAGTAAGTAAAATCACAAGCTTTGGCGATGCTATCCTTTTGAAAGGACAAAAATATACTAAAATTTAAAGAATTTATATATCGAATTTATTTTTAAGTTATTTATTTTAAATATGTAAAAATTAAATGTATATTAAATACATGATTCATGGAATCTTGAACAAAAGTTCCTGAACAATACACCATTAATGTACCCTTAAAATTGTGGACCCTAACCATGAAAAACCATAAAAGCTAAATCAAATTTTGAAATTTAAATTTTAAATTGACCAATTGAAAGTTGGTAATTGAACTGGCTTTAGGTTTGGAGCCGTGTGAGCAAAGGTTCTTGTTGGTGGTGAGGAGTCCAAACGATAAAGTTGCTAATGCCACGTTTTACAATGTTTAGAGCCAGAAAGGCTCTTTCAATTTGTTACCTAAAAGGTTCTTAGATAGAGCTAAAGGGCGTGGTTTGGTGCTTCCATAGTGGGCACCATAGGCCTAGGCGCTAATCATGGCTCAACTGGAGGGTTCTTAACCCACTGTAGTTGGAACTCAACCCTCGAAAGTGTATTGAATGATGTGCCATTAATTGCTTGGCCACATTATGCTAAGCAGAAAAGAATCCTGACATGTTAACAGAGGACATCAAATTGGTATAAAGACCTAAGGTTAACAAAAATGGCCTCATTCTATGAGAAGAACTCGTCGATGGTGTGAGGTGTTTAATAGAAGGCGAAAAAAGGAAAAGGGTACACAATAGAATGAAAGACCTAAAAGACTAATTAACATAAGTCCTAAATAAAGATGGGTTTTCTACGAAGGTGCTTTTAGAGATGACTCTCAAATGGAAAAATCAAACATTCGCTTACGATGTCCTAGATTTATAACATATTTATTAGGTATTCTATCTCTCCTTTCTTACGTTATTTATGTGTTTATCAATTACTTTTTCTCCTTTTTTTGTCTTGTAATACTTCAATTACGTTCTAGTCTTGCTATGATATGTATAATTGTATTAATAAAATAAATCTTAAGCTTGACAAGCCTTTGTTATGTTTGTTAATAGAGTTGACTTCAGATCAGGTGTGCGTGTGTCTGTGTGGTTTAAGTATAGAAAAGTCAGAAACAGAGAGATGAGGAGCAACGCTTGAACTGTGGGATTACAATGCCAATACTTGGACTAGGCACTTACTCCTCTAAAATGACAAGAACATCATAGAACAAGGCCTTCATGCAACTTTTAATGTATGTTTGTTTTCTCCTTTTTTTTCCATTTCTTGTTTCATGGGGGTTATTAGATGATTCGACATCCATTTTTGCTCTTCAGGGGCATTGCAGCTCTCTTTCCAGATTATATTTGGTACATTAGTTCACAAGAACCTGCATACAACTTGTGATTATTATTGAGTTGCAGTAACTTATGGGTTTCGTTCACCGTTACAATAACTTATAAGTTTTGTTCTTAAACTAGAGGCAAATACTGGAGTAATTTCTAGTCTGATACTTAATGATTCTGCTTCAATTAAAGATCCATCAATTGCCACAACATCAAATACTCCAACTAGTTCTGTGAATTTATAAATTTATAAAATCTAGAATAGTTAGTATTTCTTCTTATCATTATCATTATATTATTATAAAATGTTAGTACTAAATTTATAGCTTAATTTATAAACAAATTAATTGATTATGATTTTTATTTATTTTGTAGGAAACAAATCAATAGTGAACTTCATATGGAAGAATAGTCGGAAAAATTTACCTTGGAGAGTTTTAGCTTAAATTAGTATATAGTAGTTCGAAATGATTGTAATAAATATAATTGTCTTGAATATTAAATTTTCCAATTTTAAACATTGTAAATTAGAATTTTGTACATTTTGGTGATTTATATATATATACTGATAATTTTTATTTGCTTGTGTGACAATATCTTGGTACTAAAAATCCATATCATTTGTGACAATTTCTATTTTATGACTACCAATGCAAAAAAATTTATCGATTAAGCAATTAATTTGTTAAATTTAATAATATTATTTGTGACAAACATGAACACGTTAGTGATAAATTTATTGTAACATATAATCTTTATTTAGTGACAACGTTATTGCAACATATAACTTTCATACTTATGATGAAATATGTTAGACAATATGGTTATTGATGCAATTTTTTTAACACTAATGCAATTACATTGTTGAATTAATAGTTTTATTTGTGACAATAATAAACATATTAGTGACAATATTTTTTGAAAGAACAAGTTTTCATTTTTGTGACAAAATGATGTTGATACTTTTTCCTTAAAATATTAGTGATCAAGAAGTAATGGACATTGATAAAAAAAAGTACAAGTGACAATTTAAATTATTTTAGTGGTGATGATGTTGACACAATAAAATGAATTACTGTTACGACTTTTTTTTTTGGGCTAACAAAGGACACTAGATCAATGACGCTGATACATTATGCCATTCACATCGAACGCTAGGTAATTGCTAAGGCCGAGCGGAGGCACCCGGAGGAAATGCAAGCTTGGTCGCGATAATACAGCAAGTTCCGTCAAGCGATCCGCACATTGGTCGCCTTCACGGTAGACGTGATGGATCGTCACCTCCCACTCTCGAAAAATCAACGCCTGGATTCCTGCAAGCAAGTCAGAATTTTCAGTCAGAACTAAAGTAAAGGACGAGAGACGAGTAATAACCTGTTGGGAATCCACTTCAATAATGATACTTCGATAACCCTGCTCCCACGCTAGCTGGAGGCCCGATTGGACTCCCCAAAGCTCTGCCGTGAGCGGAGACCCCTCACCGATATTGTGTATGAAACCCCCGCACCACTGTCCTCGACTATCCCGTAATAGACCCCCGGCAGTGGTGAGGTGGTGAGCCGGTTTGACCGCTCCATCATAATTCAGCTTGACCCAACCCTCTGGTGGTTTGAGCCACCCAACCGAAGCTCCCGGAGCCAGCCTATTCTGGGGTAGCACCCTCGATTCCATAATCTGCGCTCGCTCGACCCAAGCAACATAGTCCCAGACGAACCGTGACCTATGCGTAGGCCACAGGAACCCCTCCTCAAAGATACTTTGGTTCCGCCAGTGCCAAAGGTACCAACAGGTCACGCCAAAAATCCTGGCCCACCCAGTCCTAGGGGCTCGCGTCTGGTGCTCGAGATTAGACCTCAGCCACGACTCCTGGTCTTGATTGAAAAAATCTCTAAGCACTATCTCAGTAGGGAACTGACCCCAGACAGCTCTCACACGAGGGCAATCACGGAGAACATGAAGAATAGATTCCGTGTGACTGCACTCATGGCAGGTGCTATCTCCAGAGAGATGCCTGTAAACACGGTGCTGGTTGGTGAGCAATTTGGACTTGGCCACCAGCCATAGGAAGGTCCGTATACGTGGGGGCCCAGGCCATCGCCGGACTCCACGATAAAGCGACCATATGGGTTGGGACCCCATACGACCAAGTCCTCCTCTAGTTGCAAACTGTTGGGTTGCAACTGAGCAATGTCCAAACAGATTTCTTCGGGAAGGTGAGGGAGGACCAAATTCCAGTGCCACTGCCCATTGACATGGAGGTAATATGACACAGTATGGTAAATCTCATGATCCGGGAGAGAATTGCTCATCCATTCCATGAGTGGTCTCCATTGCGGCAACTAGTTATCCACCCAGAAGCGGATACGTTGACCATTACCCAACTTCCAGGTGGTCCCCCGACACACCACCGGCCATACTGCAGCGATGCCTCGCCAACATGTTGAGGCGCCAACTCGGGTTACTGTGAGTGGCAGGGTCTGGGTGTTCAAACGGTACTTTGCACAGAGGACCCGGACCCATAGCGCTGTGTGGTTTGTGAGCAGCTCCCATCCGAGCTTGGTGAGAAGAGCATCATTAGTAGCCCGGACGCTTTGTATCCCTAGCCCCCCGACTTCTTTGGGTTGGCACATTTCCTACCATCTTACCAGGTGCAGTTTATGGTGCCCTTCCGTAGAACCCCAGATGAATTTGCGCATAATTCTTTCTAACTCATCACAAAGCTGGCGCGGGAGTCGCACAGCTTGCATGGTATAGGTTGGCAAGGCCGCTATGAATGCTTTGGTAAGGGTTATACGACCCGCAAGTGATAGGGACCTGGCTTGCCATCCTGCTAGCCGGGCTTGCACTTTGTTTATCAGGTATTGATACGTGCGAATATTCGTGCGCTCATGAACAAGCGGAACCCCTAGATACCGCTCGAGATTAGAAGTGCAAGTCACTTGGAGTAACCGACTCAGTCTGCGCATGTCGACCTGAGGGACATTCTTAGAGAAGAACACCTTCGTTTTATCGTTGCTCACGCGGTGTCCCGAGGCCTGGCAAAATATGTCCAGCGTCTGACAAATCACCTGCGTTTGGGCTTCCGTGGCTTCCGTGAATAAAATGAGGTTGTCCGCAAAGAAAAGGTGTGAAATGGCGGGTCCTGTATGACTCACCTTTATCGGCTTCCATGAGCCCTGGGCCACTTCTCTCGAAATAAGGTGTCCCAGTCGTTCTATGCATAACACGAAAATATACGGCGAGAACGGGTCCCCTTGCCTGATGCCTCGAGAGGGATGGAACGGCTCAGATGGGATGCCTTGCCACAGAACTTGCATGGAGACAGTTGTGATGCATTGCATTATGACGGTGATAAGAGGCTGGGGCAGCCCTATGTCCACGAGAGTATCGTGGATAAAATCCCAATTTAGCCGGTCGTAGGCTTTTTCTAGATCGACTTTAATCGCTAGATAGCCTGTCTTACCCTTGCATTTTTGCATGGAATGAATAAGCTCCTGAGCGATGATGATATTATCAGTAATGTGTCTACCCGGGATGAAACTACATTGATTTGTCGCGACTAGGAACGACATATGAGCTTTCAGATGGTTGACCAGGACCTTAGCAATGGTTTTGTAGAGCATGGTACAGAGACTAATGGGCCGAAATTGGGAGATAGTGGTCGGGGCAGGGACTTTAGGAAGTAGCACCAAAAGTGTGCGGTTCAACTCGGTATCCCAATGTTCTAAATGGAAGATTTTCTGGATAAAATCGACCACCGCTGACCCTATCGTAGGCCATTGGGACTGAAAAAACAACGCATTAAACCCATCCACTCTAGGGGCTTTATTGGGGTTCAGGGCAAACACCGCAGTTCTAATCTCGTACTGATGGACTGGTACCTGGAGTGTGTGCAATTGCTCCTGCGTTAATGCCGGAAATGCACCCATGACTGGAAATGGTTCAGGGCTACTCCTTTCCTTCGTATAGAGATGGGAAAAATAAGACCGAGCTAGCAGCTGTAATTGACTATCCTCCGACACGACCGCCCCACTTTGGTCCTTTAACCATTTAATCCTTATGCGGTTACGTTTAGCGAGGGTGACTGTGTGGTAGTACTTTGTGTTTCGATTGCCTTGGGATAACCAGTCGCATCTCGCTTTTTGATGCCAGACTAGCTCTTCTTCACATTGGACCTGCTGTAACTCCTTACTGAGATGATCCTCCAAATCTAGCATATAGTCCAAATTTTGGGCTGTCATGGCTCGTTGGATTCCTTCGAACCGGGCAAGGATTCGTTTCTTCTGAGCTGTGTAACTTCCGACTTCGGACTTATGCCAATGCGTTAACTGATGCGAAAGAGTTTCCAGCGCCTGACTCAGTGTCTCCGCTTGCGGAGCCCAGTGAGTTGCTACCACCCTGTTGAAGCTTGCGTGAGAGAGCCAAGCGTTCTGGAACCAAAATGCTGTGGAGCCCCTTGTCCTAGCACCGGTAGTACCTAGGGAAACCAAAATCAGCCTATGGTCCGATCCCAGGAAAGGGAGGTGTTTGACCGCTGAACTGGGGAAGGCCCCTAGCCAGTCGGTATTTCCAAGTGCTCGGTACAGTCTAGCCTGGACATTTCCTCGCCTCTAAGTAAACTTGGAGCCAGTATAGCCCAAGTCGTGCAGGCCACACCCATGCACCCAGTCTCGGAAGGGAGGCGACACCACCCTAGAGGACTCAGCGTCACCGCGTTTGTCAGAACTGTCGAGTTTTGCGTTAAAGTCCCCGCCGACAAGCCATGGGCCAGTCCGAATGCGGCTCACCCACTCGAGGAGCGGCCAAAGATACTGTTGTGTAGAGAACTGGGGACTGGCATAAACTATTGTCAAGTCAAACCACCCTTGATCATCCCGAACTGTGGTATGGACGAATTGGTGATGGGCTAAAAGGACAGAAACTTCAAACGGAGCGGACCAAAATAGCCAGATGCCTCCCGAGAATCCCATCGCTTCGACACGGAACGAAAATTTAAAACTCAGCCGTTTCACGACCAAATCCGCTTTGGGACCACTAATCCGTGGTTCCAACAGCGCGAGAATACTCGGTCGATACAACCTCACGTGATTTCATAATATAGTAAGAAACCGGGTGCTCCTGGCCCCTTGGCAGTTCCATATAAGTATAGACATAATAAAAGGATAAAGGAAGGGACTGACCTATGCCGACTGAGCTCCCTCTCGAACTTGGCATTCCACGAGAGGCCCTGTTCCATGCATTTGATGATCCGGGTCCCTAGCGGACTCCCCTGTGGGACGACTAACCTCCATCCGGACCGCCTCCTCGACCTGGTCGGGTGGGTCGACTATGATGGCCTTGCCACGCTCCCAGGACCGAACGACCTCCACTGGCCCTTCGATACCGTCCATTAGCTGGGAATTGGCCTGAGCCCCGTTGGAGGAGCGCGTGTGATTGTCACATAACATTTCGGTATGTGAGGAAATTGCAACTGCAACGTGGGGGGCAGTGGCGATCGGTTGGAGTTGGACCGAGGAGGAAATGAGCTGACTCTTTGGGGGTAGTTCAAAGGCCCTGGCCCCTAAGTTTTGGCCTGGCAGGGGTGGCCCATTTGGTTGGGCTTGGACGTCCTTCCTCGGTTGCTGGCTTGGCCCAGCCCCATTCCTTCCCGCGCCCCTTTTTCTAGCTGAGGCCTTGGCACGTTGTTGGTCTCGCGCTGTCCCATCCCACCTGCTTCGAAGCTAGCCGTTGGTCCTGCCACCCTTGTCCTTCATCCTCTCGTAGCCTCCTCTACTTGCAGGCCGTTAAACCTACTGCCCATCGTTCCAGGTTCTAGCCGTTGGTGCGACAGCAGCGCCCGTCCCAACGCCCGTCCCTGGCTCGTCCCCTTCGTGTTTGGCCCCCTGCGTTGGACCAGCGTCCATGGTCCGTAATCGGTGGGGGACTCATGGACCTATTGCCCGACGTTACCCTTCGGCATTATTGCACCTGGCGTAGGCGTGTCGCTGGCCGATGGTGGGGGCGAGGAGCTCGTAGCGGCTAGCATCGTCGGACAGCCGCTGGTGGCATGATCTACTCTACCACACGAATAACATAGTTACGGTAGCCCCTCATACGCCACCTGCAAGGTTTCGCCATCAAGCTCGACACACGATCTCACCGGATTGCTGAGGTCGAGTTCCACAGCCACCTGCGCGAATCTTCCGCACGAATCTTCCGCGCTGAGCTTGGCGAGTTGCTTCATCAATTTTCACCGTCTTCCTTACTAAATTTCCGAGAGCAGTAAGGATCATGGGATGGTATCGGGCGATAAGTAGATCCGAGAATCTTATCCACGCAACAGCCCACGTTACCTCACCCTGGGATGGCCGGAATTCAGGATACCAGCGTTGCACTATTAAGACGTGACCGAAGATGAGCCACGGACCATCGGTGAGTGCATGGAAGAAATCTTCTTCATGGACGAAGTTAACCAGGTAGAACTCATTCGCTAGATCCACAATCTTCATGGGGCCTCGCGGAGTCCAGAGCGCTTTCAGTCGGGATTGTAAAATCCGGTAGCCTACGTGACACCCCAGAAGCTCACCACCACCGCCCTTTCCCATTTCTTATCGAGTTGCTCCTTCAACCGGAGGGATAGGGCTATACCGTCCCTATGCACGCCGGTACGATGCAGAATGTCTCCCTTTTCAAGCTCAATGAGTTCCTCTTCCGGCCACTCGTCCTCTTCCGGTGTTGCTTCCTCCCGCCTCAGGCCCTTTACTGCAGCACTGTATAACAGCATCGGCGTCGGTGGGGTCTCCTCCTCCATAGTCCGATTCCGCTTAGATTGTTGCCCCTCGGGATTGAGGGTGGCCATGCTGGTCGCTCCCACGGACCAGTGTGTTCCGGACTCGTTGCAGTAGCTCGTAGGATAGTTCACTTCCGCCACCTTTTCTCGCTCTAAATTCTTTCTCGCTCTAAAACCTTTTCTAGTGCTTGTGAGATCAAGCTAGCATTATCTAAGTGGATCTTTGATGCAAGTAAGGTGATTTTTACTGTTACGACTTTATTTATGATTACATTATATTGTTTATGTCGACAAACTTGTCATAAATATATAAAGTTACTGTGATCATATAGTTTCACACATTCCATAATTTTTAGTGCTAGTACTTTTGTCACAATAAAATGAATTACTGTTATGACTTTACTCATCATTACTTTATATTATTTTTGTAGACAAAATTTCCATAAATATATAAAATTACTGTGACCATATAAAGTTGTCACATATTTCATAGTTTTTAGTGTCAATACTTTTGTCACAAAAGTGTTTCATAATTGTGATCATTTTCTTAAATTAGTCACTATTTTAATAATGACAAAGATATTTGTGACGGGAGGTGACGATTTCAAAAATTAGACACTATTAATAGTAGTGATTAATATTACTGCTTTTAGTGACAAATTTTTCTTTCACTAAAAATACAATTTCTTGTAGTGAATCCAGCAGAAGGTAGAAATTTTAGGAAAAAAAATCACCAATCAGAATTCACCCAAGTTTATGGGAAAATATATGAATCTCAAGTTTTGAGTTTTCAGTGTAGATGACCTAAATTTATAGTGCCACCATAATCACAACCACGGTAATGATAGCAAGTAAGAAACCCTAAAAAACTTAGTACCCTTAACCTAAACTAAAGTAAAGGCCACTTAATTGATAGAGGTCCGTTGCTATGATTGAGAAGAATAAGACAATATTTTTAGAGGGAAAAACTTTAAAAAAGTCATCTTGTGTAAAACTAGCTTTCTCTAATGAAAATGCTATGGATCCTAACAGTAACAAAAGGGTAAAGTAGTAGTTGTAAGTGAAAAACGAGATAAGAAAAAAGAGAATCATTGATTTCGTAGGAAGTCAAACTGCTTTGAGAGCTAGGAAGAGGATTCCAAAGAATTCATTACGATTGGAGAAATTCCCATTTAGGTACCACATACCATTTCTGTCATAGAACTTCTTGCTTCATTTGGAAAATCTTAGACAAAGAAAGCGAAAATCCCTTCTAAGATAGGATGCAAGGTGTCAGTATTAGCCATAGGACCAAGAATTTAAGAAAAGGTGATGTTAAAAGAGCTAACTGATGATAGATACAATATATAAGACCTCTATATACTATGACTTATAACAATGGAAGACTAACTTCAAGTGATTTAGTTGATAACGAGTTAAAGGTAAATATTATGTTGACTAGAATAATGATAGCTTTGGGTAAAGATGATGCAAACTCAATCTTAGCTGGAGTATATATTACTACATTTAACGGTGAAACTACTAGAGCATGAGAAAATCTCCTTGTAAATATTATGATGGGAGGAAAGACATTGTTAACTATTTTCTTTGTTGTTAATACACATGCTAGCTACCAAATCTTGTTGGGGCAAGATTAGATCCACTCCAACTATTGCATCCCATCATCTCTCCATCAATTTTTACTTTTATGGAAAGGTGAGTAGGGATGGTAACAATCCAAGATTGACTTGTCATTTTTTGCCTGCCTGAAAATTTTTTTAATTCTTTTTAAATTAAAAATACAAAATTAAGTCATTTTACTCAAAATAACATCATTTTACCTATAAATTTTTTGTTTTAGGCCTAACAGAGTCTGCATAACCCCAGTTTGAGCCCTATCTGAGGCTCAATTTTTCAAAAAAAAAAACCTCGAGGCTCGGCCAACCCAATTGAGCCTGTTGACTTCAGATCGGGCCTTTGATAGGTGTAATTTAGATTATGTTTTGATAGATGTTTGAGTGTATTTATAGATGGTTTTTAGATGAATGTTGCATGTATAAGCTTAAAATGATGTTAATGTGTGTGTTTATTTATATTCTAAGTGTTTGTGTGGTTTATAGCATGTTTTCATTTGTGATTATATATTTCTTGAGGTATGTTTTGGAACTCAGATAGGTGAAGAATAAGAGATTTGGACATATATGGAGCTACATGGGCAAGGTTACAATCATGACTCCCATGTCACGGTCACGATAGAAGAGAAATACTTAGAGTCACGATCATGACTTCATGTGAAAATCTTGACAGAGAGCAATTTCTCAAAGTCATGATCATGACACCAAATGCAAGATCCTGACAAAAGCTTCCCGAGTGTGACTTTTTCCATCTATTTTAGGACTTAGGTGTACTTTTGGAACTTAGCAAAAGGGTAAAAACCATAGTTACACCCCAAGATCCTCTAAGACTATTTAAAAATGTAAAAACACTCCAAAAAGGTAACCACCATCTTATGAAAGGGGATCAAACAAGGAAGATAGAGAGAGACATCCATAATTCTAGATTTTCAGATTAATTTCCAAATAGAGTTTTTCTTTCTTTCTCCTTTTTTATTTCATATAATTTGATGTGTAAACTGAATTTTCAGATGTCCTACACATATTCAATGTTCTAAATTTCCATATTAGGGTTTGTTCTTAAGTTGATTTGTGACTTAATCTTTATTGATTCAATACAATTTTTTGTGATGTGTTAATGGTGCAAGTTTAATCTTTGGCAATAAATCTAGAAATTAAGCCAAATTTTATTTGATTAATTTGCACAACGAGATTTAGTGAATTAATATATCACAAGATTAATAAATCAATTATCATTTCAAGAGAGATCTTGCATGAGAACTTGGTTATTCAATAGATAACTTCATAACTAACTGAAAATATTAGGGAAAGAGTTGTGAATTGAGAGATTGCAATTATGAAATTTTCATATTTAATTAGAGTTAATCAATTAAGGTTAATTGGTTATTTTAAAAAAAAAGACATAAACCTGTCTTGCTTCCATTAAAAAAACTCCTATTAAGTAAGTCCAATTGAAAAGATGATTTCTGCAATTTCTTTTGCAAATAATATAATATGATGGAGATTCATGTGGTTGTTTAATTTTTCCTTGATTGTTTCATCCTTCTTAAGAAAGTATGTTAGTTTTCTCCTAAAACACAACTTTGCACAAAAAAGGATTCTCCTTCCGCAAGAAAATTATGAGCAGCTAACCATATGTAAAGATATGTCATAAAACTTAAAGGAAAGAAGGAAGAAGTGAAATTTTGACATGAATTTGAACTTTTTAATATTTTCCTCATCCACATCAATAATTTAGTACTTAGATATGTATAAACAAATTAGTTGACAACCTTGTCAAGCTTACAATATGACAAATACGTAATTAACGTACAATAAATTAGTTCTAAACAATGATAAATGAGAAAAGTTAATTACTTCTTTCAATTTGTTTTAATTGTACATATTACACTCCAACTCTTTTCTTTCAAAAAATGGAAATTAAAATAAAAGAGATAAGAGAATAATTAATACCTATATTTCAATTCTTTAGTTAAATTTGGCATTTAAATGCATGGACCACCGTCCACACCCGATTAGATTGTATTAAACATTATTTTTGATAATTTGGCGATGTGTTGGTACTCATTCTAAGGATTGTGATAGCCTTAAGCTTCTTACTAGGAGAATACAATTATTGCCAATAAGATAGTGTAGATACTGGACTTGCCTATATTTTTTTCTTCAAGACAACCAACTTTATTTAAGACAAAAGAATTTTGAGAATTTGTTTCCTTGTATTAAGTAACTTATTGATTAAATCAAATTATAAAGATAATTAAAAATGTCAATACACTCTTATTGCCAACAGAAGGTTGGACCTTTAGATTTGATAAATTGTTTGAAGATCAATACATGATGATGATGATGATTTCTTCCAAAAATTGTCACAATTGTAAAATTCATGCAACACGTTAATATTATAACTTAGAATATTGTGGACTACTACGAATTATATGAAGGTATAACTTCATATTTGGACCACTTATTTTTAATGAAAATTTAGATCACATTCATCTGCTTTATATCACTAAATGGATAAGTAAGTGTGAGGCTAAGGCACGATCTTGAGGAGGTAGAGACTTGACATCATCATCTCTAATGATCCATACAACAAAAGAAACTAAAATTGTTGGAAATAAAAAAAAACAACATATTGCATTTTGCTAATTAAACAACACTCATGGCCTAGTTATATAAACTTACAATGCAACAAACTAAGGATAAACATAAGCTAAAAATAAGGAAATGTGGGTAACATGTCCCACTAATATCTGAAAAATTTTTCTAATAACTAAGTAAAATTAACAATCTGTTAACCCAAATATAACTTGACAGAAAAATTCGATAATAAAGATATGCTTAAATAATAAAACACTACAGCCACTACTTCTAAAAATAGGAAATAACTAAATAGTAGTTCAAAGCACTTTAATCAACACTCCTCTTCACTTCAAACTTTACGGAGCACTTCTTGCCACACATTGTGAAGTACTTCTCTTTAATATGATTCACTTCTCATCATTAGAACCAAAATTATTAATACACTTTATCACCAATCTAATTTTGTGGAACACATCTCTCTATAGTGCACTTCTCACTAACTACTCTAAAAAAGAGTTTCTTCTTTTATCACTTGTATCATATTTGTTTGTTTTTTATTTTCAAATTTGCAATTCTTTTGCAAATGCCCAAATCTCTTACACTTGTAACATTGAAGTTCTCCTTTATGTTAGCAATATTTTTCTTCATGATCAAACTTCTTACAATTACTACATTAAGGAACATTGGCCTTTCCTTTTGAGGATAAAGTATTGGCTAAATAATCTCTATAAAGTTTTTCTTCAGTTTTGCTGTCCTTTATTGATCTTCTTTGGTCTACAAATTAAAGAGCATTAAGTAACTCTACAAAGGTTATATGTTATAGATCTTTAGAATCCTCTTGTGAGAAAATTTTTAACTCATCCCTTTCGAAAAGAGACACAAGAATCTTGTCTTCTACTTATTGACTAAGAAATTCCTATCAAGTAATTTGATTTGATTAACAATAGATATGAACTTGCTGCCATATTCCTTGAGACCTTCAAATTTCTTCATCTTTAGCATCTCAAATTCTCTTTTGAGATTCAAACTTTACATCAACCTTATTTGATTGTTACCTTTAAATTCTTCCTTAAGCTTCTCCTGTGCTTCTTTAGGTGATATACAACCATTTTTCTTATAAAAATGTCCTCTGATATAGCTGAATGTAGATAAGAGAGCGTTTTTTATTTTCTTGCCACTCCATCATGCTTTTTGATTCGATTTAGTTTGGGATTTTTTGGACCTCCCACAGACTCAAGGCATTTAAATAGGATTTCATTTGGATGACCTAGGAGGAATAATTTTCACCGTTAAACATATGGATAAGAAGAAAACAATTATTTGATGTCATTACACTAAAGTTTAAACAATTTAAAAAAAGTTACTCTATCCTCGTAAGCCCATGAAACTCTTAGTACTCTGATGCCAAAATCGTTGGAAATAAAAAAAAACTATAGATTGCATTTTGCTCATTAAACAACATTCATGACAGTGCAAAACACTACATTCATGACAGTGCCATCTAACACGGATAAAATTTAATAGAAAAAAATTCAATAATAAACATATGCTTAAAGACCAAAACACTACAGATAGCAGATTAAAGTCCTTTAATCATCGAAAATTAGTTCATAATTTATCTTCAACATGCTTATTTGGGCATTTTTCAAATAAATAAGTGTTATAAATTCAAGTTCTCGTCACCATCTTTACCAAATAACACAAACTTTGTATATGCAGAAGGAGAACCAAAAAGTAACATCAAGACAAGTATCCAAAACTTTGCAGTACAGGGCTTGCACGGTTGACTCCATTTGCTAAACCAATACATTGTTCTGTATGTACAAAGGCCCAAGAGAACAAGTTCCTATCTTGTTTGGAAGTTGAGTTTCTTTATACAGAAAGCAAACATGAAGGCGAAGAAAACCGCAAAGCCGACCAATACTATAGCAACTGGTGCCATGAAGTCCGTTTTGTAGCCAAAATGGTTTTGTATGTACCACTTAATTGTAGGATCTGGACTTATACCAGGAACTCTAATTGTGTCTTCAACATCACCATATTGAGCCACAATCAGCCCATAAACGGTCCATGCCACGGGGCAAATCCAGTAGTACCAAATCCACCACTTGGGAATTCTCTGAAATTTGAGGAGCAAAAGGATTGTTAGCGTTTGGTAGATGAAATGGAAGTGAGAAATGTTGAATGCAAACATACCGGTCTTGGAATGAAGAAGCCAGAGAAAAGATTGAAGAGGGAATAGAATGCTGCTGCAAATATAGCTGCTACTTGGTGGTTTGGAGTGACTGAAACAGTCATCATTCCATAGTATGTGAAGTAGAGGAATGAGAAGAAGGTGATAAAGAAGAACCAGAAGAATTTCGCTGCTGTCCATTCAAAGGCTACCATGGCATACACAATAAGTGTGTAGTAAATAGTTTGGACGAGTACGTAGGGTATTTCAGAAAGAACCTGCAAATCAGGTGATTATTATAATCCATGAGTGATCATGTGATCGGTAGAGTTAAAAACCCAATCGATGGATACGTTAGAATGAATAACTCACTTGTGCAATAGCATAGGGTAGTGCAGAGTACATTCCGGCAGCTCTTTCTCTATAAAAGACGGTTCTTTCAATTGCTACAACTGGCTGTACTGTTGAACAGTTATTAATACCCACAAACAAAACGGAAGAGTACATGGCACCGATAATTGTTGTAAGATCACCTGCGCTGTCCCTGAATTCAGAGAACATGAATATAGTCACAATATTCTTTTTGTATGGCTTCGGATATGACGAATACCCATATAGGAATGTTGTATAATCAAAACGAACCTTTTCTTGCCAACCTTCCAGAATATAGTCCCAACCATAAGTGCAGCAACTAATGTGAAGAAGTATCTGACGAGGTTATAATCAGGACTTCTCCAGTAAGTCCACTTCTGTTTCCAAAAGCAAGATTTGAGTTGTCCCCATGTAGACTGAGAATACTGAGTTGCAAAATATAGGTCTTGTGCTCCTGGTGGTGGTGTACTTAGCTCCTGAACCAAAGCCTTATTTCTCCTGCTCGTAACAAAACATGAGTTAGGAACGCAAGCTTAAAGAAGCTTTGAGATTGGCACACCTATATTTATGTCTTGACTTACTTGTACAAGGATGATGCTTTGTAGTGTTCAGCAAAGTCAATTCCAAGTCTGACTTCAGCTGCTACTGAGCTCACTTCTAGCATCCATGTTGCTGGATTATACTTCTCTTTGATCTTTGGGACCCCAGGAACTGACTGTTGAAGGTCATTTTTACGTGAAATGAGATTACCAATAATTTTTGTTTTAACTTGTAGATGAATCAGTTTATATTGTTTACCTCAAAGTACTCAATGACCTTGTGAGAATTTCTACCCAATGGTCCTGAGTAGATCACCTGTCCTCCTCTTTTCATCAGGAGTAACTCGTCAAAGGCTTCAAAGATATCAATGCTTGGTTGATGGATTGTGCATACGACTGTTCTTCCAGTATCCACAGTGTTTCTTACCGTTCTCATAACAATGGCTGCTGCCCTTGCATCAAGACCAGAGGTTGGCTCGTCCATGAAAATGATCGAGGGATTGGCAACAAGCTCCACGGCTATTGTCAATCTCTTCCTCTGTTCTGTAGACAACCCTGTAACTCCTGGAAGTCCAACTATAGCATCCTTAAGATTATCCAACTCCACCAAGTCCATCACTTCATCAACGAACGCCTGTTTTGCATAAGACAACAAAGTCATATAGAGAAACAACTTTTCCTTTCCTTTTCTATATAAGGAGCTGAAGGAAAAACTTACAATCTTTTCTTCTTTGCTAACTTCTTTAGGGAGTCGAAGGAATGCGGAGAACATCAAGGATTCTCTGACTGTCACTTGTGGTGAGTGTATATCTGTCTGTTCACAATATCCAGAGATTCTAGCAAAGGTTTCTTGTTTCTTAGGAAAGCCAGAAATTCGAATGTCTCCTTCCACGTATCCACCTGTTTTTCGTCCAGCTAAAACGTCCATCAACGTTGTCTTTCCAGCTCCGCTGACTCCCATTAGCGCTGTGAGTACCCCAGGTCTAAATGCGCTTGTTATTTCGCGAAGCAGCTGAAGCCTGTCCTCAGCTACTCCTTGTTCTTTCATCTCCTGTTATTGTCATCAATACTTGTTTTAGAGGAGACCAAGCCTGAAGCATTGTGAAAGATGTGCAGGTTCTTTGTGTCAAGAAACTTACAGGAGGCATGTCAACATAGTAATTCACAGAGTCGAAGGACATAGCGAGGGGAGTGAAAGGAAGAACCATTCCTCTCTTTGGAGCAACTCCATTGGCTTCTCTCTCTATAGAAGAATCTCCAACGCCATTGCTATTGGACCGACTTCTCATCCTCTGCATTGCCATTTCTTCTGAAAATTTAAAAAACATGTGTAAGGCGTTTAATAAGAAACAACATCGTCTTTTCAAGTTATTGATTTATTTTCCATTCATTGTTTTCGTGTATCTTACTTGAGTTGTTGCCGTCCGAAGTAGATAATGAACGAGGAAATGTCTCTGCCGGTTGCTTTGGCCTATGCAGCCTTGGATTGCCCTTTGAGTCTTCCTGGTCATCCATTTCCTTTGCTATTTCCTCGGAGATTATTGCTTGTGGCTTTCCAGGAGCTGTTTTATCAGCAATAGGCATATAGAATTAGGAGGGCAAATTCAATTAAGAAACTAATGGTAATGTTAATGACTGGGGAGTGCTGTAACTTACGGCTAAAGTACGTTAGAGCCAAGGTGAACAAGACGTTGAAGAGGATTGCAAATCCGAACAAACCAGCCGCACCGATCCAATACCAGTTCTTGTTGGGAAAAATGTCGAAGTTTGTGAGAATTGCTTTACCTAGTGGAGTAACATTGTCTGAACCCTGTAATATTCAATCACAGTTGCATTACCATACTGATTTACGAAAGGCAAGTTACAAACACAAAATTTTATTGAAAGTTGAATGCTCATCATTCTGCAAAACATACCGGTTTGTTTATCCACCTAGGGGCAAACATTTCGTTCACAGACATGGCATTGTAAGCATACGACAAAGGTGAAATCCAGTAAGCCCACTCCCACCATTTTGGAATTTGATCTGTCACAAATGTAGAGAAACTCTTTTGTTAATGCTCAAACATCTTGACATTTGAAAATATAGCTACCCGCACGCGCACGCACGCACCATCTTATCAATTTGCATATTCCATCAAGTTTTGTTGATAGAAACTGGCTAATATTGAGCCACCCGAATTTAGTTAAAAGTTTAAAGCTTCATTTTACCTTTAGGTAGGATGAAACCTCCGAGCAAAAATACGAGTAGCAGAATAAGAGCCCCTCCGGTGTTTGCAATTATCATGGTCCTGCAAACAGCAGCAATGAGCCTAAAAAGCCCGGCAGCCATTTGTTGTATTAGGAATACCAGTAACAATTGCTTGAAGAACCTGCAAACGGTAACAAGAAAAGAAATAAGTGGTCAATATCTCATTTGGAATGAAAGTTGATGAAACTCCGGTAGAGTATTTACGTGCTAGCTGCAGGAGCAAATCCAATGGAGTAATATGTCACAGCCACCCAAGCAATAGTCTCCACGATTGAAATGGGAACTCTTAACAGGAAAGTTGGGAGAGAGAAAGTCCACGGAGGATGGAACATAAGGTCTCTTTGCTTGTAAAACACAGGAAGCCTTGCAATCATTAATGAGAGCTCAGCAAAACCATTGAACATGTTAATGATTATGCTGAACAAAATTGCACCAATATAAAGTGCACCATCTTCCTCATTCCTGGTATGCATTTTGGACCTTATAAACACCGTGGATGCTATGACAGCAAATATGATAATCTGTATCGTCTTGGAGACATAAACAACTGAATTCCTCTTAATCAGCAGCCATTCTTTGTCCCAACAAGCCTTGAGTAGTTCCGTGGTTGGAACCGAGTATTTGTCAAATACTAGAGCTGCTTTGTGGCCTTGAGACTTGTCAAATGGCACAGAGAGCTCGTTTTCTAGCCTCATCCCTACATGGAATCTCTTGAACTTTTGTGCAAATTCAGGGACTGATATGTACCTATAAGGTTTATTCCTGTCAGCCCAATATTGTTCTTGGTCTTTTCTTGAAGTGACCTGTTACAAGAATAACGCAAATTAAAGCAGGCCCGTGAATAAAGGATAATGAAATCATTTGGCAATAACTCATCTAACCTCTTGCAAGAAATCAGCAGTACCCTTTCTTTCAGGGCATTTGAACCCACAGCTCTCAAAGAATTCAACGATGTGCTCTCTTGGGCCCTGATAGATTATTTGACCCTCCGATAAAAGATAAATGTCATCGAAGAGATCAAACGTCTCAGGAGCGGGTTGGAGTAGGGACACGAAGATTGTGGCCTCAGTGAGGTGTACAATCTGCTGCAAACACTTGACAATCTGATATGTTGTGGAGCTATCCAAACCAGTTGATATCTCATCCATGAATAGTGTTTTTGTAGGTCCAACGATCATTTCTCCTGGAATGATCAACAACTTCGGTAAGTTTGATGGACCATCCTCGTAGTTGTGACGACATAACCAGGCCCTTTCGTTTTTTTTTTTTTTTTTTTTCTTTTTGTCTTTTTTCTTTTGGCTCCCAGGGGAATAGTTGACTATAAAGGGTTTTGTTATCGGGTAATCTTAGACTAATAACGGTCCACAAATAATAGGTGGGTCCTGATTTGGTACGTATAAAGTGACTGGTTTAATCTTATTGGGTAAAACAGTCCCTTCTAATGTGAACATGTAGACAAATGGGAAGTAATTAGAACTATGCTTTCTGAGCTTGTGGGAAACATTTTAAATTATTTCTGCAGACCAAGTAGTTGGTGAAGAGATTTGGTCAGCAAATGCCCGTTTGGCAATTCTTCAATCTTCAACTTAGCTATGTATAGATAAATTTGTTCTTATATTACTTAGAAAGGATGATAAATAGGATGAATGAAAAAGAATTCATAGAATATAGAGAATTAACCTGTTGTAACTCGCTTTTTCTGTCCACCAGAGATCCCTCTAATCATTTCATCTCCAACAATGGTGTCCTTGCATATGTCAAGTCCTAACAACTGTCCAAATTACAAAGATTGGAAATGTTAGAAGCAACTCGGTCAATTAAGGATAAAATAATCAAAGCAAGTGGTAAAGGCCACATTGGTGGCTGGGCCATGTCCATGTACTAGCTATACCAAATATGAGCCACCAACCAAAGTTATTACAGGAAGACATTGTACGATTCCCGAAACGTTTTGGAAAACTAAGTCCACAGAGTTAGGTGAGCAGTGATGTTTGACAAAAGAGAAACGAAAATCAAAGATAGGATTGGAAAGAAATATAATCCAGTTCACCTAAAACAACGTTGGGTTTCCTTTGTTCCCATCCTTACTGTATAAGTAATAGTTGATGGGGTAATGGGAATGTTTCAACTTACTTTGAGGGTGTAATCGGTTATCAAGCTGCTTTCAACTCCTTTCAGAGCAGTTGCCTGAAAATTGCAAGAGATCGAAAAATATTAATATCAAATTTACGCGAACCCTTTGGTTTATGATATGCCACAAAAAGAAGCACATGCAATTAATTAACAATCTGATCAAGAGAAATGCACAAGTGATATAATTTAGTATTACTACCTTCATGAAAAGATCTACGTCCGCCTCTGGGAATATGCCAGCATCCTTTTCTCTTCTTGCTAATTCGCTGAGAAGGTCTGCATAAAGAGCATAGTTTTTTTTTTTTTTTTAACGTCTCCATAAGCTTTTTTAATTCAAATCTACACAAGACTTGGTCTTTGAAACTATAGGATATAATCTATTGAATTACCATATCGAGTTCCAATCCCTTGACACCTTGCGGAAAAATCCAAGGTCTCTTTCACGGTCATCTCTCCCACATGAATGTCATTTTGGCTAATGTAGGCAGACGTCTTTTGTGGAACGAACTCCTTGAGTTTATACCCATTATACGTGATGTCACCTTTAACCTGTTAAACCAAGCCAAAAAGGAAAGAGAAGAATTATTTCTTTTTGAAAATAAAAGAAAAAGGAAAAGAAAAAAGAAATGATGTGAATGGATTGTGTGAAATTGGTTAGTTACCGACCTTTAGACCCGGATCCAACTTTCCTGCAAGTGCTAGCAAAAGGGTTGTTTTCCCTGAAGATGGTGGACCTAGTAGTAGCGCCATTCTACGTAAAAGACACAAGCAGTGAGGTCCCACCAACTACATATGCATTAGAATATTCCATTGGGACGGCAAAACAAAATCCTATATTTCAGTATTTATTTACCTTGATGGTTTTATGATTCCTGACGCATCTTTAAGGATAGTAAGTTTTGTTCTCTTAGCTAACCCAATCCCAAGCAAACCAAGAGCCGATTCTGCTGCGTTTCTGGCTGCATTTGGCAGGGTTGGAAGTGCCCTGTCTCCGACGTAACAATCGGCTTCTACTGTCAAATTTTCGAACCTCACTTCGACTGTAGGCAATCTGACTCCAACCCTACATGATCATATAATAAAAAATATCAAACAGAGAAATCTTTTTATTTTTATTTTTATTTTTATGCTGTGGTAGATAAGTTTGACTACTTGTTTATCTAACATCTGCTAAGCTGACACGGTCCAATAATGCTCGTGTAAAGTTGGTGCTAATTTACTTTACAATGTTGACGGGTTCTTATTTGGTAGGTATAGTTACTTAATCCCCTCAAGGTTGCATGAAAAAGATCTCCATTACCGTATTATTCAACAGAAAAGAGAAAAGCATGTTTCCTTTTTCTATTGTTTCCTAGTAATACCAGAATTTTTTAATACTGATTAAGCACAGCGATAATATATCATCAGTAATGTGTATAATTTATCTGTTTTTAGAAACGTCTTCGATGTAACCAATAGGCAGGACAAATATTTCCATAACCTCCATGGATAAAAATCTAAGGTAATGATATGCTGTGTTATCTTTTCACCGATTTCATAACCATAGGATAAGAACCAGTAGTCAAGCTAACAATCTAAACAAATTGAGAAGCACTTGACAAGGACTTGAAACCTGCTAGCATTACTGGACGAGAATTAAGTAGTGGTTTGTTCAACTATCACCCCGTTAAACTTGGACCAGTGGGACTTGTTGGCTTAATTCTGTTGCCAACTTTGTTCCAAGTATACATGATCATGATAACTACCGAAAGTTACCGTGAAGCTAATCGGGCAAAATCCAGCCAAATGAAAGAAGCTAGAATTCACAGCAAGTAATGGAAGATAAGAACCAATTACCTATCGATTCTTTGTCTGAACTTTTTCAAAAACTTTTCGTTATCTTCCTCAGCAACCTTGAAAAGGTTGTCAATGAAACTCTGTCTCTCGTTCATGTCGAGCTTTCTAACATCGACTGGTTTGGAGACACCACTCTTACTTCCCTCACTGTTATCTTCTATGTAGGTGTTCATGACAGTTGTTCTCAGCCTATCATACGTAGGAAGTTTTTCTATGGCAGCCCATTTCAGAGCTTCCTCGTCTTCATTGAAAGAGCTACGTCTCGAAGACTGCCTGCCTGCAGAGAACACATCTTCCATGTTCCAACTGGCTCTGCTCAGTGTTCTGCTTATGCTCCTACTTAAGCTCTGTTGGAGGTTTGGTCTCCTCCCAGAAGCTCTTAATCTGTCAGGACCTTCCATCGCTAGGGCGTCGCCTGTTTTGGACAGAATTTGCACAAAACGAAGAACCCCAGATCATTTAAAGCAATATTACACATGTTGGATCAATGAAACAACATTGCTAATACGTTCCTGCAGTAATAAAGCTTAGAGAATGAAATAAGGTAAACAACACAAAACCACTTACACAGAGTTGAGTCTCTGTAGATAGTTAACAGAACAGGAATATGTTGGAAGAGAGAAACGGAAGTTAAGATGGGGTTGGTGGAGTCGCAGACTCTCCCCGAGAAATCCTAGGGATTGTTCTCGATCTCTCTCTTTAGCTTCTCAACTTTTTAAACACAGAGAGAGAGAGAGGACTAGCGATGAGAGTTCGTGAGATACAGAGCGTGTATATATACGTGCACTTCAGAGGCACTCTTGCCAAAAGAGGCTGCCAAAAACAGAACATTCAGCGAAACAGTCATAAAATAGGACACAAGACAAATGGAAAAATATTATAACAGTAACCCAAAATATGTACAGAGGGAGTAGGTGAAAGTCTTATGGATCGTTCAATTACTTACGGATTCAAACACGATAGGCTGTACCCACTTTCCTCTCCAGTTCCATGAACCGCTGTCGCTTTGTCGTTTGGATTCCTCAGGATAAACTTAAAAGTATTATGTTTTCCATCTTCCCACCACCAAAAGTAACAAAACAAGCAAGTACAATTCTTGCGAGCTCCCGGTACACACCAAATATAAATTAATAATACTTAAATTACATAAAAGATTGCTAAGCAATCGGCTTATTGCATTAGCTATTAGCTGATAGTTCATTATATTAGCTAATTTGATTAGCGGATTACATTAACTGTTTGGTAAAATTAATTATTTAGTACTAGTTGTTTATATATAAAATGACTTATGAGGATATGACTTTAAAAAAATTTATAAGGGTATGAATTTAGTATTTCATTGAATATTCTTATAGTAATTTAGATTTTAGATATTTAATTCTACAAAAATTAAGTTTATAACTCTAATAAAAAAATATAGAACATATAATAATAATAATAATAACGACAACAACAACAACAACAAAATTCAAATCCCATATCTAGTTTTATACCTTATGTTGTCTGTAAACTTACTCGATGAACTACCATATAAATGTTTTGATGAATTTATAGATAACAGTTGTAGTTAATCTCATACATTTTAGATAGGTTAGAAATAACTTTGAGGGCATAATTGTCTTTCAGTAAAAGTTTTATTAGCTAGTTGGTTGAAAAGCTACTCCCAACTGGCTTTTCAACAAATGGCTGGTTGAGTTGAATCAGCCAACCCAATCAACTCCTAATCAAACAAATGTATTAACTGTTTGACATAATGCTTCTTGTAGCTACCATATTTTGAGGGTATTTGGTAGATAACTTTTTAGCTATATTTCAGTTGATTAAAGAGTATTAGCTGTTTCAGTTGATTAAAGAGTATTAGCTGATTGACAGACAGCTAATACTCTTTAATCAACTGAAATATAGGTAAAAAAACAATCCCCCAAAATATATTAGCTATAAGAAGCATTAATTAGTTGATTAATTAATAATTTATTAACTTATAATGCGTGTTCAAATTTCAATAATACATATTTACTTAACTAAATATTGATTATAATTTTCCAATCTAATCAATTACGTGTGAATTTTATTTAATAAATACTAAATTAATTAAAAAGTAAATTTATTGAAATTGCATTAATTTAATTAATATATTTAACAATCTAGATTAAAATAATATTTATATAAACAAGGACAAAGTATTCAACAAAATTTTCTAATTTTTAATTTCAATTTAACTAAGAACTTCTAAATGTAATAAAATTAGAAATAAGATCTAATAAAATCTAAAATTTTAGAGAAAAACAAGTTATAATATAGTCATATTTTTAAAATACATTAATTACACCTAATCTTCTTGTAGTTTAAACCTTTTTCAATTCAGCCCTTAGTTTTAGATCACTACAACTTTTCGTCGCTAAAAAGTATAAAATTCTTCATTGATAATATTTAGCAACGAAAATAAATTGTCACATAATTGCCATAGCAAAATACTATAGGTCACATTTTTACCAAATCATAGCAAATTATGTTTCGCAATAAGTAGAATATGTAACCAAAAGAGATGCGCGACAATAGACATAATCATCGCCAAAAATAATATTTTGTTACGTTTTTCTTTTGTGGCTAAATGTTATTAGCTATGTTACAGTAAATGTCGTTATATTAATAATCGTTGCCCAAAATTATTTACGACAATTCAATATTTGTAGCAAAATTTTTTTAGCTTATTGGTGACATTTTTCAAAATATAGCTAAAAAATTTTGATGAAGATTTTTAAATTTTAATAAAAATTCTTGCTAAAAATTTTATCATGTTAATTATAATTATTGGTCACATTTTTAATCCATGTTATTGTTTGTAATATTTAGATTTTTTGTTTACAATTTATTATACAAAAATAAAATTAAAACAATTAGAAATTAGAAGCATTTTATATAAACAATTAAATATTATCAAATGTTAATTACAGACGTTAACAAAAATACTTATATACAAACTAAGAATTGTTTTCATCGTCACTACTATTTACATAATTTGGGCCAAACATTTGTTTGACCATCTTTTCAAATTTGACCAACTTTTGTTTATTACTTTCTAACTTTTCTCATTTCATTCCAACTTTTGTTCATTACATTGTAATTTAGCCTTAAATGACTGGTTCTTCTCTTAAAGATGGATTATGTATGTTGTTCTTGATGAGGATGAAGCACTTGGCTTAGGATCATACCCAAGACCTTTGATGTAGTCAGATCTTGTACCAAACACTTGGTTGCAAATGTCATCTACATTTGACTCATTTTCCTTAAGCAATGATCTTTGCAACAACTCTCGCATCTTATTCTAAAATTAAAAAACAAAATCAATATTTAATTGAAACATTTAGTTAGTACTAATGAATAAATAAACTTAAAATTTAAACAATTTTTTATACTTACATAGTTATTTTGCACTTCTTTTAACATCTACCATTGACCTTCCTATAGTGAGTGAGTTTGTATAGTGTAATCCTATCACACTCTTGTCTATGTAGTTCCTTCTTATTCTGCTTTATGCACAAAAAAAAGAATTGAAAACATAATAAATAATATTGTATTTACTTATATAATTATAACTTGTAACAAAGAACTTACAAATTCATTTCGTATGACAATAAATGATTTGGAGGCCTGATTATGAGCAGTTTTTATTTTTCCTCTACTAACGTTGACTTTCTTAGACTTTTCCTAAATAAAGAAAGGAAATAGTCATTAAATTATGTAACAAGATTAATGGAAGCAAATTAATGTGAAGAGAAAGAAGATAAACCTTAATGTTGGCAGAGACCTAATAATCACACATTTGGCTCCAATTTCCTAGATTCACCCATTCGAGAATATGTTTCCTCACCTCCTCATTTGAAGGAAAAAATCTGTAGTATTTATGTAGTCGATTACAATGATCCTTAACCCTTTGTTTCAATAGTAAACTCATACAACTTGAAACTTCAAGGTTGTTGATATCAGCGATATTGAGCTACATATGTGAACAACAAGTAAAATTTAAATTAATCTTTAAAATAGAAAAATCAAAATGTATAGAATTAAATAAATTAAAAAATTACCAAAACTTTGTCCAAACAATTCTGTAATAAATTGTCTTACTTCAACTGCTTAGCCATATTACCATCAACATACTGTAAAAGGTAATCATGTTCTTGAAAAGATTAAATCCATTTGAGGCTAAACCAAGTCAAACATTACAACAATTATGTGCAAACCATGGAAACTTTCCATCAAAGTCTTTTCATGCCATTGAATCTGCTGGATGATGCACAATGTTACCATCAATGCGTTTCTCTTTATGTCACCTCATATCTATGATTGTTTTTGTTAACATAAGAAGCCTTTCTAGTCGTGGTTTAATAGGAAAGTATCTCAAGATTTTATGAATTATCTTTTTCCCTCTCCCATAATCCACTCGCCACCTTGATATACTATAAATGGGACAATCTTCAAGATCTTTATTGTCCGTCCAAAATATAGCGCAATCATACTTACAAGCATGTATTGATATATATATCCTAATCTGACGTCCTTTAATAATTTTCTTGCATCATAATATAATTTGGGCAATTTTTGTCCAACATTTAATGCGTTGTTGAGCAAGTCAATTAACATGTCAAAAGACTTGTTACTCATTTATTATAGACCTTCAAATGTAAAAACTTAGCAACAAAAGGTAGTTGTGAGAAATTCGAGCACCCTGGATATAATTCTTCTGGAGAAACTTTCAATAACTTCCCAAAATTATCTTCTATAATACTACCAATTATGTTAGACAAACCAGTTTGATTCATAGTCTCTATATAATTCCTATAATCCTTTAATATCTCGATAATCTCATCATCATCACCACCATCATTATTGTTATTATCATCAACTTGCTTCCTTACATTCTCTATGATAAAGCCATAGAATATAGAATTTATCTATGACTAGAATTAACAAGTGATTATATACCACATCTTGACTTTGAATGTTGACATTTAAGCAATCTATGCCTGGACAACAAATACAACATTCATCACCCATTTGAACTTTTACAAATTGGATGAAACTCTTAACTCCTTCCAGGTATTTAGTGGACCATTTCGGATGAGACATCTAACTTTTGTATATCTAGCTATACAATTAAAAGTAAATAATTTAATTACTAAATACAATCCTCGTTCTATATAACATAACCGTTAATCACTACAAGTTCATTTTCAAATTTTGAATTCAAACAAGTACTATAATATGTGGCATTGTTATATCACATGAATTGAGAAAGCAAGTTCTAGCTGTGACTTCTGGCTCATGGAATATTTCACCAATAAGCCTTATGGAAGTTGGATCACAGGTTTCAGCCTATATATCATCTTAAAGGTTTATTATCCAATGGATTTCCATAATTGTAGGTGAAATTCTAATGTTAATACTTCTCCATTAATCAATGCAAGTTCATAAATTAAGTTTAAATTTAAACAAACAATATGGTACGTGATATTGATACACCACATGAATCTAAAAAACAAGTTCTCATTGTGACTCCTAGGCTAGTGGAATATTTCATTGATAAGCCTCATGGGAGTTGCGTCACAATTTTCCAGCCTATATACCATCTTAAAATTTTATTATGTATGTGAAGGATTGTCCATAATTATAGGTGAATTACCTGGACGGACGAACACCCACAGACTATAATGAAGAAAGATAAGGTTAGACGATTATCGATACTCTTCAATATAAAATATGGTATGCCAAAATGACAATTTCTTACTTAATATAATACACTTGTTCATAGAGTTGGGTTTTAGGACTTAAAATGAAGAAAATGCTTATAACTATGTGATAGGGCTTAAAATGAAATTTATATGCTTAACCTTAATCTAATTAACAATTGTTAATACAATTTATGAATTTAAGTTATAATTTCATACTATTTTAAACTTATATTGTGCCACATACCAATGGGCTATGCAAAACAATTCTAATGATATGCTTCATAATAATGTTTAATGTTATGTTAATGACTATATTTAGTGAATTTAAATTTCAAGAGGATCATCTTAGTGGCGACATATGTAAACCTCGCAAATTTAGGAACTTTTTGTGACAACTCAAGAAAATCGTTGTAATAAATTGCTTTAACTATGATTTTATTTAATGTCACCAAAACCACGACTTTGGGTAATGAATGCTTAAATTGTTGCCAAATGGATACTTTTGGCAAGAATTTTCAATTTGTCACAAAAAAAAACATAGCTAATAGTATGTTTTGTTGTAGTGGAAAAATATCATACGCGTCTTTAAAGTTTTATTTTTTCTTATTTGCAATGCCTATCATCATTCTCTATTAGGTTTCTAACAAAAAATGAGCAAATAATATTATGTGGCGTAATTAGGTGTTATGTAACACAACACCAATCATGTTTATATCACATACACAATGTTTTGTGGTTTCAGAAATATAACGTTCGATTGAGTTTTTCCATATATAGATAATATCATGACATTGGGAGATGACAGTAACTAATCTTATGTGTTATATGGTACATCCATGATAGATGTTATATCATCTAATATCTAATCTATCATCTAATATCTAATCAAATCATTTGACATTGTTTGTCTATTCTTCCTTAGGTTTTTTAATAGTGAATGACACTAGGGGATATGATTGAAACGAAAAACAAAATTTAGGAGGATATATGACAGTATTTAAAAATTAAGAAGGTATAAATCATGAGAGAGTTCATTGTAATTACTTTAAAATGT
>JAOSBN010000001.1:11260853-11275478 GCA_027563595.1 Erythroxylum suave
TAATTTTGATCATAATAAAATGTTTTATTTTTAATATTTTTGAAGATATTAGTACATTGATTTATTATTAATTTAATCAAAAAGTCATAATTTAATTTCAATGGAAGGAAAAAGTGTACAAAGGATTAGCATGAATATACTGTGGCACTAAATACGATTCAAAAGAGATTCAAGATAACTTAATTTAAGTAGAATGAAAATAAGAAAGAATTAAGTCATTTCATTTATAACAAGTCAAAATTAAGTCATTTCATTTGTAACAAATCATTGTAAAATTTTTAAACTTTATTTTGATCATTTCGATGTTTTATAGGCTTAGTCATTGCACAATCATTACATCTTTGTAATATTACAAAAATTTCTTCATAATTAAGAAAATTTTATTTTAAAATTTAAACCAATCTCTTGATTTCAAAACAAATTTGTGTGAACTTGTAAAACAGTTTTGAATAAAGATTATATTAAAATAGGGTGTTTTAATGCTTTTGAAGAAAATGAAGTGTTGAAAAATTATAACTTAGAAATGTAATTAGAAGTTGGATTATGTAAAAGTTCAACTAGTCTGATATAACAATAAGAAGTTATAGAATGAACATAGTCTTTTTAGATAAGGCATATGTTAGTGGAATAAATATAGGTTACATGAAGATATATGGCCAACTAGTTAAATGTAACACAAACTAGTTGTAATGACTAATTTGTGTGTTTGATGATTATTTGAAGTGATTTTATATACAAATAGACTACAATTGAGTTATGAAAGAAAACCTTTGACACTAAGTAGAGTTTTGGAAAGCTTTCAAGAGTCTTTCCTTATAATCATATATGTGTGAGTATGATATGAGCTTTTTAATATATTGTGTGATCAAGAAATTTTTAAAATTTTTTTTAATGGTTGAGAAATCAACTGAACCAGCAATCGAAGGTTGTTCTTTACTAGGAAAGGAAGATGTGTAAAGAGTCTTCATTCAATTGAAGACGTACATATAAAAAGCTTCTTTTCACCTTTTAAAGAAGATAATAGTAAATGTTCAAATGAAATTTGAGGAGTGGATGTAAGTTAGGATTATTTAGTTTAATGACAACAATTAATTTTTCTCCTTTTAGCTACTCTATTTAATTATTGTTCTGATTGATTTATGATTGTGATATATGAAATTGTCATAATCATTAGTAGAATAAACAATTTATTCATTAAATTTTAAATAAAATTAAAAGTGTACACTTAAAGTTTGCTCTTCTCTTTTATAGTTAATTAAAGATCAACGCAATGTATATATAATTTTAATTTAAGATATGAATAGAATCAGACAATTAGAATGTATTATCATATTAAGTCATCAAAATTATTGATTTAAAGATTAGAAATATAAAAGATTATTCTATAACAAAATGTATTAATTTATCATATAATAATTTATATAAGTTTTATTGTATTTCATAATAATAATGTGTACACAATTAGAGGTGTCTAATCATTGTAGATTTGGTTCGATCTAAATTAGAGAAAATTTTGAATTAATTGAATTTCAAATCAAACCCAAACTAGTTAACTTGATTTGAACTAGTTCAAACTAATTCAACCAAGACGTTAAAACGATGCCTTTTTACTTAATTTCTATTAGTTGAGCCTCCTATTAGACTCAAACCAAACAGTTTATATCCAATTGAGCATCTTATTAACCCTACGGACAACTGGTTTACAATGTCTATTGAGTTTATGAAATTTCATGTTGAGTAGAAAAAATTTTTGATAAAAGAACTTACTTCTATTTTTTAAAAACAAGAAAGCATATACTAAACTACCCAATATTTAATGTCAAGTTATTTGAATCTAATATAATAAGATCATATGTTATATTTGTATCTAGCCTAGTGTAATTTAACATAACAAACTACTTTGCATATAAATAAAATTGATTTCTCGTGAAGGAATTTTAAAGTTATATTTGCTACTTGCTAGTTTTGCCAATATCCAAATGAGATTATTGCACTGGTTAAATATCGAATAATAAATACATTCATAACAAAGATTTAAAAGATCAACCAAATATATTCAATTAATTATCATGTCTGTACATTCATTTAGTGGATTTTGTTTATCCACATATTGGTAACAAAGACAATTATTTATAGTGTATAACTTGTTGGCTATACTTCTGATAGGTGTGCATTAGTATATGTTTTTTAGGTATTTAGCATGTGTTTGCTTGCATAATTGTTGATCATTGTTGTAGTTTAGGATTCATTTTGTATGTTTTCATTAAGTTTAATTTCCATTGTTGCTCTTATGTGATTGATGTTAATTTAGGGTAAGAATTGACTACTTTTATGTAGGAAGGAAGATGGAGCAATTTGGAAGTTTAACTAGAGATTAGAGAGGAGAAGAAAAGAGGAGTGCATCTGTGATCAATTCCCACGATTGTGGGAATCATGTAAATTCCCACGGGCGTGGGAATTATAATGCAAGGCTTCATTAAACCTAGAATTTTTGGACTATAAAAGGATAATTAAGCCTCCATCTTTAAGGGAGACAACACCCCTCTGTAGAAACATCATCCTTGAGTGAAGAACACATGTTTGGAGCCTTGAGGAAGGATTGAAGAAAAGGATCATCATCAAGATTGGGCAAAATAGCACATCAACACCAAAATTCCAGATTTTGGCAAAGAAGAGAAGGAGTCCTTATATTCAATTTTCTGTCACTTTGCGTTCTTCTAGTCTTCGTAAAGATGGTTTATTTGAATGTTGATGATGTTATGGAGACCATGTTAGGCTGATTTCATTTTAGGGATTGCTTTTGAACTAGTTTGTAGAACTCCTATTTTATTGAATTGAATGAAGTTTTCTTTGATGATTGGTGATTTTATTTGTTATCTTGCAACAAATAATAAGATGAAATATGTGTAGGATTGTATAATGAGAGTTAGTGATCTATAGATGTACAATTGTCATGTTAATTGAATAGTTAGAAGAGAGATCTCTACTAGTCAATTGGTCACCCATAAGATAGTTTAATAACTGGTTAAATCAGTAGAGTCTTTGGGTAGGTTGAGAGATCATCAAATCGATTCTCATTAATTCAATTAGGGACAAATAGTTACACCTTAAGAGAGGGTAATTAGCACATTCAGAAATTTAAGGTGAGACATACTTCAATCGATAAAATAGGAGGGAGACAAAATAGGGAAAAAGTAATTTCTAGTCTTTAGATTCTTGAATTCCGATTTTTCTACAATTGTGGTATTGTTCTTCATTCGTCGTTAATCTTTTAGTTTAATTTAATTTTCAGATTATTCACATTTAACAATTTTGTTCCTTAAACAAAGTTGTGTCTAAACTAAACAATGTCTGGGTATCAATCCCTGTGGGATCGATATCTACTCTTTTTAACTACAAGTCATGACCCGTACATTTGCGGTTTTTAAGTGTAAAACAAGTAGATAGGTTTTACTAGCAACAACTTCCTTATAACACTTCCAAGTTTATTCTGCATAGTGAAAACTTTTGTGCTTTATATTTTTTTTGATGTATGTGGAAAGAATAAGGAACTTTCTCCATTACTAAATGAAAAGTTGATATGCATACACTTGGCTTTCAATTAACAAGACTCGATCCTCTCATACCAATAAAAGCTTGTTCAACCGAAAAAAATGTAGTAAATTGATGTTGCCTCTTGATACTAGTCAAGTAGTTAAAACAAGTGACAAAAAGGAGGCAGGTGGGATAGCTGTCTTCACATGTATAGGGAATTAGCCATTTGGATTCCTAATGACGTCGCTTCTCTAATATGTTATTTTCTTCATGGAGTTAAAACATTTGGTTAGATGTGTTTTATTCATTATTTCAATGCGCACAACAACATTCATGACATAATTGCATTTTTTAGGATTATAATTGCATTTTTTAGGATTTATTAAAATGCTTAAATTGGTTGTTAATTAACCTTAATACATGTAAATTAAAGATTATACGTAATAACCCATTTAAGGAAGAAAAGGAATTTAAACAAATGAACTAAATCTTAATGTTGCCGGTGTCATGAAACTTACTAAATTTTGGCATTATTATAACTTGTAGTTCAACACACGCTACATGGGATCTTAACTGAGGTGTTTATGTATTGTCAAGTTATATACTTTCATATATGGTAGCTAACTTACACTTACACTCAAGGAAAACAACATTTAGATGAACTCGAAGCCTAAGTCGACATGTGGACGTTTCATTATATAATAAACAACAATAATTTCTTAGGAACATTAATACATGTAGGGCAAGGTCTCATTAAAGAATGTAAGAACACGAGGTAAATGATTGAGTACTTGGCAATTAATATAATGAATTAAGCCATTAACCTAAACTACATCAGTTACCAACCGCACCCAAAAAAGAAGACAATGGGTTCTTCACTATCTTAAATGGACAAATCCACTTGAGTCAATTACATTGAAAATGAGGCAATTTGTTCTTGTTATGCTCTAACTTAACCTACTATGTATAATGTATGTTTGTTTATCGTTAAGTGGAAGCACAATAGCAACATATTTTGGAAATTCTATGGACATGAAATTGTTGGTTATTCCGATTTATCATCACTATGTTTTCACCAATTGTCTTTTGCCTCTTTCAGAGTGGCAGGGAGATTAGGGTATATAACAAAACTAGATAAATTATATGTATAGAAGTAAAGGCCAATATATCATCAAGCAAGGTAAAACATTGTAAAAACGAACTGCATAAAGTTGAGAAATAATAAAGAGAAAGTGTGCGTGTGTGTACAGGAAAATTCTTCCTCCAAAAGGGCACTAAGCTAAACTAACAAACCTGACGATTTTCTCGATATTAGTGAATCATAGGACAATTACATGCATGAGAGGCAGAAAAACAACAACTTTAAGGTTATGATTACAATGTTTATTTGACTTGCTTATAAAGATAACGTTGTTAATTGTATCTTGTTAAAATTATTGAATCATCCAACTGAAATGGTTGTTGATGAAATTCACCACATTTCCTCCCAGATTTTTTTCTCCAAATCAGCTGCTAAAATCAAGCATTCAAGATCACACAATCAATTTAGATTGATTCTTTATTCCTTAATTGTCTCTGTATATAAACTTATACTCTTACAATAGATAATAAACTAGAAAATTCTACTCTATTTATTTAATTTACCAATTTATCATGGTATCAGAGCAGTTTTGATCCTACCTTTTTTTCTATCATTCATGGCAGAATATAGTTAACCTACCACCACCTCTTCTAAGCTTTCCACCCAAAACACTCATCTCCGTGGCATTAACCAAGATGTCCACTCACCATATTTCATTAATCACTCTGATAATCCCAACACAATTTTAGTCTCCAAACCATTGGTTGGTGACAACTATTGTGGCTAGTCTCGCTCTATTAAAATTGCCTTGAATGCAAAAAACAAGCTTACTTTCATCAATGGATCCATATCCCAACCATCTCTGGACTGTCCTCTTTTTCTAGCTTGGAGCCATGCTAATAACATGGTTGTTTTATGGCTCTTGAATGCCATCTCCCCTAATATTGCCAACAGCAACCTTCACAGATATTCAACCCATGAAATATGGAAGGACTTGGAAGAAAGGTTCTCCTAAAACATTTCTCCTTCTCATCGTGTTTTTTTAGCCTTTATTCAGTCCATTCCATAACCTAAAACCTTTTCTCAGGCAATGAAACTTCCTCAATAGAAATACGTAATAGAAAAAGAAGTACAAGCACTTAAATCTAATAATACTTGGACGATTACTCCTCTTCCACCAAAAAAACATCCCATTGGCTGCAAGTACATTTATAAGTTAAAATTTAATGCAAATGGTGCAGTTGAACGACATAAAACTCGAATTGTTGCAACAGGTTACACTCAACAAGAGGGGCATGATTATCATGGGATTCGCTCCCACCGCTAAACTTGTTACTGTCATATGTTTGCTTGTTAATTGTCGCCACCAAAAGCTAGTGTTTACAATAGTTGAATGTACATAACGCCTTTCTACATGGTGATCTAAAAGAAGAATTGTACATGAAAATTCCACTAGGTTTTTCTTGTCAGGGGGAGCTCATAGTTTGCAAGCTCAACATATCCTTATATAGCTTAAAACAGACTTCAAGGAATTAGTTTAAAAAATTCTCCAATATCTTTCATAATGTTGGTTTCACTCAATCTAAAGCAGATTATTCATTATTTTCTCGTATTCAAGGTTCGAACAACATCTTCATCTTGGTTTATGTCAATGATATCATCATCACAGGCAACGTCGATGCCTCGATTGAACTTCTAAAATCTTATCTCCAAATTAAATTCCACATCAATGATTTAGGGCTTTGAAATATTTCCTTGGCATTGAAGTGTCTCGCTATACTTAAAGTATTTATCTTAGTCAAAGAAAATACAATTTGGAGATTCTTAAAGATGTAGGTCTATTGGGGGGCAAGTACTATTGATTTTCCAATGGAACAAATTTTGAAACTCAATGACAATGACGATCCATTGCTTGAAAATCCCTCTCCTTATAAAAGATTATTAGTCGTCTCATCTATTTAACTATCACTCATCCAGACATTGTATATATTGTCAACATTTTATCTCAATTGATACACCAACCAAGAAAACCTCATTAGGATGTAGCTCTGCGATTACTACGGTATCTAAAAGGTACTCCTGGACAAGGCATATTACTCTTTCCTTCTAGCCCTTTACATTTGAGGTAATTCTGATTAGGCAAGTTATTCAATGACAAAGAGATCCACCACTTGTAATTGTGTTTTCCTTTGGAAGTCACCAATATCATGGAAAACAAAGAAATAAACCATTGTTTCTTGCTCTTCAGCTTAAGCAGAATAAACATAAATGGCCTTAACCTCTTATGAATTATAATGGTTATTGCATCTATTACAAGAGCATGTATCATCCCCTGCCAGTACGTTATATTGTGATAATTAGGCTGCACTCCACATTGTAGCTATTTTTTTTTCATAAGCGAACAAAACACATTGAATTGGATTGTCACCTTATTAAAGAGCAAATATAATATAGTATTCTCAAACAAAGTACATATCTTCAACAAACCAATTGGTGGACATATGTACTAAACCTCTTAGTAAAGAAGCGTTCCATCTACTACTCGACAAGTTGGGTGTTCATAACATTCAGACTCCAACTTAAGGGGGAGTTATGAAATTCAGCACATTTCTTCCTAAACATTTAGCTCCAAATTAGCTGCTAAAATCAAGCATCCAAGATCACACAATCAATTTAGATTAATTCTTTATTCCTTAATTGTCTCTCTATAGTTGTATATAAACTTATACTCTTGCAGTGAATAAAAACAAGTAAACATAAAATTGGAATGATAATTCTTATACGTGTTTCTTTTTTGGTGTCCAATACTCATTAATACAATATGGTTAAGAGTATCATGTGTGAGCCTGAAATTAGGTAGTTTAATAACACAATATGGAGAAATGGAAGGATAAATGTATGTATGTAATTGCAAAAGCATATAAATTGATATCTTGTGCTTCAAAGTCAATTATCTAGATATATATGAATTTCTAGTAAAAAGTATCTCCGTATTCGTTGGATATGAAAACCAAGATTATCGTCCCTGTGTTGTTATATTAAATAATTGAACTTAGCATTAGTGCTCATACTTCACCAAGTTGTCTTTTTCATAAGTCTTTAAACTACTTTTCTTTGTTATAAGATATGTTTTAAAAGTCGAAATGAATGTCGATATCATACATTTGAACCTTTCGTTAGGAATTGGAGGAGCCATTTGGTTCACTAATTAATTCTTTAGCATGCGTAAAATTCAACCTAGTATTTATTCCAAGACTTATAATGCAGGTTGTCAGAGAGATCCATCAATAAAAAAAATTGTAACATGTAATTCATATATTAAGTTCTATTCTAGTCATAGTTGTGATGCTCTTTTCTCACTCTCGATTACTCTCCTCTTTAGTGCACTAGTATTTAGATTCTACTTTCCTTTTCTTCCCTTTTTATTGTCTTCGTCTTGCATTATTTTTAGTTTATCCTCTCCTAAATTCATTTTCCTTTAAGCTCCTACATTATCAGTTCAATTCCATATTCTACCTTTTATAATTATACCTCAGCTCCAAAACTTGAGACCCTCAAACTGTTACTAAAAGAATGTAAACCTGAGTAGTACAAGAGACCTTGAAGCGAACAACGTCAAATACTCCCACCTCCAAAGTCCTTCCAGCTCTAAAGTAGTTCTCCTTTTATCAATATTTTTAAACAAAGACTAGAAAAATGGTGCAATACTTTAGTTGGCTTTTGTGCAGATAAAAAGCTAGCTTCTTCCTTGGTTCAAAAGTGAGCTCATAGCAACTGATCTAATTAAGCCTGGATTAGAAGAGTTGCTCATTAATGAAAAGAACCTTTTCATCTTCAAGATTTTAAGAGAACATGACTTGTAAAAATTTTTATAGTTGGCCTTTAGCATATTTAAGGAATTTTTTTAGTGAGATACAGAGAGGGAATGAAGCTCAAAGTGATGAAGCTAAAGCATGTACCAATCTAGATTGGATTCCATAACCTATCATTGGATTATTGGTTCCACTTATGGACTTAGTTACTTAGCAAGTTTCATTAGGGAGCCCTTATATTTAGATGAGTTTACTACCAAGATAAAAAGAGTGGATTTCATAAGAATTTGTATTACAGATGACATTAAATCTTAGCTCCCAAATTCCTTCGGTTACTTATCAATGGAAACTACCACCTAAGAGCACACCAAAATGTTGAGAGCATGGGAAAAATTTTCCAATCAAGTTTAGCAGAAGAGCTCATAAGTTGTAACCTTGATCAAGCTTAACTTGTTCCCATCTTAAAACAATTTCATATTTGGTGGGAACCAATTAGAATAGCTACCTACAACCAAGGTTAGCTCTAAAACATTCAATCTTAATCAATCTTAACTAGAAAGGGGGAATTAATAAAAATCAAATTCTAAAATGGTATTCAGAACACTCTAAGGCTAGAGAGATCTCTATAAAATGAAGTTTCCAATCTCTCTATGCCATCATTTGGTAAACCTAACCTTATTAGATAGCTTCTATTGGTACAATACTAAATAACTAGGCAAGGAAAGCTTAGTAGATGAAAATGCTTCTCAGCTTACAAATATCGGAGATTCATTAACTACTTTCACCGAAAAGAAAACAAGGAAAAACCTGAAGAAAAAGGGACCTCAAACCCCTGTCTTTTTATACAAATTGTGCAAAAAATCAAATACTATATGATTATCTACACTCAAAGACGTTTAGAGTAATGGGTGTCATGGAGATAAAAGTTAAAGAGAATAAGATTCCATACAACAAATGCATGTTTGGAAAGAACTTGTATATGATTACTAATCACCAAGTACACCACTATAGAAGAATCATAACAACTTTTAACCTTAGAAAAAGTCTTTAAAGGTTAAGTTTTTTATGTTTACAACCTAGATTTCCAAAGGAATCTATTTTAAAGGGACTTATCATCTTTAAGCTTAACTATCAGTAACATTGACAATTTGGGGACTTTAAGAAAACCCTCATTTCCCGAGAGGTTGAAGGTGATAGATTAAGTAATAAAAACAGGAATGATAACTTTAGAGGTTTCCTAAACATGTTAAGACTCGCTGACTTAAGATCTAATGACCTTTTCTTCACCTGGAACAACAAGTAAGAAGGAAGCCAGTATGTTCCGTAAAAACTTGATTGAGCACTAATTAAGATAAAAATTTACTAGAAGCATGCCTCATTTTGGTTCATCTCTTTACTCTAACAATTATCCTATTAAGGTTATATTGGAAAGCAAGTCTGGTATTATCAAACAACTCTTTAGATTCAATTTGATTGCTAAAGTGGAAGGCTTCGAGGAAGCTATGAAGAGTGGCTTAGAGTATAACGTAATAAGTTATAAATATTTCTAATGTGTAAGAAGCAAAGGGTCGTCAAAGTTGAGTTGAAAAAAAATCTCCAATGATAAAATCAAAAATACCAATTCAACAATTACCAAAGCTAGAGAAGAACTATCCAATATACAAAATAGTTTGGAGCTCCTCCCTAAAGATGCACCATTGAGAAACAAGGAAAAAAAATGCCTTGAATTCTACATTCAATTACTGAAGAACCACCACTTCTTGTAAAGACAAAAGGCTACAATCAAATAGGTGAGAGAAGGAAACAAAAACTCTAAATTATTTTATAATACAATTCTTAGTGGGAAAATCAAAATAAGCTATGTTGTCAATAGAAAAGTAATGGTGAATTAGCTTAGGAATAAGAAGAGCTTATAGAGTTGACGTACAAACACTTCAAAAACCTTTTTTAGAACATTTAACCTCACTTACTCTTATTTTCTTATACTTAAGGAGTTCATAACAGATCTCAGTAGACTAAGACAAATTTGATAAAGTCTTTCACTTTAATAGAGATCAAATAAGCCTTATTTAGTATAAACCCTAAGAAAGCTCCTAAGTCAGATGGTTTCAATGTCTATTTTTTAGCACTTTACAGGAGATATGCTAACCAATATAGTTTTGGAATTCTTCACGAAAGAAAAAATACTCAATGAATTGAACAACACTTTTATTTACTGAATTCCTAAAAATGCTAACCCAATTTCCCTAAATAGATTCAAGTTAATGTCTTGTTATAATGTGATTTATATGATCATCTTTAAACTACTTGCACTAAAATTAAAAGTGGTGTTGAAGAACTTAACTAGTGTTAGCTAGAGAGCATTCTTGGAAGGAAGAAGTATTGGAGACAATCTCATTTAAAAGTTACAAAATAAAAAAAATGAGGAGCTTCTATCTAGATATTGATTTTAGTAAGATTTTCGACTATATCTCATAGAGATTCATTATTAAATCACCAGCTGCATTGGGAAAACCAACCTTATTCATTCAGTGAATTGATAGTTGTATTTGCTCTCCCTCTTATGCCATTATAGTCAATAAATAAGCAACCAAAACTTTTAAAGGTGCTAAAGGCTTGAGGCAGGGAGACCCTCTATCACTGTATCTATTCACTTTATGTATCAAGGCATTGACTCGTTTGATATCTCACATAATTATGTACGCAAATTCTTTTAAATATAATTACACATGTAAGAGGTTAGAGATATTTAATATCTCCTTTACTAATGACTTCCTACTCTTTAGTGGTGTAGATAAGGACTGCATAAGCACTTTAATAAACTCCCTTATCTCCTTCAATAAGCTCTTTCGTCTTTTAATTGATAAAATGAAGAGTTATTTTTTTATCATTTTATCTAATTTCTTAGACCTTATTAATCCTTTAACTTCAATCTCAGGTCTAAAACAATAAAAGTTGTCATTTAAATAGCTTAGAGTCCTTATATTAGACAGACACTAACTTATATAGATTACCTGTCACTTTTTGACTTTATTAACAGAAGAATCAATCATTGGAACAACAAGTTTCTTTCATATACAGGTGGATAACTCTAATTTTTATTTCTAAATAGCCTCTACACATATTAGGCTATGTTTGGATCTGCAGTGTGGTGGGCATAAGTACTTATCCACTGTAGTTTCCAAGTGCAGTCACATGTTTGGACCTACGATCAAATAACCGGAAGTTGGAGGAAATTGTGGTGCCACTGTAGAAATCAATAAGGGAAAAGAAGGTTGCGGTAGGAAAGTACTTATGTGGTAAAAATTCTACTTTCCATTAATAACCTTCTTATAATTATTATTTTCCATTATTCTCTTAACTAATAAAAAGCGAATCTAACGTGTATGACTAATGATATATTTTTTATATTTTATTTACTAAATTTATTTTATTTATATTTTCTTATTTTAATTTAATATTTTGTTATTTATAATTTTAAATTTAAATGGCCAATAATATATTTTCATGAAATGTTTTATTTACTACATTTATTTTATTTATATTTTCTTATTTTTAATTTAATATTTATAATTTATAATTTGAAATTTATATGACTAGTGATATATTTTTTAATTATTTATATGACAATTAATATTTTATTAAATCAATGAACTTTTTAGTTTTTTTTTTAGCAACCGCAACTGTAATCGCATTTGCCAAACATCTATTTTCATGTTTCAGCAATTACGAAAATAACAATCCTAAACACACAAGTACTTATCATTTTAACAGACTGATTTCAGCAAATTATCAACTGCCACAACTCCCCTAAACCAAGCCTTAGTGTTGGCACATTTTCTAAACCTAAAAGTTAATCAAAGATGTTGAGAGAATTATGAAGAACTTTCTTTGGATTATTTTAGGAAATGTGAAATGATTTGTAATATGTTCCTCGTAAGAGGAAGGTAGTTTGGGCCTTTTAATGTGTGTGTACATATATATATATATATATATATATATATTATAACTAAATTACTTTTAAAATTTTTCAACTATTCACGAGTGAACTTCAATTTACTATTTACACAATGATAGAGATTAAAAAAAAGGCCTCTATTGTACTTCAAACATATGTTAAATCATATCATAACCAATAATTCTTAAAATCAATTGTATGTAAAAAAATTTATTCGATTAATATTTAAACTTTAAGAATGTTCTTAATTAATTCTTAAATGGACATTAAAAATTAAAATATTTTCATTTATTATTAATAATATTAGTAATAGTTAATACTTATGATACTCCAATCAAGTTATGTACTACCAAGTTTTATCATAATTAATAATTTTATAATAAACCATTCACTAATTAAATTAGGATTTGAAATATAATTAATATATTACTAACCCCTATCACAACACTTTCTTCTATTATTTATTGTACATTCTTAATGCTATTAAATTCAATCAAATAAGTTACTTGAAATTCAAATTAATACTTTTAGTTTTAACCAAGTAAATAAGTTACTTGAAATTCAAATTAATACCTTTACATTTAACTAAGTAAATTTCTCGTGTTGTATATGCTTTCACTTTAAAATTATTAATATCACATTATATTAATTTATTATATATTAAAAAATTCGTGCATCTTGATTTTAGGATTTTGAATTCTTACTTCATAAATTTTGTTATGAATTCAATGATTTTTTACCTTCTCGTAAAATTTTTTTTATATTATCTTAAAGGATAAAATAGATCAATTTTCTTTGTTCTTTCTTTTTTCTTTCACCAAATCCATTAAAAATCTCAAGTGCTTTAAAAATCTTGTGAAAAACTCTTATACTTTGTAAAAAGTCTAAAATTAGTCTCTTAGTTAATTTTTATTATTAACTTTCACTAATTTGACATTTTGGAATACTTGATACTTCACGTTAACAACAATATCACAAAAGATGACTGATAAAGCAAACCACAAAGGTAGTAATCAGGGTCGTTCCTATCATTTTATAAGCCCTGGGTGAAATTAAAAAAGGGTCCCCAATAAATAAACAATATACAAACATATAAACTTAAAGTTTACAAGTTTGTATGAAACATAAATGACTCAATTTATAAGTCTACATACTCAACCAAATATTAAATAATTATAACATCAGCTAATGATATCTTACAAATATCATTAACAATAAAATAACTAAAAATAGTAACAATAACAACAAAATAGCAATAGCAGCAATCAAACAACAATATTAAACTGCAAAACACTAAGAAAATTATACTAACAGATACACAGAGGATCATAATTTATGAAAAACAATTTCTTCATACATTTCTAGATGCAAAATCATTAATAATATTATCAAGATCAATATTGTCCAACATATCCTTCTCAATACATAACATAGCTAAACCATTCAGCCTTTCTTATGACATTGATGACCTCAGGTAGGTTTTCAATAATTTTAACTTTGAAAAACTTCTCGCAGTTGATGCTACACTCACAGGTATAGTCAATAGAATTCGATAAGCAATTGAAACATTTGGCTAACAGTCTGCGGCTTTAATAAATTCTAAAATTTCAACTGATGACATTAACTCATTTGGCAAAGTCATTTGCAATACTTTTAATTTAGAAAAAAGATCATCTAAATCCACATCTAACACATTATCATAAGAAAATGTGTAAAATTAGTGCAACATTCTCTTAATTCGTTATCATCCAATGACCTCAACTTCTTTGAATCAAATAAGAATCCAAAAATATTATCAAATGTCATTAATTGTTCAAATCTATTCTTCAATGAAACAATTGCGATAACCACAACAACTAGAAAGTAATTAACTCTGAAAGAATCCTCAACTGATTATATCTCTCCATTATAGTTAATTTCATCAAATTGTCTTTTCCTGATAATACAACGTCTAGTTGGAAATGTAGGCTCTATATTCATCTCAACTGCAAGACTTTTGGCAATATTCATACCAGAGCTAAACCCTTCATCTCTATATTTCTTAAAAAATACCATCACACCTTCTAATTGCTTTATGGTAGCATTAATGCACATAAAGTTAGATTACAACTTTTTACTCACCATTTTAATAGCAAATAAAATATTACACCAAATAACCATACTAAGTAAAAACTCAAAACTCTCAAGTACACTAACCAAGCTTTCTGCTTCACTCTTTGACTTGGCATCATCACAAGATC
>JAOSBN010000001.1:11289661-11304734 GCA_027563595.1 Erythroxylum suave
TTAATAGAGAGGGGTATGGGTTGTCCAAAGACAAAGAAAGTTATTCCCAAGATGCATGGAATAGGTAAAGATGGGGGACCTTGTCTTTGCCTATTTCTTAAAATAAGAAATACTTATTCTACATAAAGGCTATTCTATATACAAAATTTAAACCAAACAAAAAAATACATAACAATTCAGCCAAATAGCCTCTGATATCTAAGACTACTAATACTAGGGAAGACCCACTCAATTTTCCATTCAGGAAGGCTTGGTCAATACTCAGTCCATAGGAGTTGGGCCAATGTGGCCATATTTTTTTGCGATAAAACGACAACCTTCGAGCTGTGATCCAACCCACATACAAGTTTGTGGCAAAACGACAACCTGTCGACCTATCGGCAATATTAATAAACTTACATTGAATATAAGAATTTCTCTTGAATATAAGAATGTCGTTACCCCTAAAACTCCCCAGTAATAAGATAAAGCTCCTACTTTATTGCCTAGAAATAGACAATTGAGTAGCTTTAACTGCAATTTCTGGGGATTTTTTTTTTAATAGAAAGTGAGTTTCAGTGACGTAAACAAGATTAATTGCTAATTTAATTTCGATAGATTACGTAACAATAACATTTAATATAAATTTTGTTGAGAGGTAGGATTTGAGAAGGTCATATATTATACAACTTTATTTTTAACTAGTAAAAAAGTTATTTTTATATATACTCTCTCTCTCTATATATATATATAAGCTACTACTAGTTAGAAATACTGCCGTGTAGTATACATATATATATATATATATATATATGTAACTCACCCCATATTAAGTAAGAAATATTATGTCCTGGAGTCTGCAGACATTGAAAGTGAAAAAAAACAAAAGCCATCTTCGTACAGCTAGGTAGCCCATCAACATTGGTGGTAACGGTATAACAAGAAGAAGAAAAAAAAACCATGCATGGACTTCATTCCATTTAGCCGTATTTGGTTAGTTTATATTGTATTTATATTTAAATACGTCAGCTTTAGACTTAGTTTGGGAGAGTGCTGGTGGTTGATAACCTGCTAAAATAATAAGTATTTATGTGTTTGGGATTGCTATTTTGGTAACTGCTGAAATGTGAAAATAGGTGTTTGGAAAGTGTGGTTGCAATTGGTGAAAAGAAATAAAATGACTAAAAAATCTATTGATTTAATAAATTATTAATTGTTGTATAAATAATTAAAAATATGTTATTAGTCATATAAAGTTAAAATTATAAATAATAAAATATTAGATTAAAATAAGAAAATATAAATAAAATAAATTTAGTAAATAAATATTTCAAAAATATATATTATTAGTCATATAAATTCAAATTATAAATATTAAATTATTAAATTAAAATAAGAAAATCTAAATAAAATAAATTTAGTAAATAAAATATTTGACCTTGCTTAAATAATATTGCCAAAAACTTTCTTCTATTAATTAAGTAAGGGTATAAAGGAAAATATAAAATATCATGAGGTTATTATTGGAAGTTAAAATTTCTACCGCAAGAGCAGTTTCCTACCGTAGCTCCTTTTTTGCTTATCTATTTCTGTGGTGGCACTGCAATTTTCTCCAACCTGCGGTTGTTGGCTGCAAATTCAAACGTGTGACTGCGTTTGAAAATTGCGATGGATAAATACTTATTTATACCACACCGTAGATCCAAACGCACCCTTAATCTTGCTAGGTAAAAGACTAGTATATAAGATAAAGTTTCGAGTCAAATGTCTTCTCTTTTTTTTTTGAAAAAGTAAAAAATTATAATAAAGAATAATTAGGAGAGAGACTCCTATAACAGTACATGCCAACGGGTTCAGCCTTCCCTTAAAAGGGCTTAAAACGACGTTGAAAAATATAACAGTTGGTAAAGACAAGACGGTGATGTCCTATAACTTCTCACAAAAGACTTAAAACTATTTTGAGTAAAGCGTTAGTGTTCATCCCATTCGTTGTCGCGAAATTGCCGAATTAGGGTTATACCCTCTTGCATTATCCCTGCATTTACCGATCGATCTTTAACACTCCGTCGTGGTAAGAGTTCCATCTTGGGTTGTTTCTGTTGATTTTCCATGAGTGGTTACTTATCTGAGCGTCTCTGTGCTTGGCTCCAGAAGCATCACCCCCTCTGGATAGTTCCACCTCTCTTCTGCTCCTCCAATAACCTTCCAAGGCCCTGGGGTTTGAACTGTTTTCTCTTAAGGTAAGAACTAGTCTGATTCTCTTTTTCTCCGACTGCCGTCCCCATATGTACAAATTTCTGACTCACATGAGATTTCTTGTCTCTGATGAGGTTGAGAACTGATTCTGCGATGGAGAGACACTGTCAACGTTACAAACGTCAATGGGGTCTTCCTTCCTACAATCGACGAATCAAATGTCTTCTTGTGATAACTGTGGAAGAACATTTGTTGTTAACTAACGTGATTTGCCCTTTCTCTAAATATATTTAATAAATCAAAAAATTCTTCAAGATTTATTTTATAAATGTCTGATGTCTCATTGCCGTTTTAATTAGGTTTGTCTATTTTAATGTAAAATGTAAGGGCTGATAAATAATTAAACTTAAAATGAGAATGTTGGAATGTAAATAAAAATAATTTTCACAATCTAATTATTAATCTAACTTAATTTTAAAATGTATTTGGATGAAGTGTTAGAAGTAAAAGAGAATGTTGTTAGCAATTGTAAGTAATCCTAAAAGATTGACAAAATTAAATTCTTATAAAGACCTCTTATATTGAAAAGATTTAAAGATTTAAATTTTATTATTTGATTAGAATTGACTTAACATTTTTTTGTTAATGAAGTTATTTGGTGTTAATTTGGAATTTGATCATGTCAGTGAAGAATTCTATCAGAATTTATACTTGACTTCTTATCAATGATATAAATGAACTTTAGAAAAATTAGAAAAATAGAATTATCAAAATGTTAAAATGTGTTGAAATAAAATTTGAAGTGAAAAAAGTAATTGATTGTTGCAAAAGAGAATCACAAACTACAAAAGATTGCTAAATAAGATAAGAGTCGTAGGTGTTTTCTAAGTACTTTTCGTAAACCTCTATTTTGATATAACAAAGGTGAATTTGCAATGTAAAGAAAGTTAGAAAATAGAAAAGTGCGTTTGAAATAGATTAGTAGTTTTAACTGGAGATTGAATTTTTTTGTACTGTGATTGTATTTGTCTCATAATTTTGTCTCTCATTTGTTATCCAAGTGCTGGTGAATTCCTCTCATCCTTAAGTAGTATTTTGTTATAACTAGTCACTTCCTTACATTTTAGCTAATTACATACCACTATTTACTTCCACATTTTGGACTTCTTATAACTACACATTCTGACTACCTTCCACCATTTTCTCAACTTCCACATTCTGGACTTCTATTTTAGGTAACTTCCTAACTTTCAGCAAACTTAACATTTTTTCTATTAACTAACTTCCACCATTTTCTCAACTTCCACATTCTAGACTTCCACAAATTCAACATATTTCTTTTCACTTCCTTGGTTTTCATTACTTATGAATTCTTTAGCTAAATAATTATTAGGCTTTTATTTTTGGGCTACCTACATTTAATTGAATGGCTTGTTAGCCAAATGGGTTTAGTTTATTTTTAGGCTAGCTAAATAATTATTAGGCTTTCATTTTTGGGCTACCTACATTTAATTAAATGGCTTGTTAGGCCAAATGGGCTTAGTTTATTTTTAGGCTATCAACAATTATCCCTTGCATAGTCTTCTATGAACTGGACTTTAAATTCTATCCCAATAGCTTTACATATTTTAGACTGAATTTCTAAGTTAGGCCTAATGACATCATCGGTGAGGATCTTCTTAAATCCTAAACAATCTTTTATAGATAATAAAAGTGAGGTTCAAAGATTACACTAAAATCTTTCACATTTGAAATCCTTTCTTACTTTATTCATTATAAAAGATATGAAATCTCTTTCAAATTTCAAACTCTTGCTATTCTCTTAATATTCAACTATATTTGTTTTTAATCACTAATTTTGACATTTAAATTTCTATTTTTAACACTTTAGAAAGATTTCCCAATTTTAATTGTGAAAATGCTTAATCTCTTACTATTGAGTTTCCTTTACCTATTGATTCTTCTCACCCATCACTCCCCCATTTAGGGTAAGTAAGTAAATTAAACTTTCATATAGAATTTGCTTTACTTTAGGCTCCCGAATCCCTAAAATTATGACCTAAAAATGTAGATTAATGGGCGAAGTGGGTGGATAGGTAATATTCATCGTATCTTTCAACCTAAAAGAGACAGGACCTTTTGTAGCTAGTAGCCCTTTCTAAGAATTCCATAGAATATCAACCCAACCTTATTTCTACCATTTTGAAGTCCTTTAAGCGACTCCTTTATATTTGTTTTTAGTCATGCTTTAATTCCATTGAAAGATGTTTTCTTTTTAACTAGACTGCCTATAATTGGGGAAGATTTTGTTTGTTTAATTAAAGAGACCTTTAGTTTATACCTTAGTTCTTTTAAATGTTCCACTTATTTTGGATTGATAAATATCTATAGTTCTTCAAGAATCTTGTTTTTATAGAAGAACTTGTCAAGTTTATTTGGTTTATGCTAAATTAATTTATCTTTTGTCCTATTAATAAAAAACCAAGTTTATAATTCCTATGTTTTTGTAAAATAGTGTTTTCTGGTAAGTTTTTCACTTTAGGCTCTTTTTCCTTTGGGGTTCCTTCATAGGAACTTCAGGACTTGCCTTTCTAACCTTTCTTTGCAATTACTTAGCCTATGTGTATACCTTGTTCAACTTTGGAATTTTGCCTATTTCCCTAAACTTAAGGAAAAAGAAGGCTTGCCTACCTCTAACCTTAGATTTTTTTTTAATTTTTTAGCCTTCATCTAGCCACTAGTTTTTATGGCAAATCTCCGAAGGTTTAATACTTTATTATCTTTGAAGTCTAGGTTTATAGATTAGTTGAATCCATTTAAAGACTTCTCATAAAGGCCTTATTATCTTAGATTTTTCAAGACTTCTGAATCATCTTACTTAGTTGTCTATCAAAAACTTTTTCTTATCTATACTAATCCTAGATTTTTCATTGTTGGTAGTGATAAAGCCTTAAAAACCTATCCTTCCATTACGGTTGTAGGTCTTGAAATGTACCTCCCTTATCTTTAGAGTAGGAAACTTGGCCTTTCTCAAGTAATTCTTCCAGCTATACTTTTTTTGGACTACACAATAAGAGTTCATTTTAAGTTAAGCATTATCAGTGAAAATTTCTTTTAAAATTCTTTTGATCACTATTATTTTCTCAAGTGCAAGATTTTTGTTGCTAGTGTCACTGACATGGAGGCTTATCATTCCTAATGGTTAGAAAGCTATAAGAGTTTAGTGTCTTATCTAGATTCTTCACCTGGTAAAGGTTTTCCCTCTGATTTGAACACTCTTGGCTCTTTGAAATTTATTTTAGCTTTTTCTAATACAAATTTTCGAATCTTTTATGTTGATAGCAAAAAAAAAAAGCAAGTCTTCCTTTAAAAAAGAAGTGGCTCCCAATCCTCTCTCTAACCAACAGCTTTAAAAGAATTCCCTAGTAGCTTCTAGTTCTAAGAAATTTAAAACTCCAATCCCAAAGAGTTATGTTAAGAAGTACACTTGTTTTTCTACTAAATTTCTTAAAGAAATTGAATCCACAATGTTTATGAATAAATTGTTTCACTTATCTCATCTCCTTTTTTGCAGATGACACTATGTTGGACCTTCCTACTCCTTATTTTCCTCTTGAATTGGAATCTAAAAAACTAGGAGTTCTTTTAATCGTAAGGTCACTAAAGTTACTTCAATTGAGGTAAAACAAGAATTCTTTTATTCTATACATTAATACGCTAGCCTGCTAACAAATTCTTTTATGTCTTGTAAACAAAAGATGTTTAGACCATAAAGATGATTTAAGAAGAAGTCTTTGGTTTATATTTCCTAGATCTCTCACTTGACCTTCCTTCTAGTACCACTCCAACAATCATTTATGAGGAACTATCATGAGTTAAGGAGTCACTGAAACTTATTATGCAACAAAAGTTGGAGTTTTTGACTAAGATTCAACGTAGTTATTTTTCAAAAATGTTACTATATAATGTCTCCATAACTCATTTGTCTATGATTGGGGTACTTCTTAACGAATCTAATAAATTTTTTGCTTCCTTTAAGAATTCTTGTCATGATCAGGTTATGTCCTCTTAAGAAATTAAGCCTCTCAGACCAACGTAGAACGAGTTATGATACAGAGGAGACTAGAGCTAAAAATCTCCTAACAAAAATTTAAGAGATGGAAAACAAACTTGATTCTTTATAAATGAGGTTATTGAACATAAACGAGCTATCAAACTAATTAAAGAGAAGAAAAAAGCTTGCAAGCGGGATAGACAACTACTCAATCAGGAGTTTTATGAAGTCAAGTAGATAGCCACGAAGTTAGGGAAGTCATTAGTGGTACATAAAAACCCAGTTAACTTCTAAAAATAGCAAGTCCAATAAGCCAAAGAGGAGTAGGTTTTATGTATCAACCAATAGGGTGAAATTCGATCCTTTAATTTGGATCAACTACAAACTTCTCTTCCTTATTTCAATTTGTCATCCTTGGTTAATTTTATATAGGTTTTGAATTCTAGTTGTGAATGTTTATTTTAGATTAATGTTGTCTAACTTTTGAGAATTCATTCCTTTATCCCCAACTTTTCAAAAAAGGTAGCTATACATGGCTTCAAATATTTTCCATCAATGAAATGCCTATGAGGTTCTCCCTCTAAACTAACTAATAAATGGGCATTATCACTTAAACCTTTGTAAAATCTAAATGGCCCTTCACAATTTATGGGCCATTTAACACTTACTCTATCTTTTATCTCAGGCAATGAGATCAATTTCCATAATAAACCCCCTTAGTGTAATTCCTAACTAACAAATTCTTTTATTTTATAATTTTTCCACCTTTTTCTTTTAAATAAATATATTATTCAAAGCCTAAAGTTGTACTTTGTCTAAGTCCTTTAATTCTATTAACATCGATTCTAAAATCTTGAACTTTTCCAAACCATTTTACTTGACTACTCTCAAGGATGGAACCACTACTTCTATAAGAAGAATAACATTATGTCCATAGGTTAAAGCAAATTGGATAATTCCTAGAGTAATATGCTTAGAAGTACAATATGCCTATAAGGTTTTAATCATAATTATGTGCTATTCTCTAGGATTTTCTTCTAACCTTTTTCCATAATCTAAATAATTATTTTGTTTAATGCTTTAGTTTGATCATTAGCCTAAGCATAATATAGAGTTGAATTCAACAATTTTATCCCATAATGTTCATCAAAGTCTCTAACTTCCTGGCCCATAAACATAATTCCTTTATCACTTGTTATCAATTAAGAGATTAAAAATTGATAATTAATCTACTCCTTGATGAATTTAACTACATCAGTTTAATCAACCTTCTTTAAAGGTTGAGCTACCACTCATTTAGTAAAATAATATGTGGCCAACACAATGAAATTATGTACCTTTGAAAATAGTGGATATATCTTGCCAATAAGATCGATGGCCTATCCTCTAAATGGCCATAGTTTAACACTATCTATGGCCTCTGGCATTTAATACATTTTTGAAGATATCGACCAATAGTATCTATGCCGACATATATGCCATCTCATATTTACTTTAGACTAATGTGCTCCACATACCTTTTTATGACCTTGTATCATTATTATTAATGCCTCAGGAATACCAAAGTATCTCAAAAGAAGTTTGTCATTAAGTTAAGGAAATAAAAATTTCTTCAATTAACATAAAATTGGGTGCTTGTTGTTTAAGTCCGAAAGGCACTTTCTTGTTAGGATTTTCTAAAAAATCTTTAATATTTACCCTCCGATTATAGGAAACTTTCTTTATCAATGCTAAAAACTTCCACTGAAAGTCCCCTCTTATAAATTAATGGGTGGGACCTTTTTTGTACCATATTTTTGTCTACTCCTTGATGAATTTAACTACATCTGTTTAATCAACCTTCCTTAAAGGTTGAGTTACCACTAATTTGGTACAATAATATGTGGCCAACAAAATGAAACTGTCCCTTTGAAGATAGTGGATATATCTTCCCAATGAGATCAATGGCCTATACTCTAAATGGCCATAGTTTAACACTAACCATGGCCTCTGGCATTTGATATACAACCTTTTAAGATGTTGACCAATAGTGTCTATGCCAATATATATGTCATCTCATATTTATTTTAGATTAATGTGCTCTGCATACCTTTTTATGACCTTGTATCATTATTATTAATGCCTCAGGAATCCCACACCATCCCAAAAGAAGTTCGTCATTAAGTTAACAAAATAGGAATACCTTCAATTAAAACAAAATTAGGTGCTTGTTGCTTAAGTCTAAAAGGCACTTTCTTTTTAGGATTTTCTAAAAAATCTTTAGTCTTTACCCTCTAATTATGGGAAACTTTCTTTATCGATGCTAAAAACTTCCAGTGAAAGTCCACTCTTATAAATTAAAGGATGGGACCTTTTTACCATAAGTTCATCTACTCCTTGATGAATTTAACTACATCTATTTAATCAACCTTCTTTAAAGGTTGAGCTACCACTCATTTGGTAAAATAATATGTGGCCAACAAAATGAAACTATATCCCTTTGAAGATAGTGGATATATCTTCCTAATGAGATCAATAGCCTATACTTTGAATAGCTATAGTTTAACATTATCCACAGCCTCTGGCATTTGATATAAAATCTTTTAAGATGTCAACTAATAGTATCTATGCCGACATATATGCCATCTCATATTTATTTCAGACTGATGTGCTCTACATATCTTTTTATGACCTTGTATCATTATTATTAATGCCTTAGGAATCCCACAGTATCTCAAAAGAAGTTTGTCACGAAGTTAACAAAATAGGAATACCTTCAATTAACACAAAATTGGGTGTTTGTTGCTTAAGTCTGAAAGGCAAAAAATCTTTAATCTTTACCCTCCAATTCTGGAAAACTTGTTTTACTAATGTTAAAAACTTCCAGTGAAAGCCCCCTCTTATAAATTAATAGGTGGGAACTTTTTTGTACCATAATACACTTATAGACTAAATCTTTTAAAAATTTTCAACCCATATGCTATTTGTGAAAGCTCATTTTTCTTCCAAATTTTTACCATGTGGAATATGTTAAAATTCTATATCATCAAAGAATTTGAGTAATTGGATAGAAGCAGTATAATAAGGTGACAAAGTTATACACTTATATTCTCCTACCACTTGGCATAACACCAGTTGTGAATCTCTTGCGATTATAACTTCTTTAACTCTAAAATCAACTAAAAGTTCCAGTCCAATTTCTAAGCCTTCATATTCTACTTGATTATTAATATATAGGAAGTTCATTTTAAAGGAGAGAAGAGTTTTAGTTCCATTTAGTACAATTAAGACTAATCTAACACTAGCTGATTTTTTTATTAGACCAATCAAATTTTAATTCCCATAGTTTCTTCTTCCAATTGAGAACAAAATGTCCCACATCCTTTCCTACCTTTATTGAGGGGTGGCTTACTAAGAAGTTGGTTATGTATGACCTTTTATAGATTTTTAAGGGTAATATATCAAGTTAAAGTCGATAAGAGTTATATTCCATTTCTCAATATTTCTGTAGACGTTTGGCTTATTCAACATATATTTCATTAAATTGATCTGTGAAATCACATAGACTTTATTTTGCAACAAATAATGCCCTAATTTTGAAAAAGAGGAATACAATGTCAAGCATAACATAACAACAGATGATACTTCTTTTCTATTGCTGTATAAATTATGTTGAAAAAATAAATAGCTTGCTCCTAGCTTGCCTCATTCCTTTTTTAGGGGGCATCAATATTGAAGGTTTGGTTACATATTCCTTGAAACTATAGAGCGTTGCCTGATGCCTTTCCTCCCAATGAAATTCTTCAAAATTCTTCAACCGTAATAAGTATAAAAATTCTTTCTTTTTTAATGTTATATTAGAAATGAATCTTCTCATATAGTTCTCATGGACTAAAATCCTTTGAAGATTCATCTTATTCCTAACTCTATCACTTATGGTCCGTCTATTTGAGCATATATTAAGTCCTTAGTCCATTAAGAACCCAGCCTTAGCCAAGTCAGCTCATACAAGGTCCAAAACTCTCTCAAAACTCGCACCATGCTTGATCTACTTGTTAGGTCACCTTAAAACTCTCACTTATTTCCATCATGTGTTTGATCTAGATAACCTTCCACTTGATGTCCATCTCAAGCCTTCTTTTGGTCTGACTTCTGAATCTTGCATCTCATCAAAAAATTTTACCAATGTGCATGAATACATGCCAACGCTTGACATTGTGATGTGAGCAGGACTAGGGTGACACCAAATGGACCAAGCATGGATGTCAGAGGCCCAGGGAGCGAGCTTGTCATGCTAGAAGGGCCCATGACCAAAGCTAGAGTCAAAAGACTTAAGGAGGCTCTTTACACGCATATGGGCTTCTATTTGGAGATGGTGGTGAGTTCCAAGCCTACTGGAGGAGAGTTTAGTGAGTTATAGCCCAAATTAATTCACTTAACTCAAATTCTTAGACTGTGCACACTTGGGGTTTGAAGATATGAAGACTTGGGCTAATTTTAATGTTCCATCACTTAAGCCCAAGGAGTGTAGAAGTCGGCCATATGTTAATTAAATGGGACTTGGGCTATTTAATTCACTTAAGCCCAAGAGCAACTCTTTCTCATTTTTATTATTTTTGGACTTTGTTTTATTTCGAGCTGCCATGTTTTTTTAGCCCAACCTCTTATTAATTGAACAAGGTATAAATAGGCTTATTAGGATTAGAAGTAGGAAGATTTTGGTATTACTATTATTGTAGTCGTCGGCTTTGGTAAGGAACTATCCTCTTGTTTTCATTTCACCAAGAACCTAATTATACTTATCAATTGTTCAATTGTGGCGTGTTATTTAGTTCCTTTCCCTTGCTTGATTTTGATCATCGAGATTGCTTGAAACAAGTTTCTAAGAGGTGTCGTAGAGATTAGCCTTGCGTATCCATTAGCTTAGGGTTTCAAAAAATTATGTTCAGCTTAATGCCTTCATAATTGAATTCAATCCTCCAAGGAAAAACCACCAAAACTTCATCCATCCGACTTAACCCTTCCGTGGTGCGTGTTACATTGCCCCTTTTCCTCCTTGACTCCTCGCAATTCTTTACCTTGCTCTATTGTTCCGTGTGTTAAACACTGGTCAAGTCTCGCCAATGCCTGCACGATTCTGCTATCTCAAACATAGGGGTCTAACACCTACCTAGTTGCTATTTCAAATTCTTATTCCAATCGCTAAGACCATCACTTGGTCTCTCCAACTACTTCTATGTTATTTCATGCCACTACAAAACAATCAAAAAGAGCTTTGTTGAGCGACCTTGTTCTTAGCAAATTGGTTTTCCAAGATTGGGGTGTCCAGAATTTCGAGTTTCGGACTTTCTAGATTTTTATTTATGAACGATATCAAGTTTCCATATTATATGTGTATGTTAATTCTTAACATGTTAAGTTTGGCTTTTGGATTTCTAATTACAATCTTATTGTAATTTCAATTCTAAATTGAGTTTAAGATTTCAAAAATTTTAATGAGAACTTTTCAAATTAATGTTAATCAAATCTTAATGTAATTTTTAAGGTTTATGATTTCAATTTGATAATCCAAGATTAACAACAATCAAACAATTTTAATCAAGTTGTAGAATTAAAGTTGTTTCTGATAACACTATTAGGAAATCAAATAGGGATCCAATTTCAAGTGCAACAGAATAATTATGAAACTTTTTTATGTATTTTATTTCCCAAAAATTAGGATCACTTTGATTCTATAAGATCATTAACAATTAAAACATGATAAAGTATTTATCTTAATTTGTACCTTATTTTGAAGCTTGATCATAATCTTGTTGTATTTCTCAAAATATTTTTAAAACTAGCTCATCTAAACCATCGTAGCCATAATGGTATCTATAAAACAAGTTGAGTGAACTCTGCAACTGTTACAAAGAGGGTAAAGTAACAAGTGCTAGCTCCATTAGAGCTTAAGCCTATTTATAATAAGTTTTAGACATTTTAATAATGAAATTAAATTAAATTCTAATTGAAAATAAATAGCATATCTCATATTTAAAGTTTAAGTGAAATTAGAATTTAATTTCAATTGATCCTTATTTATTAAATATCTTATATTTAATTATAATGTTTTCCAAACTTTACTCCAAACTTTACTATAAAGTCTAACTTGGCCAAAATATCTTTGTTTTCTTCAATTTGTTCTTAATATATGACTCATTATGCTCCCAAATATGTTAGCAATGAATATATATTATAACCCTAAATTATATTTAGTATTAGATAAATTAAACTTTTTAATTTCTCTTTCATTCTCTAATTAAACAATTTATATCTACAAATCAATATTAGCATCTAACAACACATCATGACTACATAAATATTTAGAAATATCAACGTAGTTTTGACTAACCTTTTCATGCATGATTTTTTCATATAGTATAATCATTTAATCATACAATGTTCCAATTAGACATAGAATATGGAATTAATGTCTACTCTATTTTGAGTCTAACCATATTAGTTATATACTATTAGCTATTGATTCAATTAATGATATTTGTAAACTATTTATAAAACGTCATTTCACCTTGTCCAAGGATTTTTTAAATCAATACTAACCAAGAACAATGAAACATTCTCCCTAATTATTTTAGTATGATGAATCCTAGTTCAATTACTCAATTACCTTCACATAATTCATGTTATATCGAATGACAATCGACTGAATCAGTGGCGGTAGCCCAGGGTGGCAAGGGGGGCTACCGCCACCCTTAATGAATTTTTTAAAAAATACTGGTATATATACACACACATGTATATATATATACTAGTACATAAATAAAAAAATTTTATTGATTTACCCCCCCCCCCCAAAAGTTAGTCGAGCTTAGCCACTGGACTGAACTACTTATGATTAAAATAAGTCATAAATAGTATTAAAATATAACAATCACTATACAAGATAGTTTTGGAAATCTCAAGTCAAAAGATCACATATACAATCATTACAATGAAAAATTCTATAGACATATAAGTAATGTTCTAAATGAATTTATCATGTGAGGTCAGTTCAGTGAATTTGTTCTCTAACAAACGCCGGTACGTTTGTATAAGTATCTCTATACTTTAGTTTATGAAATCGACTACTTTCTTTATAAGGATAAAAGCTAACATGTGTTAATCTTTTTTATATTCTATTAATATCAAGTCTTAAAAGAATAATAAATAAGAACAATTTATGAATAATATATAAATACAATATAAATCTCATAATTATAATTTTATTATAATTTCATTTACGATATATAATTATCTTATGAACTTTATCATATAGATCTAAATATATACAAGATAAAGACTATCTTTAAATTATTTTGTCATTAAATACATTTAACTTATTAGCTCCGAGCATAAATCAAGAGCCCATCCATCTATCTAATTCACACTCGCCGTCAGCAAACCCATCATCATTAGTATTGCCCTAGAGAACCTGAAAAGTGGAAGACTATGGCCGTGTTTGGTTAACAGAGGATCAGCTGTTTTTTAGTTGTTTGACTCAATTTAGTGGTTTGACTCGGATTAAAACGCTGATATGTTGTTTGGTAAAGAGCTGGTTGGGTTGGCTGATTCAACCCAACCAGCTAAATTTTCAAACGCTCGTTAACTGGAGCGTTTGAAGACAACTGATTGATTTATGATGAAATTACCCCCACTTTACTCTCCTCGCTGCTCCGAGTCTCAATTCTCATTAGGCTGTGAGGAGAACATCCTGGACAACCCTCTCGAAAGATTTTTCATCTCTGGAGCCCTCACGTCTCTAGATCGCCAGTCACCGGTGGTTGTGTAGCGAAAGAGGAATGGCGAGAGTAGCCCAAAGAGGATCGATAGTGGTCGGTCGTTATCAGATGGATTCTCTTCTGAAAACAGTAACTACGCTTCTGGTCGTTACTTGCATTCTTGTCAAAGTCACACTCTCCGTTCCTTTTATTGTTTTGCATGGTAAGTTCTGTTTTCTTCTGTTCAATGATCTTGGATCATTCTTCACTTTCCTCTTCTCCCTTTTGTTTCTTTTAATATGAGCTGATGCTTTCTGTTTACGCTACATATCTTTGTTCGTTAGTGGATGATTGAACCACACTTTTAACCACATGATTATTGAAGGTTTTGGGTAGTCTTTTTAGGGAAAGAAAATGGTTTCTTGAACTTTTTGGGTTTCTATTTCTGATTTCGGTCGGTTCTTTGTACTAGTTGTCTTTTTTTCTTGTCCCTTTCTTGGGTTGATGCCGTGAAATTCTATAGAAGATGGAACTTTTTAGTAGGTGGTGGTCTTGATTTGATCCTTTTCTATTGGGTCAAGAAGAAGAAGAAGAAGAAAAAGCCCTGTTACTTGATCATTCTCTTTCCCACCAAAACCCAGAGAATGTCCATGAAGATTTCAATATCCTTCAAATGTTTTATGAGGCCTAGGATTATGTTACTTTTTCTAATTCATTGCAAAGCCCAGTGATGAAGGCATGTTTCTTGTGGCAACTGTTCTAGGGAATTCATTACAGTCTAGGTTGTTTTTCTAGTTCATTCTTTCCCATTTGGACAAAAGTTTACCTCTTACTCTTTTTTTGGATTTCGATCCAGAAAATTTGGAAAAAGAAGCTTGGCTATGAACTTGGTGGTGTGAGTAGATTAACTTTCCTTTCCAGAAAGTAATTTCAAGTTTCTACTGCTTTTTAACCACATATCATGGTATGTTGTTTTTGGTCGTATGAACTAGCTATCTCTTCTTCCTAACATATCTTTTGCTTCGTGTTTCAGGGATTAGTGACAAATGCAGCAACCATAGAGTTACACGCCTTACCAAACTTCTAGACAAGTGGTCTAGCTCCGACG
>JAOSBN010000001.1:11304834-11365958 GCA_027563595.1 Erythroxylum suave
TTTTTATTAGAATTATAAACTTAATTTTTGTATAATTAAATATTTGAATTCTAAATTTTATAAGAATATTCAACGAATTATTAAAATATATAATATTCATATTCTTATAATTTTGTTTAAAGTCATGTCCTCATAAGTCATTTTACATATAAACAGCTAATACTAAACAGCTAATTTTACCAAACATTTCTAACAAACAACTAATGTAATTCGCTGGTCAAATCAGCTGATATTAATCAGCTATCAGCTAACATCTAATACAATCAGCCGATTGCTAAACAGGGCCTATAAGTCTTGGTCAACAAGCTGTAATAGCTACAATCTTGACTGTGTGTACCAGTTTTTAGTCATATGTTGCAAGAAATTCGAATGATACGACATGAAAAATAATAGTTCCATGCCCATAACCCATGTACTTCAACCAAAGTTTGGAACTTCATGCAATGACAAACTAAATACCAAATACTCTGACAGTTATGTAACTTTGGAAGTTAACTAATTACCGGCCAAAAGGTACTCGATCTCATGCCTTAGAGAAAAATCTGCTCTTGTTGAATGCTTAACACAAGGGTATTTCTAAACAAAGTTCAACTAACCTTTGGTTTTTATTTTAAAGATATTGTTTTTAGATGCTCTGTGGTGAAGAGTGCAATATTTTTATAGCTGGTTCATAATTATCAACCTCTTTTAATATTTAATTTCATTAAAAGCTGATCCATTTCAGTATCTTTTCAAAATAAAATTTCAATTTGTTTCATATTGGAACAATGAAGTAAAATGCCAATCTTTCATTTCTGGTTCAGTTACGTAACCCAGACGGGACTTTTGGTCAAAACGTAGTTTTTGTAAAAGCATCTGGCACAAGACTCATCTTAACTTTTTCACTTTCAGTTCATCGCAAGAGAGGGATGGACTTTCCCTCCGAGTTCACACTTGCTGAGGTAATATCTGTCCCTTACACTTATTTCCCTTTGTTCTTTGCCTGCAACATGTAGCCTAGTCTTGTATTTCGCTTGTTAAACATGCAAGTTCTAAACTTTAGTTTCAATCACCTGGTTTTACCCTGTTTCTGCGTCTTCTTGTAGTTCGTATGGCTATTTCTCATTGAGTTCCGATAATGGGTTTCCCTCCAGCATCATGTTTGTGGTTATATCTTACTTGGGTTAGCGAGCCTTTGCGTTAACCACTTGATGGGCAGTGTTGTTCGACTTAATTAGATCAAGATATGGATAAAGTATTGAACTTTGGAATCATTATGTAGACCTATCAGTTTGAATAAACGACTATTCCATTTAATTTGCTATTTTGCAGCCACGACATTGTTATATTAGAGTTGAACATAGTATGTAGGTGTTCTGTTAAATTAGTTTTATTTTCTGTGAGATAATCGGTCTGCTTTCTATGGAAGATGATGGAATTAGAGAGTATATACAAGGATATAGGAGAAGCATCGCTAGACCCAGAGTATTGCCAAAGGCTTGCAACCAGCTTTAGGTGGAGTATATATTGTCCTAAATTTAACAGAGAGAATTTAATAATTCTTATGCATAGTATCTGGTTTTAGGGAAGAAGTTTTGTCTAAAGATTGCTTTCTTTTCTGCAGCTTCTCGGTAAATCGTGCTGGGAAGCCAGCCATAACATGTGAACAGGTCTTTCTTTTCCATTTATCTTGCAAATTCATTATCTGTTTTTCGTTTTTAATAGTTGAGCCCACATCTAACTCTTAGCTTTCTCTTCCTATGTTTTAGGTGCTGAGTTGGTTCATGGAAAAACAAAACCCGTTGCAATCTAAAGCCACTTCACCACTAGTGTCTTCCAAATTGCTTGTTGATCTTTCTGATGCTAGCTTTCCAGATGATAGTCCTCAAAGTTCTCCCAAGTCTAAAGGTTCTTTTAATCATCATTTGCGGAATTGCAATGGGGATATATTTTGTAAAATAGTCTTTTTTTGTTGTTAATATTTTTCACATGTTTAGAACACTACCATTCTCACTATGCAAAACATAATCAAACTAGTAGAAAATATGAAAAACAAGGAGTACAAGTATGATTCATCAGTAGGCTCAGACCAAAACATGCATGGGAGTCATGAACTAAAGCTATGGACTAAAGATCGTGCATCTGCATTTCCATTAGTGACAAGCCAATGTTACTGTGATCCCTCACAGGTAGTAGCGCAGCAGACTTGTCAGAGTTGACGTTTGAAGCTAAATCTTCAAAAGATAATGCTTGGTTAGAATTCTTCTCTTGATGATGTGGAAATTCTTGCTTGACATAATGTCATATATTTTGGAAACTATACACATAGACATCCTTTCCATTTCATTGGATGATATTTGGGAATTTGGCAACACGAGAATACTATTACAATCACCCTAATTATTTTCATCATAAAATTGAGGAAATTAATTTTTTGTATAATAAGTTTCGTGTGTTTTAATGCAAAGCTAGGAACCTGTAACTCGCATTTCTTTCCGTTCCAGGTATGACATTGCTTCTTTCCACAACTACAGAGTCCTTTGTACAGGGGAGCTTGTAAGATCATTGTATTTGTATATATTTTTAAGATAGCAATTTCTTCAGATTGTAATGGGATAAATTGTTGTTACATTAAGTTTTGTAGTTTGATGCTAGATGTGTAGGAAAAATACTTCTAAAAGGATCATATTTTGCACTGACCTTATAAAATTTGGGATTCTCTAATTGTAATCCAGGAAGTGCGTGTTCGATTTGCTGGGTACAGTAATATCCACGATGAATGGGTGAATCTGAAGAGGGCAGTGCGAGAAAGATCTATTCCTTTAGAACCATCAGAATGTGGGATTATCCAAGTTGGAGATCTTGTCCTATGCTTTCAGGTAGCTTACTCTTCTTCACCTTTTTCAGAAGCTAAATTTGGGACTCTCCAAAAGTTGAATACAGGTCACAATCATGCGGATAGTGTTGCAGAGAGTATATATGGAACATTTGACTTTACAGCCATCGGAACAAGTTTTGTACCAGAAATTTCACCTCTTCCCCCAACCCTTTCATACAGTTTCAGGCAATGCCTGCGGAGTGGTTAGAAGGGTCCTCATTTTGCCTTCTTGGAACACTCATCTTTGCAGGAAAGAAAAGAGCATGCAGTTTATTATGATGCACGTGTACTGCAAATTGAAAGGCAACCACATGATGCAAGTATGTGCAGTTGCATTTTTGTAGTTAGCTATGAGCATAGTATCTTTGAGGTAAGTTGAAGACATTTATACTCCTCTCCCAAGCTGTTGCCTACTTTGCTTAATTATACAAAGAACTTTAAGCTACGCACATGTACATGTTACTGATCTGCTCATCATACCAGGAAAAGGTCGAGTTGCACAGGTTGTGTCGCAGGCCAACAAAAAAAGTCTCAAGCATTACTTCTAGTTCCTAAGAAGTGCATGAAAATGGGCATCTGATAACTGAAAAGAAAAGAGTCTGATCATGGCTTTTTTTCTTTCTTTTGTTGAACGGTGATAAAAATTGCAATGGTTCGTGTTTTTATCCACTTCAGCTCTCATTTGATTTTAAACAAGTAATTGCTAATGTTATTAGCATTATCAAACGTGGAAAGTTAACCATGATAAACATTATTTGACTTTTACAATGCCCCTAATGTAATGTCTTCATTTTTCAAACTATACAAAGGGAAGAAGATCATCCCTACGGTATTTGGTTGATTAGGGAGGTCCCAGGTGTATATATATATATATATATATATATATATATATATCACACAACCGTAATACAATATTATGTTGCACCTAAGGCCTATATTTTTCTTACAATTGATTAATACCTATATGCTCATGAAAAATTTTCTATGCCTGCCTGCCTGCCTGCCTACATGAACGCCACAACCAGATGGCTATCTACAGAGTGCGGGATTGATTCAACAGTGGAAGTCGAGCAAAGATCTGCAACTTACGAGACTGTCCTTCCATAACAAATGGATGCAATGTACAGATTCTTTGCCCACTTATCCTGCGTCACCCATATCAATATTTTTCAGATCTCTAAAGCACAAAGGCAAATTACAAAGAAAAACTCAGAAACCCATTAATATACAGCATATATTCACCTTTACGTGTGTACTTGGAAATGCCGAAGTCCTAAGTGTCTCTTGTGTTTCATCAGGAGGTTTCCTTTTTGGTACACTTAGGACAAAAGCTGCCTGGTCCCAAGTCGCCGCAGTCGCTGTAATACGAAATCCTGAATCCCATCGCCTATGTATGCCTTCACTGGGGTAAAGGAAGTCAAGTTCAACTACCTGAAATCAAAATCTAGGTATTAGTATCTAGACCGGTGTTGTAGCTTCACCATATTTTGATAGAAGTTGACCTGCTGAGTATATCCCGCACCCCGAGACATGACAACGGCCCATCTACTCCCTGAGGTGGCCATCGATGTAACATGGAAGCCCTCCTTCCATTTTTTGTTAATCCATTTAAAAGGAAATGAATCGCTCACTTTGTAAGACTGCTGCAAATATAATGTACCTGGAGCCAACGAAGGCAAAGTTAACCGAGAAAACATTGCATAAAAAGTATTAAAAAAAAAACTGAGCATCTTTGACCAACCCTTGGACATTACAACTAATGAGCTTCCATTAGTTGCTCCAGCTATGGCACTAATGTAATAATTCTTTTCCCAGTGCTCCATTATCCATTCCTTCACAAGCCAAATAATATATCAGTTATGTGCTAGCCATTTAAAGGTAACAGATGGCAATAGTTTCAGAGAGACAAATAATACAAGAATATACCTTGTGAAGGAAACATGGAGCGAGTTCATAGACTTGCGCACTGTAACCGGTTCCAGCATCCATAATTAGAGCCCATAAATTTTGACAAGAAGCAACACTGCTAATATACAAGCCATCTTCATTTCCCTTGTCAATATGCTGTGCTAGCCTTCCATCAGACACATTATAGTGATACCTACAAATAAATGACAAGGCTTTCTTAATTGACTTATCTTAATTTTTAAGAGATTTGATCCATCTGATCTTATAAGAAAAGTGCATAAGATTGTACTGACAGGGCTACTGAATATCTTAAAATGACTAATATCTTCAGGCTAATCATACCTTTGCTTCATCGGTTTACGAGCATTGTACACACTAATCCATTGTGTTGCTGGCATGCCCAAGCGGATTTTCTTCTTTGGTTGTTCATCATCTTCATCATCAATAGTCAACAGGCCTCTCTTCTGGCCAACCTGATAAATAAGCTTCACAGGATGCAGATTTTAGACTAGATATAAATCTCATTTAAACAAATTAATTATAAGTTTAATAAATATTTTTACACTAAATCTTAATTCATGGGTGAAATCTATGTTACAGTGGAAAAGAAAACTTTCCCGGCATCAGAACTCCAACTCTTCAATACCTTCTGGGCACCTTCTGTGTTGATTGCCCTAATTTCTGTACTCGGACCAACAATCCCATCAAAAAGGGATATGCATTTTGCATAGTTGGGTTCTTCATCAAACTTCAAATTCACAACATACTCAACAAATTGTTTAAACGGCTGAGGGCAAAAGCAACAAAGGGCCTCTGGGGATGTTGCCATCTTCTTCTTGCACACAAGGAATCCTTTATTTTCTCCCTAAAAGAACCGCACTGTTAGAAATCAATAAAAGACAAAGCAGAATCTTCAACTCTTTAAGCTCTTTCAGATGTAAGACCTGTAAGAAGATTCTAAATAACGAGATGACACAATCTGGAAGCATTTGCCAATGCTTCAAAGAAACTAACCTGGTATCCTTGCCATGGCAAACGACCTCGGAGAAGGAAAATTAGCGTGTAAGCAAGGGATTCTAAATCATCTCTTCTGCTACAAGTTCTCCCTAAATGGGCATGCACACTAGCATAACGCACAGTTCCCCTGAGAGATAAAAGATAGCATCTAATAAAAATCAAAAGAAAAAGTTCGACCAAATATCAAGGGAAAATCTCAGCAGGCAGTGAAAAATTGAAGGACAGAGAGATTACATGATTACTAAAATAAAATTTTATAAAATAATTGCCTAACCTGAAAACATCAGGCCTTTGGTCATAATCAACATGCAAACCAGTAGAACTATTCATCCATCTAGTAGCTATTGCCAAGAAACAAATTCCAAAATCAAGTTGAAATTGACAATGATTGTATTTAGAAATTTTGAACTACATAAAATTATGAGTATTGACCAATTACCTAAACCAAGATCAACTAGAAACAATTTCTTCTCATCTGGAGACCCTGGAGGACCAAGTAAGAAATTTTCGGGCTTCACATCTCCATGGACATAACTGCAAGAATGGGAATGGTCTACCTTAAACATGACGTTCATTAGCTAAATAGATTAAACCCCACCACACACATAACATAGAGGGTAATGATGAGAAATAAGCAAGCTTACCCTCGGGTATGAATCTTTTCTAGTATTGATATTGCTTCTATAGCAATACATGCAACCATTTCAACAGACATTCTGCAATCAGACGCACGCAATGAATAAATAGTTTAAGTGGAAAACATAGTATAGCAAGGAAAAAAAAGAGGATAGAGAATGCAACTCACGTGTGAGAGTTAGTGTTCCAAACATCCCACAAGCTAGGCCCAAGCATATCCATGACCTGCAAGCATCAAATGTATCCCTCTGAGACCAGCATTATGGATAATTGTACTTCAATGCATCTTAACAACAAGGCACATGAAGCAAAATCCAAGAAACATACCATAACATAATAGTCACCGTGCCTACCCTTATAATGAACATGTGGTACACCATGACTGCCGCCAAGAAAGCTGTGCATTTAACCAAACTTGATAGACTCAGATATACCAGAGAGGAAGGGAAAGAATACAAATATAAATGTCTTACTGATATGTCATAGAGCATAATAAAGTGAGATATTTCCACCAACACACCTGTAAACTTGCCACTCATGTGGTGGTCCACAGCTGCATCCTTTACTACTCCTGTGCTCAAATTTCAAAGCCACCTAAGCACAATGCCGCACAAATAGAGAAATAAATGAAACAACACCAAAAACTGTGATCCAAACAACCATTAGACAACTTCTATACCTCAACTGCTCCAGCACCAGTGCTATCCAATGTATTCGCAGAAATACGGCGTCCAACATACACTTGACCAAATCCACCCTTGCCCAGCTTTCTTTCTATTTTGTACACTGGGGAACCTTCAACCTGAACCTGTGATGATATAGCCAGAGGGATATGACACACACACCTCGCGAATGATGAAAATAAATAAACAAATAAATAATATATACATATATATAAGAAAAAACAACAACATGGTTATATACATCATAGCTTGCACCACGTTTAAGACCATAAAAGTGTTGAAGCATACTTGAAGTAAGGCACTGCAATAACAGTCCAAATACTTATACCAAACATGAGTTGAGATCCCATTAATCCAACAACAGAAACCAATCAATAACTAATTCCACATCCCACAGCGATCCCTCTGGAAACATGTTTGCAAACTCAACAAGAACAAATCTTTAGCTACTCGTGACATTTATCTTATCACCAGTAACAAGAAATCAGAAAATCAAGAAAGAGGTGGACAATAAATAAAACCTTCTCAGGAATGGGGGCGGTACTCCCCTCATCTTCACCAGCATTGCCGTTATCAATGCTTTTCCCGCCGCCACCGATATCACAACCGTCGTCCATGGGCCTCTTCCCGGCCTCCTCCTCTAAACCCCTATTCTCAACCTCTCGCGCCGCAGCAGCAGCAACCGCCACTACGTTCTCATCAACTGCCTTTCGATCGTCGCCGTTAGGATTTCCGCTACCGTCATTCACACCTACTGCTGCCTCAGCCTGTGCCGCAGCGGCTGCCGCACGTTGACGCCGCCGCGTTCTCGAAGCAATCGCCTCGCCGGCCTCAATCGGACTCTGCTGCTGCTGCTGTCTCTTCCCAGCTGCTGCCCGACCTCTGCGCGCTCCGCTACGCAGCACCGGCATCGTTCATCGTCAGAATTGCAAATCGAATTGAACCCTAAAAGCACTGCCTCTGTTCTTTGTCAATCACTCTGTTGCCTCTCTCAATCCAATCGATCAAGTATTTTCTTCAAACTACGAAAAGACACGCCTTTAATCAATAAAGAAACTCCTTTGAATTTGATGGGAGAAATTGAAGTTTTGAGAAATTTGAGAGAATTACGAGACTGTAATTGGAACCTTGAGATTTAGGGATCGGGGGATGAGAGAGAACGTACATGAAAGAGAGAGGAGATAGACATTGTTAAAACATAAAACTTTACTTTTTGAATAATGGGCAAAGATACTAAATATTACGTGGCCTGTTAAGGACCGTAGGTTGGGAGGAACTGAACGGTTAGATTTTCTTTTGTTTTGCGGGAAATTTTGGTAGAGTCAAATGACGAAAACAACCTTTGGAGGTTGGAGTTTGGTTATTAGTTACCGGGTAATTTAATTTAAAATAAATTTCTCAACTTCTGTAGTAAGTTTATATTTTATGGTTTTGACAAAAATCTTTTTAATTTTTTGTTATGTTATTTAATAATGATGATAAATATGCCACCTCCCAAACAATAATTAGCATATTAACATCATTCAAATCAAAATGACAATCACATATTTAAAATAATGGATTAAATTTAAATTAAGATTAAAGGTAAAAATAAAGTTTTTATAAAGTTTAACTTATTTTATTGTAATTTTAATAATTTGGGACATAATATTTGAATTAAATTTATGTAAATTATTTCAAATATTTTCTTAGCATATATATATAGCTGTTTTAATAATTTAATAAAAAAGATTATTTTGACAATTTTAAAACTACAAAAAATTGACACTGCAGAGAATCACTTATGTGACTTTTTAGCCATTTACTTGCTTAGGTACGCAATTTGTGGGTAATTAGGTACTTTGGTCGTGTAATTGTGTGCGGGTGAGTTTATGGTGTCTGCGGTAGGCATTTGTTGGTCTACGAAATTTGTGTTAAGAGAGTTAATTGATATTCTAGGCCCTTGGAATCACCTTGTAAGTTTCTACTACTTGACTATAACATAATACAATTGACAATTGCTTAGATGATTCTATTTAGGAATGTCAATACCGGCCCGACCTGACCCGACCCAGCCCAAATCGAAGTCAACAGATTTGGCCCAGTCAAACAGGTCATGGGCCGGGTCACGGGCAAAGAGATTTTGGCCCATGAATGGACGGATCGGGCCATGGCTAGTGGAGCATGGGCCATGGACTAGGGGAGATGGGCCACAGGCGGGCCACGATAATGGATGGACGGGCCAGTTCGATAGGCCCAGCCCATGGCCCGTGTCCATCTAAAACGACGTCATTTTATTATTATAAAATGACGTTGTTTTCTAAAGGCTAGAGTAATTTGTTTCAGAGAGAAAAAGACGTTGTTTTGTCACGGGAAGAAGATTAAAAAGTTAGAGAGAAAACGACGTCGTTCCTCTTTGACGAAACAAAACCACCCACCCTTCGTCAATCGTCCCCTCCCTTCCGACCTTCCCTCTCCACTCCAGTTTTTGACTCTCTGCCTTCAACTCTCGGCGTCTCCCTTTGCCTTCAGGCCTCCCTCGTCACTCTCAGACTCAATCATCCCTCATCTCTCCATCCTACCCGCTACTCATCTCATCATGACCCAGACGTTGTCTGGCTCGTTGGCTCCCTCTCCCTCAATGACCTAGTAGCTGTCCTCCGTCACAAGTGACGTCGCATCGTCGCATTTCCTATGTGTTTTCAGTTAAGGTAGGTGATTGTTGAATGAAATGGTGTGGTGATTGTTTTTCCATGACCCAGTTGTTGTGAATGAATTGGTGATTGTTGATTGAATGGATTGAGAATTGATTAAATGGAAATGGAATACGGAATACATTTGATGGTTTGTTGAATGAATTGAGGATTGTTGTTTACTTATTTCTAGATTTATTTATGCGTGAATTGTTGTTGATTGTTGTGGTAATTTTTCTGTTTTTGTAAGCTTCCCGTATGTCCAATGACAAACTCAAACTTGAGATTGTGAATGACTTGCGCATTTTACGTGAGAAATGAAATCAGTAATAAAAAAGTCATTATGTTCTAAAGAGTGGATGTAGTTAATAATTAAGTTATTGATGATTGATGAAGGAGACAATCAATATAGGCAAGAAACTGATAATAATGAAGAAATTACATATGAAGCTAATGAAGAAGAAAATTCCTAACATAAAGATAATGGAAGTTTCAACTTTCAATATATCTATTATAGAAAGACATCATCCAGTGGGGACAGATTTAATAGATTGTGTGGAAGTTTTCCTGATAATGATGAATATCCTAGTGGTAATTGGTAAAGAACCTAATAAACAACCAAGGAGACCAGCTAGAAGTGTTAGGCATGAAGCAAATACTAAATTATATGTTTAGGCTTTAGGTATGGAGTTTAAAAGTACAAAAGAATTCAAAGATGTCATTGTTGACTATACAATGAATTCAATATGCAGTAGAAAAGAAAGGCAACTTAACACAAGAAATGGATAGCCCAACTGAATTGCATCACTTGTTAAAACCCTCCAAAATGGTTGTACTAATTACTACAAAGTCAAGGCTTATGTGGTACTCCTGTCCCTCTTAACCTTTCCTTGTCAATGCCAAGATTTTTATTGCAATTACCTGTCATAATAATGAGGCTTTGGTTTAGTTCAACACATTTAATTATAGGAAAATTGACTGTGTACTATGATTAGCATGATCTTAATTGTATATATCAAATTGATTTGGACCCACTACTTTGGTAGAGCCAAACCATGTGTAAGATCACTTAGGTAAGAAATCAAGGTTGCTTAGATTTAACCCTAATAAAATATAGCACAAATGATGTGGATTGCCTAGCTGAGAGCTATTCTTTGCCTTACTTTTCACATGCCAAGCTACACCAACCTTCTACGTTTCTTTTCTTTCCTTGACACTTTGATCCATTAACCTCCATTAAAGATAGTCTATTTCTTCAACTGGTAGTGGGTCAAAAATAAGGCTTTATTCACTTCACACTCCATAGTCTTTACTTTTTTGTTGTTGACTTGGTTCTACAAATTCGATAACAAGCAAGTCAATATTGAAAAAAGAAAAACTCAAAGTCTTAAACAGCCTACAATAGCTTCTTTGAACTTTTAAATAGTATCTATATACCAAATTCTGGGACTGACCGATTGAGGTATGAAATTTACTGATGAGAACATACTTGTCGAGCAAATTAAATGGTTAACTTCTTTATAGCAATTTAATATGCAGTACAAATAAAAAATCTGTTATAGTGATCTTGTGTTTCCAGAAGCATAAATCACAAGAGAACCAACTAAAGTAGGTGAATTATCTCTAGTCATTAAATAAGGAGAAAAACAAAAGTTCAAAAAGAAATTAAAAATGAACTGTAAGAACAGAAACCATACACAGTTGATTACAGGCTAGTACCGATAGTTGACCTGCAAATTTCTTTTATCCCTTCATTAATTAATCAATTATTTCTTTTCTATATTACTAGTCCCACTGTCCCACATGACTTGATTTCTGTATAAACAAGAATATGATGGAAGAGGTCATTATCATCCCATCAAAGTGCCTTTAGAACAAGATTAATAACAGTATTATTGATATGGTCCCCTTTGCATTTTGTTGTTCTATTTGTATTGACTACTTCAGATTTTTTTTATTGCCTTACTTTCAAACTAAGAAATTGTTGACCAATGATTGTTTTACTTGTATTTTGATATAATGTTAGCTTTTTATAAGATTTGGTACTTAATGTAGCTTATATTTTATTTTAAATCTAGTGGTTTCATGGTTAGTTTATCAGATCAGATGGATGAACATATTATTCCTTTAGTTGAGAGTTCTAATCTGGTACCGGAGGTAGAAGTGGAAACTTCTATTCCATCACCGAGTGATGATAGAACTTCATTTAGAAGTCAAGTTAGTCAACTTAAAAGTGATGTTTGGAATCACTTTAAGAAGACTACATCGATCGAGGGAACTGAAAAAGCATAATGCAATTATTTTCATAAGTTGTACTCAAGTAGTTTGAAAGGTGGAATGTCTCATTTAAAGAGACATATCAAATCATGTACTAGAAGGAAGATGGTTTTACGAGGTCAATCATTTTTAACCCCTAACTTTATGAAGGATAACAACTTTTGATAATAGGAGATCACAAATTTTGATGGTTGATATAATTGTTGGAGATGGACATGCATTGACTATGGTTGAAAGCGAGAGATTTATGATATTTCTCAATTCACTCCAACCGAATTTTAAAGTTCCAACTCAGAATACATTGAGAAGTGATATTTTGAAAATTTATGAGGAAAATAAGAGAGAAACATTAAGAGTATTGTCGAGTGTTGAAAGACGAATTGCTACGGACATGTGAACAGCCAATAACCAACAGAAGGGTTATATGGCGGTGATGGTACATTATATTGATAATGATTGGAAGCTATGCAATAGACTTTTGAGGTAATTTATATTCTTTAATATTATTATCATTTACTTAATTTCATTATTTTATGATTTATATTGTTATATTTTTTTATAATAGGTTTATTTATGTGCCGACACCGCATACAAGTGAAAAATTGGCAAATGAGTTGAAAGATTGTTTTATGGGTGCGAACATCAACAACAAAGTTTCTAGTATCACAGTCGATAATTGTAGCACAAATGATGTTATGATTGAGAAGTTAAAGGATAAAATGCGAGTTGGGAGTTTATTGGCTGGAGGTAAGTTATTTCATATGCATTGTTTTGCACATATTCTTAACTTGATTGTGAAGGTTGGGTTGGAGACGATAAAGGAAGCAATTGAGTGTATTTGAAGTAGTGTTTTCTATTGGAGTGCAACTCCTAAAAGAGTTGAAACTTTTGAAAATGTTGCACAGATTTTATGTATTTCCTGCACAAAGAAGTTGGTATTGGATTGTCCTACGAGATGGAACTTAACCTTTAAGATGTTAGAGTCGACAATCCCATATGCTCAGTTATTTACTAGATTAGTCGAAAGGGATCCTTAGTATACCTCTGTACCATCAGATGACTAGTAAGACTTGGCTAAAGAACTTTGTATGAAGTTGGAATTACGCAGTAGGTGGACTAAATTGTTTTCAGGAACAAAATATCCAACTTCACATTGTATCTTTAGCATTATGATCAACATAAAGCATGTTTTAGGATTGTGAATGTTTGACTCCAATGAAGTGATTCAGATGATGGGGCAGCGGATGATAGAGAAGTTTAATTCTTATTGGTCTAAGGTTGGAGATATTGTTGCAATATTATATGTGTTGGACTCGAGATACAAGATCGATGGTGTTGAATATATTTATAATGTATTGTACAATGGTGAAGCTCAAGAGCATGTACATACCATGAAACAATTATGGTATCAATTGTTTTATGATTATGAAGCCAAAATGCAACAAACTCATGATTGAGATTCAGGCAGTTCAAGTTTAACTGATACTTTAGTTTCAAGTTCGACCTTTTCTATCCCATTACTGACAAATTCTCTTTCAAGTTTTTTGAAAGAGAAAAGGGCTAGGATATCTTATGGTACAATGGAGTTCGATAAATATGTTTTTGATGAGTGTGTTCCTAAAATTGAAGGTGAGTTATTCAATATATTGTTATAGTGGAAGGCATCTGGACATAATTATTTGATCATTCAAGCCATTGCACGGGAATTGTTAGCTATTCCATCATCGACTGTTACTTCAGAGTCTGCATTTACTACTAGTGGTTGGGTCATTACTCCTCATCGTGGTCGACTTCATTATTGCACTGTGGAAGCTCTTATGTGTACTCAAAGTTGGTTAAAAAATAAGCATGGTAAATTCTTTTCTTTTTATTATATTTATTTTATTTACCTTTATATTATCTTACTTAATGTTGTTTTTTTTATAGTGACAGGTATTAATGCAGAGGGGATTGGTGAAAGTAATCGACCAATAGAAGGTTGTTTTGATCAAATATATGAAGATGGAGATTGAGGTAATTTTAATTTTCTTTTTATATAATATTACGTTATTAAATATTGTTTTTATTTTAGGTATTATATTACTAAATATAATATTTGCTCATACAGATGGTTAGAGTCAAATTGTTGACGACCTTACTAACAAGTACACTTAATCAATTAGAATCAGTCTCCAGTTCACTCTCTAATGTAGCTGTTGATTTTGTATTGTATCTTTTTTTATAAAATGATTTTATTAATTTTATGAAACTTGAATTTATTTATATCAACATGAATTTGGTTATATCAAATTATCTCTAAAAATAATTAATAAATAATTTAAGTAAATTAAAAATTTGTAATTAATGTAATTCATAATTTAAATATAACTAATTAACTTTTAAATTATTAACTTTTGATATAAATTTGTAATTAATTGAATAACATTTCCTAATTAATCTTATCATTACATACATTTCAATAACTTTATTATATCATAATTAATTAATTATATGTTGTTATAATTTAAAGTTTTCACATAATACATAAATTAAAACAAAAAAGGTAAAATGATTTAATTAATTTTATGAAACCTGAATTTGGTTTTATCAATTATCTCTAAAAATAATTAATAAATAATTTAAGTAAATTAAAATTTTGAAATTAATGTAATTCATAATTTTAACTCTAACTAATTAACTATTAAATTATTAACTTTTGATATAAATTTGTAATTAATTGAATAAAATTCCCTAATTAATCATACCATTACATACATCTCAATAAATTTATTACATCATAATTAATTAATTATATATTGTTATAATTTAAAGTTGTCACATAATACGTAAATTAAAATGAAAAAATGTAAAATGATTTTATTAATTTTATGAAACATGAATATATCATATATGATATTCTTATAACATTCTGTGGACAAGAAGTATTTAACTTTTATCTTATATCAATGTTTCCATTAAGGATCTAAGAAATTACTCTTAACAAACTTTTAATTAGAGTGACTTAGCTAGGTAGAAATGAATATTCTAATATTAGAATTTAGATAGGAGAAAAAGATTATGAATCTAATTTATATAAATTTAGATTAATTAGAATATAATGATTTAAAAAAAAGTAAAAAAATTATTTTTAACTTAATGAAATAAATAATTTATAAAAACAAATCGAAAAAATTTATAAAATGCATTACAGTTTTAATAAAATAATAGCTATTTTCAATGTAATATATTGTAATTATTTATTTTTATAACTGAATTACTTATATATTATTTTGGATTTGATACATTAGGATTAATAAAGTGATTAATTCATTTTAAGATTAATATAAATACATATATGCCTAATGTAAATATTATGTAAATATGAAAAATAAAATAAAAAGTTTAAAAAGTATAAATACATATATGCATAATGTACATATGTTGTAAATATGAAAAATAAAATAAAAATTTTATAATTTATGAATTTTAAGAAATACAACTACAATTTTTTAAAATTGTCTTTAAAAAATTTTAAAAATATATTAAAAGTCTCGACCAACAAAGGCTCAGTAGGCGGGCTCGGGTTGGCACGCCCATGGCCCAGTGGCCTTTACAGTCCGTATGGGCAGGGCCATGGGCTTGCTTTTTGCGGCCGGTCAATGGGCTAGGCCCGCCTAATATATTATTTTGATGGGCCTGGCTAGGCCGTCAACGGCCCGAGCTCAGCCTGACTCGTTGACATCCCTAGTTCTACCGGCAGATTAAAATATAAATAATATCAACTGATTATTTAATGATGTTAAGTAAAATTAATATTTTAAAAATTAAATCGAATAAATGTTTAAAATTTAAAATTTCAATCGATATTAAACTGTAATAAAATCGGTATGTAATAAATAAGAGGTGAAAGTTTTGAGTTAGATAATTTTATTTACTTTAATAATCTTTATTATTAAAATGAATAAATTTACTAATTAATAATTTATTCATAAATTAATTATTTTTATAAACAAAAATTAATTATTTAATAATTTTAATTAAATTTTGACCGATAAAAATAATTTTTAAAAACGTTCAATTTTATTTAATATTTAACCGGTTTTATAATGGTGTAATAGTAATTAAACCTTTAAAACTTTAAATCTCTTGTCTGATCAATTTAACTCCTGTTCAATTTACAAACTATTAAAAAAAACAATTTTTGAAAATTTTCATTGCAAAATATTAAAAGAAAAAAAGTTTCATTAAAATAAAATAAAATCGTCCAAACTTGTTTTTTCATCTAGTGAAAATTATCAAGATGTGGTTACAATTCAGCAAATTCGCTCGTATATGATATTTTTTGATATAATAATGATAATTAAAATTTAAAAAGAATATTCACTAAAATTATTTTTTCATTTTTAAAAAAATCTTGAGTCCCATTTAAATACAATTTGTATTTGTATTTATATTTATATTTATATATATGGATAAATGTATTGATCATATTATCTTATTTAATTAAAAAGATAGGTTCATATTTTTAGAATACTTTTTAAGACAATATTTATTGGAAGCTTTTCTATGAAAAAGGTATACAAAATTCTCTTATGATCAACTGGGTAAAAGATACCAATAGTTTCATTAATTTACTAAAACAAATTAAATTTCAAAAGTTAGATAAAGTTAAGAATTTACTTTAATATTTGTCTTTTGACTTTTGAGTGAGATAAAAAAATAATTTCTTGAGATTTTTTTTCCTAATTCACGAGATACCAACTGGCAAATACGTATTGTGAAAACACAATTTTGGCTTCTGTATCTCATTGCTTGCCACACTACCTCTTGCAAGTTGTTACGTTGTTCACTTGTTGAAAGGTGTTATTGCTTGAACCAAATAGGTTGGTGTGAGTGGTTCAATACTCTCATCCCTTAATCAGAAATCTCGAGTTTGAGCCTTAAGAATGGAGAAGCTTGTTTAGCCAACACTTTATCCCTTACGGGCTGACCCAGTGCAAGCGGAGACTAGTCTAAATGTGGATGGCTTGAAGGCACCTTCTCATAATTGAGACCCTCCTAGGACATCTTGTGGGCTAACAAACAAAGTTGTTATCGCTTGTCATCTATCACTCAGCTTCTTGTTTTGTTTCTTTTTTACTGTTTCTACCCTTTTGCTTCATCTTTCTGCTGTAAACCACCCCCACCATTGTCCTGCTTCTTGATTTTTTTATTGCCATTTTGCTTCATCTTTCTACTGCAAACCACTGCTACCATTTGTCTTGCTTCTTGTTTTGTTTCCTTTTTTCTATCTTCACCACTTTGCCTCATCTTTCTACTGCAAACTAACACCACCGTCGTCCTCCTCTGTAACTGTCATTCTCATCTCTTCGCTAAAGCAGACTGACAGTGATTCAAAAGACTTGAATCCCAAATATGCGGCTATAGTCTTAAAGTTACCGACCATAAACTGGTTGGAAGATGCATCCGGTTCATGGGCTAGGAAAAACCGACTAGTTTTCATTCACAACGGTCAAGAATAAATCCGAACCAAAACCAGTTCATTTCATACTTAACTCGATGGAATCAACTGGTCTAGTTTGGTTTTTAAATCATTGGGTAAAATTAACTATTTATTATTAATTGTTTATGTGTAAAATGACTTATAAAGGTATGACTTAAAAAAGTTTATAAGGACATAAGTATTATATCTTGGTATTTCTTTGAATATTCTCATACCATTATTTAAAGTAAAGGTTTATTATAATCTAAGAATGACATCTAACTGTCATTAAATTAGAAGCAATAATATCACGAATAGTTGTCATCTCTTGACTTCTCGGTTCTTCAACACCTTTTTGTATAGAGTTAACTTCAACATCTTCAAATACATCTGGATGTATAAACTCAAGATCTTGATTAATACTATTAAAAGTAGAGTCACCAATTGTGATTCTTTTAATATAGTTATGTAACATAAAAGTTGCACAAATTATTTTATTTTGACCCATCAATGAATTCTTATTCAATCTCAATTTTATGCTTACGTTTTAATTTGCTTTAGTCAATCAATTAAAATTATATTTTCCTATGTTCAAAATAAAAATAATTATCTAAATTAATTTTAGAAACTAAATTGAAAAAATGTGGTAGTTAATGAGCTTCCAACTTATTTTTAATCATATGAAAATTTACTCTCTTAATAAAATTAGTCTTATCTTTAACTAAAACTAAAAAGGATTTTTTAACTATTAAAATAACATTAAAAATTTTTAGACATAATTGTAGAATCATTTTTATGTTTAAAAATATTTAAATATAAAAATATTTTTAGTTTAACGATTTAATTCCTTTTAATAACAAAATTAAATCCAAGTATTAACAATTAGAATGAATGCAACTCAAACTTTCCTGGCCGACCCAAAATCTAACATCATAGAAAATTTTGGTTATTATAAAATAATTTGGCATCATTTTTTGGATTATAATTCCAAATCCACTGATACTTATGTTATTTAATTAAAAATATAGTAATTTTTATAAATAATAATACTTAAATGAAATACAAAATTTTATTAAAGAAAAAATTCCAACTTGGCTTCATTTTCGAATAAACTAGAGTATTTTTTTTTACTTTAGACTTTCTGTTTATCTTTCTCAGTCTTAATCTCTCCCTATCTCTATCCCTCTTTCTCTCTCCTAATTTGTAATAACTTTTGAGTACAATCTTCTTTTCCTCCCTTAATTTCTCAGTCGATGGAGCAAAAAGCTCCTCATAGAAGTGTTTTTAAAGATAGCAAATTGAGTTCAATCCGCTAAGTTAATCATCTGATTACCAAACATGATTATCAGTGTTTTGACGTAATCAAATACCTCTCAATCCACCAAAAAAATAGTTGATCAGTCATATACCAAATAAGGCTTATATACTTAAAAAACATTTCTTTTTTTTCTTCTGATGATTAACACATATAATAACTACAATTCATTATAAAACCATTTATCATTAACTTCTACAATTATTATGGTTAATATATTCGATAGTTGGATGTGAGAAGATTGGTATTTACTTTTTTTAGTTTAAATTTGGGGAGAGTGTTATTTGTTGAAATAGTACAAATACAACTAACCTAACTAATGGAACATTTAGTTAGATATGGTTTTGACGATAAATCACATTTTTTAATTATTTAATATATTATTTTGTACATTTATCTTAACATATATGATATATCATTTATGATAAGTGTGTCAAGTAGAAAATTCTTTTTATGTACAAATATTTGAAGCAAAACTTGGTTTTGGTTTAATGGTTGAATGAGTTTTTTTTTTGTTCCTTCACCAACATAATGAGTTTAAATTCGTCTAAGAAAAACTTTATGAATATTATTTTTTAGAAATACTAATATGTTAATATTCCATATGTTAATATGCTTGTTAGTAATTTTGTATAGATAAACATGTAACTTTAGGATCGGATATGCATCATTATTAAAACTTATCACTTACAAATAAGTTTCTTCGTCCCATAGGTTAGATGGTTCCTGTCTTTTTAGAGAGAATACAACCTGTTTGAATGTTTTATCCCATGATCTTCACACTAAAATCATCATCACTTTATCTTTTAAGAATAGTCAGTTTATATTTGTGTTTAATTCTTTAACTACCTCTAGCAGTTGATATTAAATGTTGCATCGTAAATTATCATGTGTGTCTAATGGTTATCATTTCTTACTCACATATGATGGGTTTAGATGATTAGCACTTTGTAGAAGTCTCGATAAATGAATTTGTTTTTGAGTAGACTAGTATGCTGCACCCTGGGTTATATCTCACATTTTAATCTCCTTTGATCTTATCTATTTTATCATGTCATAAATGTATTCAATTCTTTTACCAAAAGTCGATGACCACCTTTGAATAAATAATTTTTCTTATGTGAATTAAAAATTAAATAACATTTCTTTTCTCTAAATTCTCTTAAATTGAATTTAATTTGCTTTTCCAAAATTATCCATAATATCATACCAAATATAATATTTTATCAACATCCTAAAGTAGAAAACCTTAAATTTCATTCTTAAGAATTAGACCAGTTCCCTAAGGGTATACTATGAGACTTTTTTAACATTTAGGGTCTCATATACTGTAAGTTAAGATCTTATGAATTGCATTAATCTCTTTTCATAGTCATTTTTCCATATATGGTAAGATTTATATGTTACAGTATAAACTCTTATTCATTTACAATGTATTTATTTTATTAATGTAATATCGTCCAAATGCTAGTTTAAACATACTCAATATTTAACTTGAGTTCTCTTGTCTACTCTTGAATTTATTTTTCTGAATTCTCATCTGGAAACTTAAGACAAATACTATGACCATATGACCACCCCAAACCGATTTATTTTTGACTTATCATCTAATTTAGGATTTGAGATTTACATGTCTTACTTTAGATCTCAATTATCACCTTGATGATAGACTTAAAACCTTTCTTACCTCTGGTCATCACAAATGCTACATGCAATCACCTATATGAGAAAGTCAATCTTTTTTCTAACACACTCTTTGATTTATATGAAAAATGTAATATAAAGAAAGCATATTTCAAAATTAAGTATCAAGTAATGTTTATTTTTTAACAAATAATCTCAACTCATTTATTTATACACAAAAATACATTGAATAAATAAACATATAGAAATGTTAATCGATTTGGATTTAATATCTACATAATCTGAGTGAGTTTACATTCACAATGTATGTATCTTTGAAATTTGGTTTTGTCTTGAGTTTGTTACCATATCTCATATAGATATATACTTTATTCTCACTTCTCCTCGTGCAACTATATCTTGCACATAATTATATTTAGTAACTCTAACCTTGGTTTTATAATGAAATTTAAGGTCTTTAGTATAATTAATTGTTGTTTGACTATCACAATTTATTATTATTGGATCAATCTTGCTTTTAGTGGCTCCTAAATTAACCAAGAATAGTTTAAGCCATATTGCTTCTTGTATTGTTGCTGAAAATGTTATAAATTTAGCTTCCATTGTTCATAACAAAATATATGATTGTTTCTTGTTTTTATGATATAGCACCATTATTGAGTAAGAAAACAAATCTATAAGTTGATTTTCTCTTATCTAAATCTCCTTTGAAAACAAATCTAGAAGTTAATTTTCTCTTATCTAAATCTCCTTCCTAATTTGTGTATGTTTATCCATATATACATAGTTCATTGCCTTGATAACACAATTTATAATCAATAATACCTTTTAGATATCTTAAAATTCTCTTTACTACTTTTCAATGTGCTTATCCTAGATAAAATGTGATTTGATTATGTTAATTATACTTACCTCTTTTGTTTTGCATTAATTTTGGTGCTTTAATGGTGAAATTAATATTTATTTTGTTTTAGAGATGACAAGTGAAGATTGCTTAAAATTAGATCATTATTTGTCAAAATCATGAAATTTGGGAAAAGTTGACAGATTATTGTAGTGGATAAGGAGACATCACACCTAATGTCATATTTACCCAAAAAGTTTAAGTTTAATTAGGCTTATTCCCAACAATTTGAATTTGCTTGGAAGGGAAAATCTGCATGATAGAAGGAAGTTAGTTTTTGTGTTGAAAACAAAAGGAAAAAGGTGATATTCAATTCTCCATATTAGTCTCTTTCATTTTGCTTTGTATTCCCTCTTAATCTTTCATCTTTTCATCTATTTTTAGTGTTGAAACAATAGCAATGTATGGCTACATCTAAATATTCTAATTTAAGGGAATTAAAAACTCTAGTAGTAACTTTGTGAGGCTTTACTCTAAACCTAAATTTTTACTTTAATTTAATTATTTCTAGCTTTGTATTCTTTTACTTCATAAGTAATCAATATTGATTAATCTGAAAAATTAATTTGATGTTGATTATTCTATAGCTATCTATGAATTCAATGACCTGTAATTGTCATAAATGATTGTTACAAGTAGCATGTAAGTTATTTATGAATTTGCATATTTAACTTATGATAAACAAGAAGAACTAAATTGAATAGTTATAGCTATCTCAATTACTTAATTTAAGGTTTATTCTTTTTCATTAAGCTTATTTATATCATTTAGTAGATATGAAATGATATCATACTTAATAAATTTATGGTAAGTTTTTGGTTTGAATGATGAGTTTGTACTAATTAGATTAGAAACAATTGATACTTATTATAGCTATCCTAATAGGTTTCGAACTAACTGCTTAAATTATGGAAATCATTCTTTTTAAACCAATGATTATGTTATAATTGGATGAGATATTTCCATTGAACTAGAGTTATTTTAAATTGAATTTCTCACTCTTTATATTTAGTTGGTTATTTTGATTCTTTTATAGTTTTAGTTCATCAAATAATTAATCATAAACCCTAGTTTATTTTGTCAATTGAAATTATAAAACTAGTTTTTAGTTTTCTTGGGATTCAACTTAGTTTTATGACTACTACAAGAAGTTAGTGAATCAAAATTAATTTTGAGGGCTTCAATAACCTAATCAAAATTTTGCAATCATTATTAAGGAATCATTTTAATTTCTTAGTTTCTTTTTGTAATTTTACATTTCACTGCTAATCTATTATCCTGTATGACTCATTCTTCTTAGATAAGTAAATTTCAATATAATACATAAATTGAGAAGATAGTACATTGTTTAAGGAAACAGACTAAGTAAGAAAAAAGGTCATTCACCTCCAAAAGTGAAATTTGAGATATATCTAACAATTAATGAAGATTCTAATTTCCAAGAAGCTAAAGAAAAGATGACAAATCCTAACACTAGAAAATTGAGGGAGTTAATGACACCAAATTTGAATCAATAACCTTTAAGCATAAGATTTTTAAATGTTAAGGTAGATTTTGAATTAAAATATAGTTTGATTCAATTACTCATTATCTTTTGTGGTCTTGCTGCTGGAGATCCATATAATCACTTGAATGAATTTCCTGTTGTTTGCTTTGGAATGAAGCCATAAGGAGTGATAAAAGAACACATTAATCTCAGAGCTTTCCATTTTCATTGAAAGATAAGGCAAAGTATTAGCTATATTATCTTACATGTGGCTTAATGACAGCACGGAATGAAATGAAAAGGATATTCTTGGCGAATTTTTTTCTTACATCGCGAGAAACCAATATCAGAAGGAGATATAAGATAAGACAATTCACCAAAGAAACATTGAGTAAATATTATAAGAGGTTTAAAGACTTATGTGCTAGTTACCTATAGCATTATATTCTTAATGGCCTATTTTCAATGGATAAGAATATAGTAAAGCAATTAGTGGCAAAGCTTTGGTAAACAAAACACCATAAGCAGTTAAGTGATATATGTTTAAATGTTGATCTATTTAATCTTCTACACTTAGTGATTAATACCTTAGAAATGCTTATGATGCTCATTCTGATTATTATTTGATTTTAGGTACATTTTGGAAGTGAAGGAATTAAAGTGACTCAAAAGCATGCTCATTGAAACCATCTTTTCAATTTCTATACTCTTTATCTTCATGAAGCAAGAATGAGAAATATTGGAGCAAGTAAAGAAAAGAAAATTAAGAATGAGAAGTAATGAAGCAGCTCACGTTTGTATGGATTTTGCATGACCATCACATGTCGATTTAACCATAACATGATATTCTATTCTAAGAGAAATGTGGAGAATGATGGCTAAATGATGGATGGTGGATAGCTACATACAGAGGGCTGAAGTATGACCAAGTAACTTCTGTCCATTTATCCTATGAAAAGCCTAACTGCCATATGGTGTTGTACGTAGCATTGGAATGAAGAAAGGAGGTTGAAACACGTGAGTTAAATTTTTGTAGCCATTCCAAATTATTATAGCCATGATTTGCATTACCACACCCATGAAAGAGCTCTCTCAAATAAGATTTATATGGACAGGTTGTCCATTGAAAGATGGTTGTCCATTTGTCACATTTTAACATAGATTAGGAGTAAAAAGAAGTGGGTGTGTGTTAGCTATGGGGGATGGAAGGGTGAGGACCAAAGCTCACATCCTTGTTAGAGAGTGAAGAAAATGTGAGTGGAGGCTCCTTTATTTAAGTTTTTAACATAGCTAGGTGGGGCTGAAGTAGAAAAGAAAGAAAGTTACATGAAGCAGAAGGGAGCAACCAAGAGCTACAGGAGAATATGAGAGCAACATGAAAAAAAATAGAACAGAAGAGAGAGCTTGCCTTAGAGAAGAGAAAAACGTGAATAGAAGTAGTACATTAATCTTTATTTGTCAAATCATAAATAGTAACATGGATAGGGAGAAATAGAAAAGAGCAGTAGCATGGAACCAAAGGAGAGTCATCTTCAACTGTCCTACTCTCTTCTATTCTCTTCAATTTTCTTTTTTACATAATGGAGGCTACAAAGGCTAATTGTTAGAGCTTGAAGATGAAGATGGAAGGATAAATCACTTAATGCCGATTCGGAGGTAAAATTGAGGCGAAGGAGCACATTAAACTTATAGTGTTGTGTATTGTTGTCTACTCTCTTTTTAGATTGTTACGTTATTTTGTATAGATTGATTGGGTATTTGGATAATGATGGTTTTAATGCTCTATTAAGTCATTTTTGTAGCTAGATTTTAAATGTGATACGTATTAGTCATGTGTAAGATTGTTTGTAGTAACTGACGGTACTGAATCGTTAGAAATAATGTAGCTTAAGTTAAATAGTCCGTGCTTGCATGATTGTTACTTAAATTAATCTATTTTTTTCTTAATTTCAATGCTACCATCCAGATAAATGTAAAGAGCTTGTTCTAGGTTTCCTGATAATTAAGGTTAATTAACGAGCACTTCGTAATTAACTAAAACTTAAGGAAAAACTAGAATTAATAGAGCTTATTATTAATTCTCGATCAATAGTCTAAAAAGAGGAGTAAAGATGATAACTCAATGACATTTATGAAGTTGCATTTAGGTTGAGATAAAACCAATGAATCGGTGTTCAATTTATTCATCGACTTTATCACTTTGCTATAGTTTAATTTGATTTATTTTCATCGATTCAAATTTTTTTAATTTGTTTCAAATTGAAAATCTCCTTGTTTGCTTAAACAGATAATTTAAGAAAGTATTTGATATTAATCCTTATGAGAATAACCTAGACTTATCGCTATCTATAGTTTAATTTAGTTATTTTGGTAGCGTTACGATGCGAAACGAATTTTGGCACCGTTGCTGGAGATTATTATTTTATGCTTTTCTGAATTTATTTGTTTTGTTTTGTTATCTTTATTTTGATTTTGACTTTTGATTAATTCCTTTTCTTGTTTGGTTGATTTTAACGCATGACACGATCTTCTCACATTAATGAATTGAAATTTGATCCAAAACTTGAAAGAACATTACCTAGAGCAAGAAGACAAGTTGCAGAAAATTCTAAGGATCTGTCATCGTCTAAGAGGAAACTTGATTCATTACCAGGAATTCAAATAGTTTTAGATTTATTTTCTAATTCTTCTAGTGATTCCATTTCTGAAATTGATTCTAATATGGTAGGTTAAATTAATGATTGCACTCTTAAGCAGTTAGCTGCTCCTGATTTTAATCATCAACCCTTGTATGTTGATTTTCTTACTATTGATGTTGCTTTTGGGCTTAAATATGGTTTAATTCACCTTTTACCTGCTTTTTGTGGTATCTCAGGTGAAGATCCTCACAGGCACCTCAAGCAGTTCCAGGTGGTTTGTTCTAACATGAGGCCAGCTGGAGTACAAGAAGAACAGATTAAGTTGAGAGCATTCCTATTCTCGTTGGGGGATACTGCTAAGGATTGACTTTACTACTTGCCCTCTGGGTCGATTACTAGCTGGAATGAGATGTAAAGACTTTTTTCTGGAGAAATACTTTCCTGCTTCTTGAGCTACGAACATTCAAAAGGAAATTTGTGTAATTCGACAATACCATGGGGAGACAATATATAACTACTGGGAGCATTTCAAGAGGTTGTGTGCTAGTTGCTCGTATCATCAAATCAGTGAGCAACTCTTGATCTAGTATTTCTATGAAGGGCTTTTGCCATATAAATGAAGTATGATAGATGCAGTAAGCGGAGGTGTATTGGTAGACAAGATACCTAGTGAAGCTAAGAATCTGATTTCTAATATGGCCACTAACTCTCAATAATTCAATATTTGAGAGGAACCTAGACCATTGAAGGTTAATGAAGCTAGTACTACTACATTGGAGCAATAGATAGTTGGGTTGACATCTTTAGTAAGGCAAATGGCTGCAAATAATGCTAAACAAGTCAAAGTATGTGGAATTTTCACTATGGGACATCCCACTAATATGGGGACGACTTTGTAAGAGACATCCAAAGAACAAGTGAATGTTTTTAGGAGCTTCTCAGGCCAACCATAAAGGAAGCTACCCCTATGCACAAAACTAAGGATGGAAGAATCCTCCATTGAACACCAACGAGTAGCAAGGACAATAAGGGTCCTATCAATAACCCTATCAAAGACAAGCTCAACCATTGAGCTCTGGGCCTTCACTGGAAGAAATGATAAAACTTTGGCTTAGAATAGTATAAAATTAGAACAAAAAATGAATGTTAGCATTCAAAATTTGGAAAAATCAATCGAGTCATATAGCTACTGCAGTGAGTCGATTGGAGAATCAAAATTCAAGTAACTTCCTGCTCAAACAATTATGAACCTGAAGGAGAATGTAAGTGTTATCACCTTAAGGAGTGGTAAAGAAACAGAGGCACCACACAAGACTCCTATTACCGGTAGTGATGAAGAATCTAAAAAGGAACTTGAATTGCCTAAGAAAGAAGCTGAAAAGGGAACTGAGGTAAATTCTCAATCCCTTGTGATTAAAAGTTTTACTAAAACTTTGCCTCCTTTTCTTAGTAGGTTTGCTAAATTGAAGAAAGAGGAGCAAAATAAGGAGATTTTGGAGATGTTTAAAAAGGTGGAGGTAAAAATACCTCAAATTGATGCCAATAAGCAAGTTCCTTGATACGCCAAATTTCTCAAGGATTTATGCATTTCTAAGAGGAAATTGAGGGGAAACGAGAAATTAAGCGTGGGGAGAACGTGTTTACAGTCATTTAGAGAAAGCTTCCCCCAAAGTGTAAGGATCCTAGTATGTTTACGATACCTTGCAAAATTTGTGATACTAGATTTGATAGGAGCTTCAATAAATGATATGTCATATTCTATTTATACTTCGTTAAATTTGGGATCGCTGAAAGAAACTCGTGTTATAATTTAATTGGTTGGTAGGTTTAATGCTTATTTGAAAGGGGTTGTAGAGGATGTTTTAGTGCAGGTCAATGAATTGGTTTTCCCAGCTGACTTTTATGTCTTGAACATAGAGGGCGAACCTTCTTCTAACTCTACGCCCATCCTTCTGAGTCTCCCATTTTTGAAGACATCAAAGACAAAGATCGATATGGATGTAGGGAAATTGACTATGGAATTTGAAAATTGTTCGTTTTAATATTTTTAAGGCTATGAGGTACCTTAGTGATGCCATTCTGTGTTATCTATTGATGTCATTAATTCTTTGTCTCAAGAAAATTTTGATGTGGATGGTAAGGACAAGTTACAAGTCATTCTTTGCATAAGTTTAACGGAAAACATTTTGCAAAATTCTAACTTGTCATTATAGGTAAAATGGAGGAAATTTTGTTAGCACTGTAATCACTGCAAACAATACCAAAAAGGTATGCATTTCAAAATATTGAATTGCCAATATCTAATACGAAATCTCTACCTTCAATAGTGCAGGCACCTGTAATTGAATTGACGCAATTACTGAAACACTTAAACTATGTGTTCTTGGGAGAAGGAGAAACACTTCCGATAATTATAGCAAAGAACTTAACCAAGCTTCAAGAAGAAAAGCTCATTCAAGTGTTTAAAGACCACATCACAACTATAGGGTGGACTATAGTCGACATCAAAAGTATTAGCTTTTTGACATGTATGCATCGAATCTTGTTGGAAGAAGGATTCAAACCATCAAGAGATTCACAAAAAGATTGAATCCTCTGATGATGGAAATGGTAAAGACAGAGATCTTAAAGTTGCTTGATGTTGGTATAATCTATCCAATTTAGGATAGCAAATGGGTGAGTCCGATCCAAGTAGTATCAAAGAAAACTGGGATTATTATGGTGAAGAATAAGAATAATGAGTTTGTGCCTACAAGAATCTAGAATGGATGGGGAGTATGCATCAATTATAAGAAGTTATATACTACTACATGTAAGGATCAATTCCTACTCCCATTCATTGATCAGATGCTTGAAAGACTTACAGGACGATCTCACTACTGTTTTCTAGATAGGTATTTAGGATATAACCAGATTGGGATAGCTCCAGAGGATCAGGATAAAGCAACATTCATATGCCCATTTGGTACATTTACCTACAGAAGGATGTCGTTTAGACTATGGAACACCCCAACCACCTTTCAAAGATGCATAGTAAGTATTTTTTTTGAATATGTTGAACATATTATTGAGGTCTTTATGGATGATTTTACTATCTATGGAGATTCATTTGATGCATGCTTGGATAATTCGAATTTTGTACTTGAACGATGCATCGAAACTAATCTTGTTCTCAAATATGAAAAATGTCATTTCATGGTTGAACAAGGAATAATGTTGGGACATATAATCTCATCTAAGGGAATTGAGGTTGACAGGGCTAAGATAGAAATTGGGTGAAATTTACTTTACCCCACAAATGTACGAGAGTTTCGTTCTTTTCTTGGCCATGTAGTTTTTTTATCATAAGTTTGTCAAGGACTTCAGTAAGATCTCAACAAAACTCTATCATTTTCTATAAAAAGATGTACCCTTTGAGTTTGATGAGGGATGCAAGGAAGCATTTGACAAGTTGAAAGAACTTTTGACTTTAGCACCGATCATTCAACCACCTAACTAGAGTTAACCATTTGAGATTATGTATGATGCGAGCAATTTTGTTGTGGGTGCTGTCCTTAGTCAAAGATATGGAAAGTTGACTCATGCAATCTACTACACTTTTTGAACACTTAGTCTAGCACAATGTAACTATTCCACCATTGAAAAGGAGCTTTTAGCTATTGTGTTTGCTTTGGATAAATTTAGACCTTATTTGCTTAGTTATAAAGTGATTGTATATTCTGATCATGCATCATTAAGGTACCTTTTATCGAAGAAAGAAATGAAGTCAAGGCTGATTAGATGGATTCTTCTACTCCAAGAGTTCAATTTGGAGATCAATGACAAGAAAGGCATAGAGAATTCAGTCACAGATCACTTGAGTCAAGTTGTGAAGAAAGAGGATCCAATACCATTGCAAGAACTATTTTCGAATGAGCAATTACTAAAGCTTTAAGAATTTGTCAAGTCTAACATTTTTGCTAGATTTGGAACACCACGAGCATTGATTAGTGACAGGGGTACTCATTTTTACAACCGATTGGCGGGAAGTCTTTTAAAGAAGTACCATGTCGTGTATAAGGTGTCTACAACCTATCATCCACAGATGAATGGGCAAGCAGAAGTTTCAAACAGAAAAATCAAGTCCATTCTTTGGAAAATGGTAAGTCCAAGTCATAAAGATTGGAGTCAGCGACTTGATGATTCTCTTTGGGCATATAAGATTGCATACAAGACACCGATTGGTATGTCTCCATACGGAATGATCTACAGAAAGTTATGTCATCTTCCAATGGAAATTGAGCACAAAGCCTTTTGGGCTACTAAGCAATACAATATGAAGATGGATGCGGTGGGTGATAAGAGGAAGCTGCAATTGCAAGAATTGGAGGAGCTTAGGTTTGAGTCTTATAAGAATGCATAAATTTACAGAGAAAAGATTTCACGATAAGATGATTGTTAGGAAGAATTTTGTTCTTGGACAAAAGTTCTTCTCTACCATTCACAACTTAAGCTTTTTCTAGGTAAATTGCATTCTCATTGGATTGGCCCTTTTATTGTTACTAATGTCTTTTCACATGGTTTAGTTGAAATTGAAAGCTTACAGATAAATAAGAAATTCAAAGTCAATGGTTATTGACTGAAACCATTCTATGGGGATTCCAAGTTGAGGACGTTGAAGTGTTAGGGTTAGAAAACCGTCGCTATCAAGATTGAGCAACAAAAAGTTGAGCCAATGACAATAAACAAAGGCATTACTTGGGAGGCAGCTTAGTGGAAGTTAAATTCTGTCATTTACATTTATACTTTTATTACTTTTGTGAGCTGCTCCATTCTTGCATTTGATTTTGCATTGAGGACAATGTAAGTTTTAAGTGTGGGTGTGAGGTATACTAGTTTGTATGCATGTTTTTAAGCTTAATTGTGACTTATGTGGCTTCTTGGGTAGTTTTCAAAATCAAATGAACATTATCAAAAATTTTCTTATTTTTTATTTCTTTTAAGATTATTTAGTAATAATTTAAGCGTAAATTGACTAGAAAAATACATAGCAAGATTTGGCATGTACTGTTGCTCTTGTGATTAGTTACTGTACATTATTCTTAGAAGAGCAGTGACTAGTGGTAGATAAAAAAAGTGAGATTTTGAGCCATATTAGACTGACAAATTCATATCAGTCTCCTTGCTTTGTTTGTTATGAGTGCCTTTCATGACATGTACATCCTTACTTTGCGTTGAATTTCTATTCGAGACCACATTGTTTATCACATGCATGTTTATGAAAATGATTAGGCATTCTTTGTTGATTATAAGCTACATTAGCAAAATAACCTACTCATTTATGTGAATTTCCCTTGCTAATCCCTTTTGAGCTATATTAACCTTTTCTTTTATATAAACTACATTACATCCACCTAACCTAATTTCCTACCCAAGCTTTAAGGCCAGTGGAGCATTTGTTAATTCTTGATGAATTGATTGTGTAAAAGTCTAAGTGTGGGGATATGCTTACATGTGGGTTGGTTAAATTTGTTAAAATGTCATATTATGAATTCTATGTTGATGTAGCCTTTTTCAATTTACATTTGGAAAAAATAAAAAATAAGTGAAAAAGTTTAGATAAAAAGTATGAAGGAGGCTATGCAATTGTTGTGAAAAGTTATTAATTAATAGTTTATCCTCCTTAAGTTGTACTGGTTAGGTGTTTGAGTATATGGCATATAAAGAGGACGTTATGTTGGATGGAGCATTTCATTATGTTATGTTCATATGGTTTATGATATGAGAGCTCAACTGAGTTGTGAAACATAATTTGTGCATTATTGATAACTGATTGTACCTAGTTGTGGATAAATGCTAACTTGTGCGTTTGATTTTTCATTAAGTGTTATTTTTGCTTCACCAGCTTAATGGTTGTCAAAAATGCATCCCACCTTACCTTATCCCACATTACAACCCTAAAAGGTCCTCTAATTCATGATTATGCATGTGACTTTTAGTGATGGAGAAATGAAATAATATGCAAAGTTGTGGATTGTTGTGATCATGAATGGTGTTTTAGTGTACCCATGGAAATCTCTTATTTAAACACCTTTTATCCACGTCTACCTCTAGATTAATCAGTTTCTAAGGGTGATAAATGTTAATTGATCATGAGTAGAAGCTTTGAATGTTGAGTTATTGCCATAGATTTTAATAGTCATTCATCTTTAGTTATGATTATTTATTCTTAGAAGATTTGGAAAATAAGTAAAAATGTTGATTTGTGATTTTGATATTGATAATTTTCCCAAAGACGGTTAAAAGCTAAGTGTAGAAGAATTTGATATGTGTTTAAATGTTGATCTATTTTATCTTCTACACTTAGTAATTAATACCTTAGAAATGCTTAGGATGCTCACTTTGATTCATATTTTATTTTAGGTACATTTTCAAAGTGAAGGAATTAAAGTGACTCAAAAGCATGCTTATTGAAGCCATCTTTTCAATTTCTAAACTCTTTCTCTTTATGGACCAAGAATGAGAAATATTGGAGCAAATAAAGAATACAAAATTAAGAATGAGAAGCAATAAAGCAGCTCATGTTTGCATGACCATCACATGTCCATTTAACCATAACATGATATTCTATTCTAAGAGAAGTGTGGAGAATGATGGATAAATGATGGATAGGGGATAGCTACATATGGAGGCCTAAAGCATGACAAAGTAACACCTGTCCATTTATCTTATGAAAAACCTAACTATTATATGGTGTTGTATGTAGCATTTAAATGAAGAAAGGAGGCTGAAACACGCAAGTAAAATTTTTACAGCCATCCCAAATTATTATAGCCATAATTTACATTACCACACCTATCAAAGAGCTCTCTCTAATAAGATTTATATGGACAGCTGTTTATTGAAAGATAGCTATCCATTTGCCACATTTTAACCTAGATTTGGAGTAAAAAGAAGGGGGTGTGTCGGTTATGGGGGTTGGAAGGGTGAGGATTGAAGGTCAGATATTTGATGGAGAGTGAAGAAAACATAAGTGGAGGATGCTTCATTTGAGTTTTTAACATAGCTAGGTGGGGTTGAAGTAGAAAAGAAAGAAAGTTGCGTGAAACAGGAAGGAGTAACCAAGAACTACAGAAGATCATGAGAGCAATGGGAAACAAAATAGAAGAGAAGAGAGAGCTTGTGGTAGATAACAGAAAAATAAGAACAGTGAAGTGGTCCATTAATCTTTATTTGTCAAATCATAAATAGTAGCGTTGTTAGGGAGAAATAGAAAAAAGTAGTAGCATGGAGCCAAGAGAGTGTCTTCTTCGGTTGTCCTATTCTCCTCCATTCCCTCTTCATTTTTTAAACCATAAATGGAGGTTATAAAGGTTGATTGTTGGAGTTTGAAGATGAAGATGGAAGGCTAAATCACCTAATGCCAATTCGGAGGTGGAATCGAGGCCAAGGAGCATATTAAGAGTGTATTGTTATATATTATTGTCTACCCTCTTTTTAGATTGTTACATTATTTTGTATGGATTGATTGGGTATTTGGATAATGATGGTTTTAATGATCTATTGAATCATTTTTATGACTACCCATAGCTAGATCTTAAATGTGATGTACTAATCATATGAAAGATTGTTTGTAGCAACTAACAATATTGAATCATTAGAAATAACATAGTTTAAGTTTGATAGTTTATGCTTGCGTGATTATTACTTAAATTGATATGTTTTTCTTAATTATACTGCTACTGTCCGGATAAACTTAGAGAGCTTGTTCAAGATTTCCTGATAGTTAGGGTTAATTAACGAGTGCTTTCTAATTAACTAAAACTTAAGAAAAAATTGAAATTAATAAAGGTTGTTATTAATTCACGATCAATAGTCTAAAAGGAGGAGTAAAGGTGATAACTCAGTGACATTTTTGAAATTGTGCTAACGAAGATGAAACTAATTAATTAATGTTTAATTTATTCATCAACTTTATCATTTGGCTACAATTTAATTTGATTTATTTTCCTAGATTCAATTTTATTTTGTTTTTAATTTGTTTTAAATTGAAAATCCCTCTATTTTCTTAAACAGATAATTTAGGAAAATATTTGATATTAATCTTTGTAGGATCTACCTAGATTTATTTTTATCTATAGCTTCGTCTAGTTATTTTGGTAGTGTTGTGATGCACAACCACTAGGTAATTAATTTCAAACATGGCTGAAAATTTTCAGCAATTCAAGACATGGATGGATGGAACTATTAAGTGCATAAATGAGGTAAGTAAAATATAAGAATAACATTTTAGATTTAATTGCTCTAGTTTGTCAAATGATTGTAGATCAATTGCAATTAACTTGAGTGTGCAAAATATGCTCATTCATTGGGCATCCTATAGATTTGTGCTCTATATTATAATAAGACTCCCTTCAAGAAGCTAACATAATATAGATATATGCCCTACATTGCAATAAGACTCATTTTAAAAAACTAATGTAATAAAGGGATTTCTTGGTCAACCTCAATGAAAATATGATCCTTATTCTAACCATTATAATTTAAGGTAGAGATTGTTCAAACTTTAGCTGTGGAAATCAAGGAGGGCAATCAAGATACCAACCTTACAATTTCAATAGAAAACCTCAAGCCTTACACATTTAATTTCAATCTTCAAATTCAGGTTTGTCTTTGGATTAAATTGTTCAGTCAGTTACTACTAATACTCAATAATTTCACTAGGAGATAAGAGATATTTAGAAATAAAGAAATCATATCACTTAATTAGCTGCCTCTATTATTAAATTAGAAGCACAAGTATCGGGAAAATTAACTTCACAAACGGTGGTGAATCTTAGGGAGAATGTGAGTATTGATATTGAGAAGTGGGAACGAAATTCAGTCTAGATCTTCCCTAATAATAGAGATAGAAAACATGATAAAGGAGAGAAGAAAGTTTAATCTCTAGCTCTAGATTCGATAAAGGGAAAAGATGATTTGTCTTTATTGATATCAACTAATGTATATATACCTCCTTTCTTCTGTAGGTTGGCTAAATCCAAAGAAGAGGAATGTGAAAGAGATATTTTGGAGACCATTAGAAAGGTAGAAATCAATAAATCATTTTTAGAAGGCATCAAGAAAATTCCAAAATACGCAAAGTTCTTTGAAAGAACTATGCGCAAATAAAAGGAAATTGAGGGATAAAGAGAGAATAATTTTGGGTAATAATATATCAATAGTAAATAGAAAATTACCAAAAAAAGAAAAGATCTAGTATGTTTACACTTCCATATATCATTGGTGATAAGAAAATTAAGCAATCCATACTAGACTTAGGTGCATCTATTAATGTAATGTCATACTCAATTTAGACATTTTAACAATTTAGACATTTTAAATACAACCTCGTCATCCCTACCTTTAGTATTAACTTACCTTAGCCAACATTATTAATTGACTTAGTAGTCACTGAAAAGGGTTGACTAATGACAAGAGGTACCTCTACATCTTCCTTTAAGTCAAAAATCACAAAGTCTATTAGGAAAATAAAATTATTAACCCTAATAAGAATATCCTCTATAATTCCTTTAAGATGTTTTACTGATCTATCTACTGGCAGCAAACTTATCTTAGTAGGTTTTAGTTCACCTAATCCATTCATTGGCCAAAGCCTTATCTATTTTTAAACTACCAATTTCACAAGAGATAGTAAAACTACTTGGATCTGTGACCTTCTCTAATAGCTTTTTAGAATTGATGAGCATCTTCCACTCAGTTTTACAATCCGTACTTCTCCAACTTTCTCTTATTTAATAAGAGCTCCTTTAAAAATTTCAAATACGGCGAAATCTGCATAAAAGCTTCAACAAGGGGTAATTTAATATGGAGTTGCTTATATAGTTCAAGTTACTTACTAAACTGTTCATCCATTAAATCTTTCTTTGGTAAGGCAAGGGATGTCGGGTCAAAATTCTTGAACATTTTAAAGGTTTCCTTCACCATCAACTTTTTCTTGACTCTTAGTAGTCTCTTTCTTCTTTTAGAGTTTTTTTTTCATCTTGAAGCTCTTTTCCACTTCTAAGGGACACATTCTTTGAAAATTATTTTAGTAGTACTAGGAAAACTCCCTTATGGTCTTTCTGATACTAACTTTGTAAGTTGACCGATATGAATCTCCAAGTTAGGTATAAAACCCTTTGTTCTTTGAGATCTTGCATCTAACTCTTGAACAAGCTTGAACATTATGTCTTCTAAATTTGGCTTCTTAGTTTAAGCTGGTTGTTGGTGAAATCTTAGTGGAAGGTTGTCTTTTTTTACCTACCTTTGATTCCTCTAAGTGAAATTAAGGTCATTCCTCTACCTCAGATCGTACATATGATTGTACGGATTGTTTTGGGGTCTAGTAGCATTCTCCATGTAATCCAAATATTTGGGTTCTAATGGTTGATAGTTTTCACCTAAATGTTCTATCCTACACACCTCGCACTGAGTAACTTGAAACTATGGATTCGTATTTAATCTATCAATCTTTTTGTTTAAAGCTTCCACCTGGTTCATCAATTGTGCCATTGTTTCTACTTCAAATACCCCCATTGGCTTGCTAAGTCTTGCTTGAGAGGAGCATCACTAATAATTATTCATAGCCATGTCTTCAATGAGGTCATGGGCTACTTATAGTGTCTTATTATTCAGAGTACCCCTAGCCACTGCATTTATCGTCTGCCTTATAGTTTGATTTAACCCATTACAAAAAGGTCTAGATTTGCATCCATAGGTTGACCATGATGTAGGCATTTCCTTAACATCTCCTTGAACATCTCCTATGTGTCATATAATGCCTCTAAATCATCCTAAGAATAGGACGAGATGTCAGTCCTTAGCTTTACAATCTTTACTGGCAAAAAGTACTTTAAAAAAATTTCCTTACTCCTTGATCCTACATAGTAAGTGATGATCTAGTCAGAGTGTTCAACCATTGCTTTGCCTTACCCCTTAATGAAAATGGGAATAGTCTTACTCTTATTGAGTCGTCATTGACATCATTGTCCTTAAAAGTATTATAAATCTTTAGACAATTTAAGATATGTGTGTTAGGGTCCTCATCTCATAGCCTATAGGGTCCTCATCTCATAGCCTATCAAACTGAACAGACTATTATATCATTTAAATATTACTTAGCTAAATTTCAAAATTGTTGGTGTGAAAATGCCAGAATCCACTTATACTAAGTTTGGTCTGACGTAATCAAGCATTGTTCTTGGTTGCTCTAGGCAAAAATGTGACTTTTAACCCTAAGAAATAAAAAAACATGTTCTTGTCCTTAATAGTGTATGACTCAAGTATTGGGAATATTTGACTTATGTTCTACCTTAGTTTAGCTTGTTATTTATCATATGAGAAGCTATTGGAAAGCATAACCCATGATGAGATTCAAACAATATGATCTTGTTATTTTTAATGTTTTAAGTGTTTGTTTTCTAGTTTAACAAGTTTCATTATGCTAAGGAAGTTGATATTTTTGCCCCCTCTTTTGCATTCAAGTATGGTGTGAAAATATAAAAACACTTGCCAGTTACCAATTTGTAAGCATTTAGCCTATTCATTATAGTTGTTCTACTCACTTGAATTGGATGAGTTCAAATTAGGCCCTGAAAATCTTAGGACAAAGTAATAATATATATACTTCCCCAACTCTAGTTAATGAGTAATTTGCTTTTTGTATAGTTTCCAATATCTTGAAATTGTTAATAGCTTTATAGGAGAATCTGCTTATTCTTGACACCAACAAGACAGACGTATGGCCTTCAATTAAGATTGAAAAGTTAACATGATTTGGACCATGTTAATTATGCTTCTCTATTTAGGCTCTAAAATTGCATGCTGAAATTCATAAGTAGGGCTTAACTTAACAAACGTTAGGGGCTACACCTACATCTAAAACTAAAAGATGGGATTAATTAATTGAATGGATAATATCATTTTAAGTTATAATTTCAAATGAAGGAAGTCCAAGAAAACTCAATTGGATCGTCAGCAAAGAAACTCTTCCATTTAATGGCAGACCCGATGAGGTGGCTACATCTTGATCCACCATATATGACAAAGTGAAACCCAGTTTCTTTGTTCTTGCATCACCATTTTCATCTTCCCTTGAATGTTCTGAAACGAATTTTGCTACCTCCATGACCATAAAGTCAAACAACTCCTAAAGAACAAAAAATTTCCAAGTGTAGTATTACATATACTATGTCGAACTAATTGTTCAAAACGTTGTACATGATTGACTTAACCATAATTTGAAACATTTAGTATTACATATACTATGTCGAACTAATTGTTCAAAATGTTGTACATGTTTGACTTAACCGTAATTTGAAACATTTTGTTCCTAGAAGAACATAGTTTGAGTACATATATACGATAAAAGTATTAGAACTTTTAATATAGGTATAGTGTAAAGTCCATTAACAAGAATTGAGCTTGAGTCAACCATTGCCAAAATGACTAGAACTAGTCATTTGGATAGTTAACCCTTACTACTTATAAACTCTTTAATATTTTCATGTTTAGTCAATATGAGATATTCTAACACTCCCACTCAAGTGCAACTAGGACTAAACATTTAGTTGTTACTTGAAATAAATCTAGTGGTAATTGGACCAGGCTGTTGGGACTGGACATCCAGATGGATAATCGAGAAATTAATAATCCGGATCAAGTATGCTCTAATACCATTTTAGAACTTTTAATATGGGTAGAGTGTAGGGTTTATTAACAAAAATTAGGCTTGAGTCAATTATTGCCAAAATGACTAGAACTAGTCATTTGGATAGTTGACCCTTACATCACTTATAAACCCTTCAACATTTTCATGTTTAGTCAATATGAGATACTCTAACAAGAAGTATAGATAATATATCTGATGGTATGCAAATCTGCACTCTATGTAAGTCAAAAACATGTTCATTTCTCCCTTCAAGTCGTGCACATAAAATCAGAAAGCTCGTAACTCGCCAATTCAAACCGTAGTATAACCCTCTCTCGTTCCTAGCATATGATGTAGTCATAAAACTGAAAAAGATCATTTGTGGGTGCTGGAAAAATAAAGACGCATTGGTGGATAGCTTGGTTTATTTGGATTACGTGGAAATGAAGGTGCTACTCCACCGTTGCATGGCTTGCATGCATTTGGATGCTACTTACGTGATTAGTTCTTTTAATTATTTGGACAGCAGCCTTGGTCTTATGTGGTTACTGCATGGTGCGTTTATGGAAAGTAAATGATGGTTGAGCATTAAAGTTGTATGGCTTGGCTTGAACGTTAAGACAATGTTGATAACATCTATTGGTGTTGGTTATTTGGACAGTTTGCGTCAGCTGTCCAAACTACTTACAACTGGGGATATAAAAATGTTGTAAATATTCAGATTTAGTGGTGGAACGCACTTCAACATTCTGCAATAAAGAACTCCTTTGTTCACATAATATATTGTTTTGTTCCACTTACGTGTGTTTCAAAAAGTTACTTCGTTAAATAGTCTGCCACAATGTTGTGTATCAGTTTCTCTCTGAGGATCATAATTCTGCTACAAGTAACAGTATTCCACAACATTGTTTTTGTTTTTGTCATTGGAGAGGTATTGTCGCTGAATCAAGTGTGCAGACTTGATTGCATTACGGGCGTTGAGTTTGCTAGTCTCAAAATTAACCCCTTAAGAGAAGGAACTTGCATAAAAGAGTAAAAAATCACTAAGTGGTTTATGTTGCTTGTGAAAATTAGTGCAAGTATTAACTATTCACACTATTGTTGCAGTTCTGCTAGTATTCTTTGGAAAAAGTTCCATATGCTCGCAAACTCTGCATGCAAAATTGGAAAAGAAAAAAGAAGAACGAAAAGGCATAATCTGTTGAAGATTATTGATTCAGAAATTGTCCAAATTTGACTCAGTCCTCGATGATTGTTCAGCAGTAGATTTTCAGTTACAGATTTTATGTTCCTTAATTTTCTGGTTTTCAGTTAATAAACTTGGTCTAAAGATAATGACAGAAATATCAGATGTTAGTTCCAATATTTTAGTTAATCAATTCATTTGTACACCTATAAATTAGCAACTTCAGTTCAGTAATAACAGAGCAGAAGTATTCTGCATTCTCTGCATTTTTCCTATCTGTTCGTTGCTGCAATTTCTTATGTTTTTTATTTTGTTACTTCTAATTCCCAACAATTGTGGTATCAGAGCCAAAGGTTCAGATGCAATTGGACCTGGTGAGAAAGATAGGAGGGAGACACTATGTCTTCAAATGGGAATTCTCTTAATGTTGCACAACCAACCATCCCCATTTTTAAAGGAGAAAGTTACGAATTTTGGAGCATCAAAATGAAGACGCTATTTAAGTCTCAAGATCTCTGGGACTTGGTAGAGAATGGGTTTACTGATCCAGACGAGGAGAATCGATTGAAAGAAAATAGAAGAAAGGACTCCAAAGCATTGTTCTTCATCCAGCAAGCAGTCTATGGGACGATTTTCTCAAGAATTGCGGCAGCCACCACATCAAAGCAAGCATGGTTGATTTTACAAACTGAGTTTCAGGGCTCTTCAAAAGTAATTGCCGTGAAACTCCAAACTCTTCGACTTGAGTTTGAAACCTTGATCATGAGAGGCAAATAATTAGTGCAAGATTATTTGTCTAGAGCAATGGCAATAATCAGTCAAATGAGATCATATGGAGACCAGATTATTGATCAAACTGTTGTTGCAAAAATATTGAGGAGTTTGACTCCCAAGTTTGATCATGTTGTAGCTATAATTGAGGAGTCCAAAGACTTGTCCAACTTCTCATTTGATGAATTGATGGGATCTTTACAAGCTCATGAAGCAAGGACGAACAGGTCAGCTAAAAAACATGAAGAGAAAGAATTTCAAGTGAAGGGGGAAGCATCCAAGCTAAGAGAATCAAATAAGCCAGCAGCAGGAAGAGGTCATGGTAGAGGCAGATTCTGTGGAAAAGGTCATGGTCGAGGCAGAGGTTTTAACCATCGACAATCCAATTATGAACAGGGAAATAAGAGTGGAATCCAATGTCATAACTGCAAAAAGTTTAGGCATGTTAAAGCAGATTGCTGGCATAAGGAGAAGCAAGTGAATTATGCAGAAACAATCGATGAAGAAAGTAAGTTGTTTATGGCTTATTATAATGCTAAAGAAGTTGCAAGTGATGTTTGGTTTGTAGATAGTGATTGTTCCAACCATATGACAGGGGTGAAAGCACTATTTAAAGAGCTTGATGACACACAAAAAATGAAAGTCAAGCTTGGTGACAACAAAGACATTCAAGTTGAAGGGAGAGGCACTGTAGCAATCAAAACCAGCAATGGTAAAGTAAAATTGCTCCATGATGTTCAGTTTGTTCCTAGTTTGGCACATAATTTATTAAGTGTTGGACAATTGATAGTTGGTGGTTATTCTGTTTTATTTAATGATGGAGCTTGTGTTATTAAAGATAAAAAATCATGCCAACCAATTGTTAATATCCATATGGCTAGGAACAAAATGTTTCCACTTAAAGTCTCAAATGTGGAAAATTTTGCCTTGGTTGTTGGTGTAAGGAACAAATCTGAATTATGGCATTTGAGGTATGGGCATCTCAATTTCAAAGGGCTGCAGTTGTTGGATAAGAAAGGTATGGTTTTTGGTTTACCCAAAATTGATTCATTTGAGTTGTATGAAGGCTGCATTTATAGAAAACAACAGAAATTCATTTCTTGTTGGAAAAGCTTGGAGAGCATCTACATGTCTTGAGTTAATATATGCTGACTTGTGTGGGCCAATGAACACAGAATCCTTTGGAGGCAAAAAATATTTTTACTCTTGACAGATGATTTCAGCCACATGAGTTGGGTGTATTTTCTGAAATTTAAGTCAGAAACTTTTAAGAATTTTAGAAAATTCAAGGCTTTGGTGGAGAAGCAAAGTGGGTTGTCCATCAAGACTCTTCGTTCAGACAGAGGTGGTGGGTTTTTATCAAATGAATTTAACCATTTTTGTGAAGAAAATGGAATTTGCAGGGAACTAACAGCACCTTATACATCGGAGCTAAATGGCGTTGCTGAACGCAAGAACCGCACCATTGTTGAGATGACAAGGAGCTTACTAAAAGGCAAAGGACTTCCAAATCAATATTGGGCAGAAGCAGTCTCTACTGCAGTGTATTTGCTGAATATATCTCCTAAAAAAGCAGTGATGAATCAAACACCTTATGAAGCTTGGAAAGGTACAAAACCTTCGGTAAGCCACTTAAGAATTTTTGGGTGTATTGCATATGCTTTGGTTAACTCTCAAACTTGCCAAAAACTAGATGAAAAATCAGAAAAATGTATTTTCATTGGTTATTGTCTTGAATCCAAAGCATATAAGTTATATAACCCCTTTAGTGGCAAAGTGATAATCAGCAGAAATGTGATATTCAATGAAGAAGCAAGCTGGAATTGGAGTGGCAACAGTGTAGAATCGCAACTTGGAGCTTCACTATATGAAGAAGCAGCTCCTACATCTGCAAATTCAAGTAATTCCTCTTCATCATCTTCAAATAGCAGCAGTCCAGTAAGTTCACCAAGTTCAAACTCAAGGAGCAGTAGCAGCCCATCTTCATCAAATGGCTCATCCGATGAGACACCTCTAAGCAAATTCAGATCTTTACAAGAAATCTATGAATCTTGTGCATTTGCGTTGTTTGCAACAGATCCTACAATGTATAAAAAAGCATTAAAAAATGGAGGAGTGGCAAGAGGCAATGAAGGAGGAGCTGTTGGCAGTACAAAGAAATGAAACGTGGGAGCTGACCAACTTGCCTGAAGGAAATAATGTTGTTGGCATGAAATGGCTATTCAAAAGAAATTATCACGCCGATGAAAGGATTCAAAGGTATAAGGCGAGACTGGTTGCAAAGGGATACTCACAGCAGTAAGAAATTGATTTTGAAGAAATGTTTTGTCCCGTTGCTCGATTTGAAACAGTGAGAATGCTCTTAGCCTTGGCTGCTCAATTAAAATGGCCAATTTATCAACTTGATGTTAAGTCGACGTTCTTGAATGGTGAGCTGAAAGAGGAAGTATATGTTGCTCAACCTGATGGATTTGTGATTAAAGGTGAAGAGGAGAAAGTGTATAAGCTAAAAAAGGCATCATATGGGCTGAAGCAAGCACCCTGAGTATGGTACAGCAAAATCAATTCCTATTTTCTGCAGAATGGGTTTGAAAGGAGTGAAAATGAGCCTACTCTTTATTTGAGAAAGCAAGGTAACAATGATTTTCTTATTGTATGTCTGTATGTTGATGATATAATCTATATGGGCTCATCTCACTCTATTGTAGCTGAATTTAAATCAAGTATGATGAGTAGGTTTGAGATGACAGATTTGGGTTTGTTGCATTATTTCCTTGGGCTTGAGGTGAAGTAAGGAGAAGATGGAGTATTTGTTTCACAAAAGAAATTTGCATCAGATTTGCTCAAGAAGTTTGGCATGGTTAATTGCAATTTTGTCAATACTCCAATGAATGTGAATGAAAAATTGCAGCTTGAAGATGGTACCGAAAAAATTGATGAAAAAGTTTCAGAAGTCTTGTGGGTGGTTTGATTTACTTGGCTCATACTAGGCCAGATATTTCATTCTCTGTTGGTGTTGTTTCAAGATTTATGAGCAATCCTTATAAGCTTCATTTTGGAGCAGCAAAAAGGATTTTACGTTATGTTGCTGGAACTTTGGATTATGGTATTTGGTATTCATATGTTGCAGATTTCAGATTAATAGGATTCATTGACAGTGATTGGGCAAGCTCATTAGATGACAGACGGTGTACTTCAGGAAATGTTTTTAGTCTTGTCGGGTGCAATAACTTGGAGCTCAAAGAAACAAGCTACAACAACACTATCATCTTCAGAGGCAGAGTATGTAGCTGCTACTTCTACAGCTTGTCAATGCATCTGGGTTAGAAGAATTCTTGTTGATCTTCATCAAAAGCAAGAGAAGGCAACTGAAATTTTTTGTGACAATATGCCCACGATTGCAATGGCCAAAAATCCAGCTTTCATGGTAGAACGAAGCACATTGACATCCAATTTCATTTTATCCATGAGTTGATAGAAAAAGGGGAGATTGTTTTGAAGTTCTGCAACACTGACGAGCAAACTGCAGATATATTCACAAAAGCTCTTCCATGTCAAAAGCATGTCCATTACAGATCACTATTTGGTGTATGCAATTTCGAATCAAGGGGGAGTGTTGAAGATTATTGATTCAAAAATTGTCCAAATTTGACTCAGTCCTCGATGATTGTTCAGCAGTAGATTTTCAGTTACAGATTTTATGTTCCTTAATTTTCTGGTTTTCAGTTAATAAACTTGGTCTAAAGATATTGACAGAAATATCTGATGTTAGTTCAAGTATTTTAGTTAATCAGTTCACTTGTACGCTTATATATTGGCAACTTCAGTTCAGTAATAACAGAGCAGAAGTATTTTGCATTCTCTACATTTTTCGTATCCATTCGTTGCTGCAATTTCTTAAGTTTTTTGTTCTATTACTTCTAATTCCCAACATAATCTAAGGGCAAACAAGTAAAGAGGAGATAAACTAGGCATTCAATTATTATATAGTAGCTTTAAGCCAAGCACGAGTCCGACTACAACATAGATTAGCCATCCATATCAATTATTCAGTTTTGGTGCTACAGTTGTCCTAAGGGAGGTGATAAGGGTTTTGCATGGCAGTAAAAAAAAAAGAGACGTTAAAGGAGAGAGAGGAGTGTGTGTGGATGTGAGGAGTGAAAGTGTGAGGGGTTGCAGTAGGAAAAAAAAGAAAAGAGACGAAGAAGAGAGAGGAGAGTGAGAGTTGAAAGAAAGAGTGTGACTTTAAGGTTTGGCATAGGCAAGAGAGAGAAGCGAGGGAAGATGAGAAGAGAGGAATTAAAGTATGAGCGGTTGAGGGCTTTGCAGGGGTGGAAAATAACAAAAATGAAAAAGGGGGAGGGGGGATTGAGTCTTGGGTGAGGCATAGAGAAGAGTGGGAAGAGAGAGAAGATGAGTGAAGGGTGGAAAAAATGCATGGGAGTTTAGGGTTTTGGAGAAAAGAAAGAGAGAATAGATATGAGAGAGGGAGGAGTGGGCGTGAAGCTTTAGCAGGAGGGGAAAAAAAAGAAACACAGGGAGTGGAAATAGGGTGTATGAAGTCTAGAATTTTTTATTGAGGCAGCAAGGAAGATAGAATATGATGGTTAAGTTAGAAATGTTTCATTAAAAGAGTGAGTTCACATTTAATAATAAAATAAATTTTTATAAGTAGGCCCATATGGCACAATAACACCCACAAAAATAATAAAAAATGTCAGGTTGGCTCTAACTTGGTACTTAATGGAATGGTTTAAATTTTTTGTTAGGATAGGGTTATAATTTAACCTTTTTTTCAATTGTTAAGGTTAGAATTGTTAACTCCGAAATGTTTGAGTCAAACTCGTTAATTGGTAAAAAACTTATAGTCAAAAGTGACCCTTTTGTCATTGGATTTTTATGGTTCCGATTCCTCAATATCAATATGACCTTCCAAGTCATCTATTTGTCGATCTAAATTAAACTCTCTAAGTTGTGCTTTGTAGAGATTTCAGAGAATTGTTCTCTCAATCTTTGGATCTTTGTTTTCTAAGCTTGATGGATTATTTAGGGTCATAAATTGACCTCAAAGATATGTGAAACAAGAAAGAAAATAAAATGAATAAAATAATAATGGCTAGATTAATGAAAGCTAGGTTATCTAATATTATAGTCCTTGAAAACGACAACAAAAACTTTATTAAGTGATTTTAAGAGTATATAAAATTATAAGTTTTAATTGTAAGTGCACAGTGTAGTGGTAGCTTGCATTAGCAAGTACGAGTTAGTCTTACAAAGATTGTAGGTACTAATAATAACCCTTTTTCTATTATCTATGTGCTAAATCAAGTTGCAAATTTAATTTAAAATTATATTAAACAAACTAAACTAAAGTTTGACCTAATAATGAACTAAGATAAAAAAATAATACGATTAGTCAATATCAAATAAATAGTACAGAGGTGATGAATCTCCCTAAGATATCTTAAACACTAACACTTTATCAAGCAATTAAATTATTGATTATTAGACCATGTAAATTCCTATCTTATGCTAATATCTTTCTCAACACTGTTAACACCCATTGTTGATTAACTGAAATCTCCTTCTAGTTAAAACCCTTAGGATTGCATTATCGAATTGTGAATTTCGCTATTAGGTTTGAACCTAAACCAAAAGATTTATGTTGACCTATCTTAAGGTTTGCATGCAACTCTTCTAACTATGATAGATCTATTCACACTAAAGGATTTCTCAATCTCAATCATTGAAATCAAACATTGGACTAATATTCTGGATATATTAGTTTAGAATATAACGCATAATTGAATTACAATAAAACTGTATTAAATAAAATGTTATATCATACTATCACTATAACTTAAGGTTTATGACACCTAAGCAGTAAACAATTTAGTTCCTAAATATAAAAAACAAATCCAATATCAAATATTAAGAAGAACAAATAGAAATAAAAGAATTCATGTTATATATCTCCCTTTTGTTTTAATGAAATCTTGTTGCACTTTGGATTGAAGGTTGCTTTCTATTAGATCTCGTGATCTAATCTTCATGTTTTCCTCGTCTGCTATTCAAAACTGCCTCTTCTCTAGTGTCTATTACGATTACAAATGCTTCTCCTCTTTGTAGGCTTCAGTAACATCCTTTTATAGGAAAAACTAGGGTCTTTGGGATATGTACGATCATATAGGTGAGTAGTCAAGTCCAGAAATACCTTAATCGCAGCTTTACATAGGCATAGTGACTTACAAGGGCAACATATATGGTTGTGCATATAAATGTACATGGGCATCTATCTCTACACAAGCAGAGACAATGTCTTTGAAGGTCCACACGTTTACAGTGACTTAGATGGTCATTATACATATTCATGTATTTCCAAAGTTACTCTAAATCTTCATTTTATGCCATGATTTCATCCGAATTCTTCTCCTTTTGGTCTATGAAGGCAATTATAACGTACAAACAAACTTAAAGTGAAATGAGTGTAAAAAATACTATTAAATTATTAAATAATAAGCAAAACACACTAAATACAAATATATAAATATAATATATTAATTGTTTATCAGTGGTTGAAGTCTAAACAACAAAATATAAGGGATGCAAAAAAAACAAAAAAAGCCATAAGACACTGTATATATTTAGATCTCCTGCATCTATTTACTTGGTTTTCTTCACTTTTTATTCATAAAAGAAAATCACTAGACGCTTGAGAATAATATTTTTAACAGATATAAAATCAAGCCATTAGAAAATATAGTATGTGGGATATATGACATAAGAGACATTATTCTTCAGAGAACAAGAAAATCTAATTTAAATTCAACAAATGAATTATTTGGCATAAATATCTATTTATTATAATAATAAGCTGAAGATAATTAAACATATATCCTTTTTTATTTTAAAAAAACCAAGGTAAGTAAATTTAAACATTAGAGTATCTTTATTGCGATGCAAAGGGTTTTAGTAATGATCATAATTAAGGTTTGGAATTAATGATTATTTATTTAGAAAGTACAAAGAACAGAGAAAGAAGCAGAGAGATAGAGAATAGCTAAAGATTAGAAGTATCATCAAACCATTGATCCAAAACTTGTACAACTAGCTTATTATGTCTCTTGATGATACGATCATCCATAATGGTAACAGGGCATTTAGTGACTTATTAAAGAGAAACTAAAAGTTGAGATTAAATCTTGGTAACATTAGGAACATGTTTCTTAAGTTGAAAAACATAAAAAGCATTATGAATTCTAGATTCAGGTAGTAACTCTCACTAATAAGCTACTGCTCCCACATGTTGTAAGATTTTAAATGCCCCAAAATATAATTGTGAACGTTTCTAGCTCAAGCATGGACACTATTTTGACAATAAGGTTGCAAATTAATATAGACCCAATCCTTTACTATAGAAATAAGATCTATTCCTCTTTTATCAGCTAATTGTTTGATCCTATTCTTAGTTTATTGGTTGCAAAATTTAATCAATTATATTGTTCCCTCCCTATCACATAACATTTGATCTACCATCAAATCCTTTGAATCTCTTGTGAAATATGGAATGTACACTTGTGGAAAAAATAAATATAATGCTTTGGAAGGAAAACATTTGAGAGTAGTGTGAAATGTAGTGTTATACCACCATACAACAAAGCTAACCATCTACTCTAGTGTTGAGGATAGTCATTGATAGGCGATAATTATTATATGATTATCTAATTGATTTTTATGTGATAATAGGTATGTTTAGTGCGCATATTAGGATGTTTAACCAAGGTTTTATGTTATTTTTAGATAACTTGCATATGGTTATGATTGTATATGATGAATTGCATTTTAGGTTATAAATGAAGGCTTTTAAGGATAGGTTTTGCATGCTTTTCATGTGTTTTGATGTACAAACATTTTGCATGGTTGTATGTCAATGTTTAGGTAGGATTTCTACCTTATTTATGTTGATTATTAACTTACTTGTATATGGACTTGTTATGGGTGTAAAAGGAGAAAGCTGGAATTTTCCAACTTTCCAGCTGGCAATTCCAACTTGCACCACATCCATCCTAAGTCGGTTCAAGCACCACAAAGGGTTATACCATTTTAAACCCTAGAAAGGTATAATGTCATGCAACACACGAAAAGGAGGAAGATAGAAACATTTTTGGTGGATTTTCAAGGAGAATCAAGTGATTTCAAGATATCTCGAACCTGTAACACTAAGTTCCAACTTTGTTCTTCAACACATACACCTTCTATTCTCTCTTCTCTCATTTGTTTTTATTTAGTTATTATATGGAGAAGATGCATAGACCTATTTTGAGGATGTCGTTGATCATTTTAATGGATTTCTAAGTAGATTTTAGGGTTGTTCTTACCACAACTAAGTAAGATCTAACTTTAGTTTAATATATGGCTTGTTTTAATGTACCATAAGAGTGGGCAGCCTTGAAAACACTTCACACATCAAGTTAACGTGACATTTAGAGAGGGATCTTGTATGTTTTGATGATTGTCCAATAGGCTACTTCATATCCATTTAACGTTTAAGTAAAGTGTGTAGGCTGAGAGATCACATATTGAACTTTAATCATTATTTTGAGTTTGATTAATTTGAGTATTGAGAGAGAAATGGCCAATACATTAGAATGCCTAGGACTAAGCATGATTACATTACCAAAGTAAGGGACTACATGGTTTGGATAGAATGACCCTAACATTTATAATTTGATTCTCTAAACCAAATTGAGTTCTTATTTTTGTGAATTTTTTAGGTGTGTTTGCAAGCCTTTAAATTGTGAATTTTTGCAATTTCAATCTCTTATTATTTGGTTTACTCAAACAAAATTCAATTTGAATTACAAGGTAACTAACCAATTCTTGAGGGAGCGATACCTTACTATACTATTTTATATGAGCTGTGTACTTGCAGTATAATAACTTCAATTAATTTTAAAACTTTAAGCTAAACTTGAAGTAGCTATCAAGTTTTTAGAGTTGTTGTTGGGGGATTGCATCTAGCATCAAGTGTGATTTGAATTGTTTTGATTCGAGCTTTTTTTTTAATTTGATACACTTTTCTTGTATGTAATAGGTGTATGCATATAAGAAGTTTCAAAAGTGCCAGTAGATTAAGCAAACTTGACATCACCAAACTTGAAAGAGAATTGAGAAAAGCAAGGCATCAAGATGACACTACAACAAAAACGACATACGCTAACAGGTGATATGTGCTATTAAATATGAATGGTAACATTAATGAGTATGCCATGACAGCCTATGTTACTAAAGATATGATGCTTTAGTAACAGTTTTGACGTGTTATTGTTGAGTTTAATATGACATTTATTGATAGCTATAAATGCGTTTATATTACATTTTATAAATGTTATAAATTAGTTCTTTGTAACATTTTTAAAATGTTATATATTAACTTTTTTTTAATATCCTTAAATTGCTGTAGAGATGTATTTTGTAACAGTTTTGAAATGTTAAAAGTGATTTTTTCATAACATTGTTTAAATGTCATTATTGAGTTTATTATAGTATTTATTAATAGCTATAAATGATTTTATGTTACATTTTGTAAATGTTATTAATTAACTATTTATAACATTTTTCAACTGTTACAGATTAGTTTTTCACAACATTATTAAAGAGTTATAAACATGAATTTTATAACATTTTAAAAATATTATAGATAAGTTTTCCATGACATTGATAGAATGTTGTTGTTGAGTTTATTATAGCATTTATTGATAGCTACAAATGATTTTATATTATATTTTATAAATGTAATTAATTAGCTATTTGTAACATTTTTGAACTATTATATATTAACTTTTGCAACATCACTAACATGTAGTATATATGAATTTTGTAACATTTTAAAAATGTTGTGAATATGAGTTTCGTAACATTTCTAAAATGCTTTAGATTATTGTATAATAACAACATTAAAAAATATGTTATTATTGAATTTATGATAACATGTGTTGATGCTATTATAATAGTGTTACTAATATGTCTTGTATAACTTATATAAATAATGATACACTAATGTGGAAACGAATTTATAACTATAAAATTAACTTTTCAAAAACATATTTTGTTGTTTTTGAAGAAACAGGTCCTTCGGCTACTAGTTTATTAGACCCTCTCCAATCAAACAACTTGAATTTACTTTTGTACAGAATTGTTTTTGCAATCTACAGCACCAACAAAGATGTAGAAATACAGAGTCAAATAACATCCCTCAACAAAGGAAAACTAGTAATCATAATGGGTAACAAAAGAATAAAGAAAAAAGTACAAAACAATTCAGGTGAAACCACACCCAACTATATATAATCCAATCCGGCAAATCTATTTACATATAGATGCATCGAAAACATACACAGATGCGTCAAAAACATACATTTTAGACAGTTTTCTTGTGCCTAACTCTTCCAAGGACTTCAACTTCTATAGCAAATTCCATTTCACCTTTCGAATTCAACAAGGCGTAAAAGCTTTGTTGAGAAAAAGGGCTCCTTTAAAACCTCTGCATGTGATAGATCAAATGCAATGCCATCTACAAGAATATCCACAACAAGATGAACATAAATAACAATACAAGTTGACAATAAAGTTGGTTCAAGTGTTAAAATTAAAAAATGAATAACATACAGTGCCAATTAGTATTTGTTTTTATTTCATGCAATAAGTAAGTCAACAAAGAAATTGGATTCCACATATTCTGTGCTTGACAACTCCCATATTGGGTGAACCACCAAATTTGACTTCTATAGTAGTTGATTCTTCAATATATACTACCTTATACTGACAAAGTTAAAGTTTTAGTAAGAAAAATGCTGATATGACCCAGAGATCATATAGTAACTTGAAATTTTAATGAGTTGATGATGGAGTTGATCAAGTTTTAATGAGTTGATAGAGTTGGACATGTCAACCATCTGGTTGTTGGGTTTCTCAATTATATCAAAACTGGTCCCAGTCTAGATTGGATAGTATAACGCAAGTAGGTAAACAAATTGCAAAATTTATTCTATTAACATATCCTCTTACCTTTTGTACAATGAGCAGAAAGCACATCTGCTGCTTAAGCTAGATATCAAGGAGTCCCACCCTTTTCCATTAAGGCATTCCTCTCGGAGTCATCACTGCTTGAAAGTAATTGATAGGCCTTCAATATAAATAATGGAGATACTAAAAATTAGAATGCAAGATAAAACTTCTAGAAATTTGGTCCTGAAAGAAACAAATAGAATGACAACAACAAAACTCAACTTCAAATTAAACACATTATACAGAAGACGGTGGGGCAGCAATTTTGAAAGTTCACACATCATACCTTGTGTTATATTCATTTTAACACAAGGTATGATGTGTGAACTTTCTAAATTGTTGCCCCACCGTCTTCTGTGGGGAAGTATAATAGAATTAGTACATATGACTAAGATTAACCATTCACTTGGTAAATTCAGACTTCTACGTTCAATGGTTTCTTAACAATAAGAAAGAAACATTTTGATTTGATGCCATAAGAACTTACCTATATTGTTCCCCACAGGCTAAGTTTCTTCAAACAAGTTATTGTAATAATTTCCTGTTACTGAAAGAAAACAAAAATGTTCCACATTCTTATGGTTAGTAGAATTTATAGCCAAAATACTCTCTAACAATCACTGACTCACTCTAAAACAGTAATTTAAATGAACAGGACAAAAATCAAAACCATAGGTTGAATGAATTCCCAAAAAAATGCAAAGAGAACTCTAAAAACCAAACTTATAACCGTAGGCCTAATTCAAATTCCAATACCATAACTAGGAAACCCGATTTTGATAGATACAACCACAACCAAAGCAGGATTTAGCAAAGAAGCAAACATGTTATACAAATTTCAACCCCCCAAACAATCCTCGGATCTGCCCGATATTGAAATAATATTATGAGGAAACAAACAACAACGAAAAAAGAGGAAGAGAAGGATTAGAACTTATGAATTCGACGAAGGCTTGATTCCAATTGGCACCCATATTACACTTGGTATTGACGATCTTCTTGAAGGGTTTACAAAGCTTGATTAACTCCTCCTCAGAGCACTCCCACAACAAGTTTCATAGATGCAAAACCTTCGATGGAGTTTGCGTATTAATCAAAAAGGAAAGAGGAGGGATTGTTGGGGTTTCTCTCGTAAATGATTTTGAGGAGTGAGTAGCGATTAAAGAAGAGGGAGAGACACGTTTCAAGGGATTAACAGAAACAAACAAAGTAGGACAAAAAAAAAGAACCTTTCATACAATAAGAAAAATAGAGATAAGAAACCAATGCAGTGCTCAGAATGCAAGTAACAAAAAAGATAAGCAATAAATGGTGACAAAGCTTGGATAACATAAATTCCAAGAATGAGGGCCAAATTTTTTCTTTTTACCTCAGATCTATTGTTACCAGAACTCTTTCAGAAAAGATAACTTGATACAGGTAGCGGGAAAAGAGACAGAGATCAAGAGAGCAGAGCTCGAACCTTGAAACTATGAAACTCTAATTCAAAACCTCACATACAGAGCTTGGCGTGGGACTTGTACGACAGGAGCAACAACGAAGATGGATGACAGATCTAGCCAGCGAAGAGCGACCAAATCGTACGAATTGGAGAACCGAGAGAAGAAGCATCCTTTGTCCAACCTTAACATGTGTTTTTCAAACAATTGGATAGAGAGTGAGCTTATCTTGACTAACCCATTCCAATCCATCAAATCCTATCTTTGGTTTCAAACAAAAATAGTCTAGTCTACGTTAAAAATCACCAAGCTTTTGACCAAATGTATAGAAGTAAGGGCACAGTGTGTGAAGATGTATGATTAATCTTTCTCTTATTATAGCGTTCATCTATTCAATTGTTAACAAAACATAGTAGAATAAAGTAATACTAATAGTTAATCTAAACCTGAATTAATTATATCAATTCAATAAAATGAAGATATCTTGATTTTAAATTAATAAATTTTAATTGAATTGAATTTTTTAATTTTAAATTATGGACCAAATGTGAATTTAGATCTTAATTATTCTAAAATCTTGAAATGCATGTTGGTGTGTAAAGGAGGAAGACAAATTTTGGTATATTTAGACTCTTTTTACTATATTTTTTAGACAAATTTTGTCATCTTAATTAAATGTCTAAAAAGTCCACCAATTTTTAGATTATTTAAGATAATTATTAGATGCGTCTAGGCATAAACGTCTAAAACTTTCTTATTTTGGTGTTGTGAGCCAGGGAGCAAGAGAGGGGAGAAGTAATCAAGAATTGGCAGGCAGTGGAGAAGCATGTGAGTTGAAAACGACGCTGCTGCTAGGTTTTGTTCGACCAGCCAAAACAAAAGCGGCTCCTGGTCCTAAGGGTATAAGCGTAACTGAATTTGAATTAAAAAGAAAAAAGAAGCTTCAGAATCAGCACGTGAGAGAGCCTTTTATCCTAGTATCGCAAGCAAAACAAGTGTTTTACTTTAGAGAACCAATTCATCTAATTGGTATGTTGTGTTGAAGGCAATGTTGTGAATACCGTATCGAATTCGGTATCGAATTAGGTTCTGATACGGTACTATACCGGTACCGGTCAATACAGAATACCGTTTCGGGTAATTTTTTAAATTTATGAAATAGTCCCTAATTTTTTTTTAAAATTGCAAAATAGTCCATTGTGACAATTGTATTGTATATTTTTAACCATGTCTCCAAAAATTAAAATAATAAATAATAATCATAATTAATATGAAATAACAATAATTTTCAGATATTTCACATGTAAATAATAACCACAATTTATATGAAAAAGATAATAATTATCATACAAATATAAAATTAAGAACAATATAAAATGTTTAAAATATTACAATTTAATTTAATTTATAAAATTAATTTAATAGTTATTAATAAATATAATTAAATTTAAAATTATTTTTAAAAATATATTTCAAATGGAATTTGATTTAATAATTAAAAATATATAAAATAAATATTATTTTATAAATAATAATTTTTAAATTATTTATTTTTGAAAATAAAATATTTTTATTAATACTTTATTAATAAATAGTATATAAAGATTAAAATAAATTTAATAAAATAATTTATTTTAATTTTTATTTAATGTATAGTTATTATTAGTAATAAAATATTTATTTTATTTTAAAAATAAAATTAAAAAAACACAATAAAAGATTAACTAAATAATAAATTAAAAAACTTTGAAAACAAGGGGGAAGGGATAGGGTTAGGAGGGAAAGTAAAATTTTAAAAAATTTTGAAAATTTTGCAACTTAGTCCCTATATTTTTCAAAATTTTTGGTACTGGCCGTTATTATCAATACCAACGGGTACTGGCCGATATGAACGTCCATGATGATAGTGAGTCAGAATTACTACACGAGATATGAACGTCCATGATGATAGTGAGGAAGTTAATTATATAAGAGAGGATTGTGAAGATCTATTGGTGTGACAACTTCGTTATGGTTTCTCTAAACTAACTTTAAGTTAGATTTTTTCCCCAAAATTTTGGTGTATATTTCATTGATTTAAGTTAATTATTTGCTTTTGCTTTGTATTACTAATGTAAAGTAACTTATATAAAGTGTTACTAATTTACATAACTAAGATAACTTATATAAATTGTTATTATTTTATTAATAAAGTAACTCATACATAATGTTATTATAATATACTATTATGATAACTTTTCTAAAGTATTATTATTTTACATTTATTAAAGTAACTCATATAAAGTGTTATTGATTTACATTACTAATGTAACTTATATAAAGTGTTATTAATTTACATAACTAAGATAACTCATATAAATTGTTATTATTTTATTAATATATTAACTCATACATAATGTTATTATAATACACTATTATTATAACTTTTCTAAAGTGTTATTATTTTACATTTACTAAAGTAATGCATATAAAGTGTTATTGATCTATATTACTAACGTAACTTATATAAATTTTTATTAATTTACATAACTAAGATAACTCATACATAATTTACATTTACTAAAGTAACTCATATAAAGTGTTATTGATTTACATTACTAACGTAACTAAAGTGTTATTAATTCACATAACTAAGATAACTCATATAAATTGTTATTATTTTATTAATAAAGTAACTCATACATAATGTTATTATAATACACTATTATGGTAACTTTTCTAAAGTGTTATTATTTTACATTTACTAGGGTAACTTATATGAAATGTTATTATTTTACATTACTAAGGTAACTCAAATCAATTGTTATTATTGTATGATGTTAAGATAACTCATATAAAGTGTTATAAATTTATTATTAAAGCAATTCATATAAAGTGTCATTATTTTACATCACTTTCGTAACATCTTAAAATAGTAACCTTTTATAATGTTTGGTAGCACTTAAAAAAATTGTTATCAATGATAAATTATAGTTTATAAAATCATAAAGTGTTACTTATTAAATTAAGAATCATAACATTTTAAGATATAATGTTACCGTAGATAGGTATTTTATAACATATTGTCAAAAGTGTTATTGTCTAGTGTTACTGTATGTCATTTTCGTTGTAGTGTGAAATCGAAAAGATAATGGTTGATCAAGGAAATGAAGGAGGTGATCGAAGAAAATTAATGGATTTTATATAGCCCAGGTTTGACTCGAACCAATAGGGGATCGCCAGGTCTCTTGCTAATGAGAACAATTTTGAAATCAAACCTACTTTATTGAATATTTTGCAAACTAGTGTTCAGTTTTACGGTTTACCATATAAGGATCTAAATGCCCACCTTGCTAATTTTTTTTCGAAATTACAGAACATCTAGGTATATTGGATTATCTGAGGAGGCAGCAAGGATGAGGCTCTTTCCCTTCACACTGAAAGATTGGGTAACTAGGTGGGACCAGTTAGTGCAAGCTTTCCTAGCTAAATACTTTCCACTAACAAAGATGACTCAAATTGTCAAGGAGATCACAACCTTTTAGTAGTATGATGGAGAATCCTTCTATGAGGCCTGGGAGAGATTTAAGGAGCTACAGAGAAGTTGTCCTCATCATAACTTACTAAGAGAGTTGTTATTGCAAACATTTTATAATGGAGTTAATGTTACGACTAGTTAAAATTGATGTAGTAGTCAGAGGCTCATTGATGAGAAAAACCATTGATGCTGCGTACAATCTAATTAAGGATATGACTACTAACAACTATCTGTGGTCAAATGAAAGAAGTAAATCGTACAATGTGAATGCAAAAACTGAATCATGGCAGCAGAGTCAGCTTCAGCCATACAGACATATATAGCTGTATCAACTAGAAAGTTGAACAACATCAATGCCTTATCTAGTTTGGTAAATGGAATGTAATAAGTTTGGGAAATATACGGATAATATGACCATACATCAGCAGAATGTTATTTGATAAGCAATGATGGAACGAAACAAGCAAATTATTTGTGTGCCAAAATAGTCAGGTACAATCATTTCTTAAATACTTATAACTCTGGGTGGAAAACAACCCAAAATTTTCTTGGACTAACAGTGTTGGTGCAAATTTGAGACCATAAAGCCGTTAGGATTCCAAGATAGGTCAGGAAATTTGGAGTCAAAATACGAAAGCCTTAAGCCAAAACATGAATCCCAGTTTGTCCGAATAATGAATGTTATAGGCTCTATAGGATCTAAGGTTAACAATATAGCTGAAGAATAAAAGAAGACATAAGTAAGGACAGACTTACTAAAAAATCATGCATCTTCCATTCACAATTTAGAGGTACAGTAGCGACGATTGAATATGAACATGTAGGAAGTTGTCAAAAAAGAGATTATCAAGCATTTAGATGCAGGAATTATATATCTAATATTAGACAGTGGACGGGTGAGTCCAATACAATGTGTTCCTAAGACAGTTGGGACAACAGTGGTGGAAAATGAGAAGGGTGAGCTGATATAAACCCAAACAGTGAGTTTGTGGTAGTTCTGCATAGATTATAGGAAGCTCAACTCAGTGATAAAGAAAGACTGCTCAATTCGGTGATAAAGAAAGACCATTTTCCATTGCCTTTTATTGATCAGATGATGGAGTGAGTTGCTGGACATGCATTTTATTGCTTTTTGGATGGGTATTTTGGCTATAATCAAGTATTTATATATCCAGATGACCAGGAGAAGACAACTTTTGCGTGCCTATATGGCACTTTTGCATACCAACGAATGCCATTTGGATTTTGTACTGCACAAGCTATATTTCAGTAGTGTATGATGAACATTTTTACAAACATGATTGATGATTTTTTGGAAGTATTTATGAATGATTTTTTTAGTATTTTGAGATTCTTTCAAGCAATGTTTGATAAATTTAGACAAAGTTCTCCAATAGTGTGAAGAGACGCATTTAGTCTTAAATTGAGAGAAATGCCACTTAATGGTTCATGAAGGAGTTGTGTTAGGATATAAGATATCCTATAATGGTATTGAAGTGGAAAAAGCAAAGACTGAAGTCATCTATAAACTTCCACCGTCAAGTAATGTCCGAAGGTCGGAGCATTTTTAAGGCTTGTCGGATTCTACTGACGATTTATAAAGGATTTTTCATTAATTGCCAAACCGGTTACTCAATTATTAGTAAAAAATGTACCTTTTGTTTTTAATAATGATTGTTTACTTGCTTTTGATAGGTTAAAGAGTGCAATAACATCAACACCTATATTACAGCCTTCAGATTGGAGTTTACCATTTAAATTAATGTTTGATTGTATTGACTACACAATTGGATGTGTATTAGGGCAACATAAGGAAAAAATGTTGCATGTCATCTTCTACATTAGCAGGATTTTAATAGGACCTCAACTTAACTATACAACCATAGAAAAAGAATCGTTGACTGTAATTTTTGCATATGATAAGTTCAGTTTTTACTTATTAGGTTTGAGGGTTTTTGTGTTTACAAATCACATAGCACTAAAGTATTTTTTTTCACTAAGAAGGATGCAAAGCTGTGATTGATCTAATACATCCTACTCCTACAAGAATTTGATATTGAGATCAAAGATAAAAAAAGAAGTGGAAAACATGTTAGCTAATCACTTGTCAAGGTTATAATAAGGGGAGTTATTCCCACAAGCAGAAATCAATGAACAGTTCCCTGATGAGACGTTATTCTTAGTAAATAAATCAAGTATTCCATGGTTTGTGGACATTATGGACTACATCATAGTTAGTATCCTTCCACCTCTTTTTTTGTTTTACCAATAGAGAAAGAGATTTTTAAATGATTGTGCACAATATATTGGTGAGGAGCTAATTTTGTACAAAAATTGTGATGATGGATTAATTAGATGACGTGATAATGAACTTCATGATGTTTTAACTCGCTGTCATAGTTCTTTGTATGCAGGACATTACGGGGCCAACAAGATAGCCACAAGAGTGTTAGAGTGTGGACTCTTTTGGCCAACATTGTTCAAGGATGTACATGACTTTGTGAAAAGCTGTGACAGATATCAGAAAGTTGGTAACATTTCAAAAAGAGATGAAATGCCACTGTCGACAATCTTAGAAGTTAAAATATTTGATGTTTGGGGGTTAGATTTTATGAGTTCGCTGTCATCCTTATTTGAAAATACTGGTATCTTAGTGGTTGTTTTCTATAGATCAAAATGGTTTAAGGATATGGCAACTCAAAAAAATGATGGCCGAGCAGTTCAGAGATTTATCAACAGCATATTTAACATGTTTGGGGTGCCAATGGTTATAATCAATGACAGAGGTGCATATTTTTGTAACAAACTATTTGAGGCTCTGTTGAAAAAATATGGGTTGCAACACCAAGTCGCAATGCCTTACCATCCCTAGATGAGTGGGCAAGTGATGAATAGAGAGCTGAAAAAGATTTTAGAGAAGACTGTCAACAATTAGAAAAAAGATTGGGCAACTAAACTAGATGATGGAGTTTGGGCCTATTGGACATTGTTGGCCCTGGGTCTCGATTCGAATTTTATGAGACTACACGTCACCATTGGAATTTATTGACATATCAATAAATAAATTTGGGAACACATCAATAAATAAAAGTATAACATTTAATTAAATTAAGGTTTTAAATAAAGGAAATTCATAGTGAGACTTTTTAAAAATAAACAATTAACAATAAAATGTCATAAAATAATTTTAAACATGAAAATAACTTATAGGAAATCAAGAATTAACATAAACAATTAATAATAAAATAAATAAATAATTAACTAAATAATTATATAATTAAATAAAATTTATAGAATGAGTAACAATAATTACCCAACAATTTAAATTAATTAACATAGAATAATATGGACATGCAAACATTTGAATTAGGCATAAAAACAGAGATTCTACAAATAAATAATGAAAACCAATTCATAAATCAAAAGGAGGAGAGCCACATGCGTGACTCTCCATTCTCACGCCTGTAAGAGGTCAGTCACGGGCGTAAGAAAATTTCTCACGGCCGTGATTGCCAAAAAAAATTACAAAAGTATGCACGATCACAACGGATAGTGAACAGTGGCCAAAATTTGGGGTGCACGATCGTGACTTTCAGTGAATAGTGACAAAAATTGAGGTTTTTTTTTTTACTTTCCTGAAAAGTTGGGATTAGTCGCGATCATGCACACATCCCTGTTGCACACTCCCAAGTAAAATCTTCATAACTTTCAATCCAGAAGTCCAAAATTTTCAAACTTTATGTCATTGGCAAGATAAGAGAAATACCTACAACTTTTATGAAGACAGTTTTGTCTAATTTGGTCTGTATTGATACAGTTTTATCATTTTAGGATACCATTTCTGTAAGACAAATTTTGCTACTACCTATACCAATACCAACCATGCTATCTTATATAGGCCATATCTTTTGCATTTGGAATCTAAAAATTTCAAACTTTATACCATTAGAAAGCTAAGAGAATGATCTACATTTTTTATGACGACCACTTAGTCTAATTTCTCCTAGAACAATATAGTTTATTCCTTGAAGTTTCAAACCACATTTTAACCCTTATTCTCAATTTTCATTTGTCTGCTATCAACATTTATATATATATGTAAAACCAGTAACTATAACCACAAGACCCGAATCCAACTTCCAATTCCATACATACAACTATCATTCTAAACAATTTTATTTAAATAAAAATCCATCCCAAAAGCCATTAAACAATAAAAATGTCACTTCCAGTCACATTAACATTTTGATAGAACAGAACATTTTACACATATATATATATGAAAATCTCTAAAACTTTTTCTGTCAACTTTCAATAACAAAGTCTTCACACCACTTTAATTTACAAATCCTGAAAACAACAACAGTAACAAGATGCAAAAAGCTTTCATGGATGCTCATGCTTGAAATGATTCTAAGTGCCAAAGATTTCTGATATACCTAGTCAAGTTACAAATGATAAAAATATCCTTGGAGTCTGCCGAATTTTGCAAGTTAATGCTGGTCTACTTTTTCTTCACCTGAGGAGTGGAAAAATAGTGGGGTGAGCTAGGAAGCTCAGTAGCTAATATGTTTATAGCTAGTGATAACAAGCCTCACACTAATCTATCACATATAAATATATACATATAATGTTATTTTAGTTTCAACAGAACACACATTCAAATTTTGAGAGTTCTATATAAATTGCAATTCTTCATCCCACAAAACAGATTATAAACATAAGTCATAATCAAATCATGAACTCAATCATACTTTATTTTCAACAATTCAAGATACAATGGACAACCATAATGGCTTGAGAGAATCTCATGAACTAGAATGGCGAAACCAAAGTTTACACCATGAACAGAATGAGTCCATTTTTCAAAGCTCATATGCCACAAGCAGGCAGCCGGAAGAAGGCTTAGAGGTTAACATACACGTTACAAACAGAATGGTATCTCTCTTACCCACATAATCAGATTTCAGATGCA
>JAOSBN010000001.1:11366058-11380527 GCA_027563595.1 Erythroxylum suave
ATGCCATTTACTATGCTTCAAGGACTTTAAATCCAACTCAATTGCATTATTCCACTACTGAAAAAGAATTGTTATCTGTGGTTTTTACTTTAGAAAAATTTCAATCGTATTTGCTTGGTGCTAAAGTGATTGTTTATTCTAACCATGAAGCTATATGATACTTGCTCACAAAGAGTTTATTCTGACCATGCAGCTATACGATACTTGCTCATAAAGAAAGAAGCAAAACTGAGGCTGATCAGATGGATTCTCCTCCTGTAGGAATTCGACTTATAGATCAGAGATAAGAGGGGGGCAGAAAACGCGGTGGCAGATCATCTCAGTCGTTTGATAAAGAAAGAAGATGATATCCCTCTACGAGAAAGCTTTTCGGATGAGCAATTATTTTCGGCCGATGCGACACCACCATGGTATGCAAACATTGTCAATTTTTTTGGTAATTGATGAATTGCCTGTTGGTTTGTCTAAGGCTCAGAAGGATAAGCTACGAAGTGAATCGAAGTACTATGTGTGGGATGACCCTTATATTTGGAGACACTGTGCAGATCAAGTTATCAGAAGGTGTGTATCGAAAGATGAATCATCATCAATTTTAGCCTTTTGCCATTCGTACGCTTGCAGAGGACATTTTGCTGTAAAACGAACTGCTCAAAAGTTCTTGAGAGCGGCTTATACTGACCAACATTGTTCAAAAATGCATATATCTTCTGCAAATCTTGTGATAAATGCCAACGGCCAGGTAACTTATCCTGTAAGGATTAGTTGCCACAAACCCCTTTACTTTTTTATGAAATTTTTGACGTTTGGGGCATTGATTTTATGGGACCTTTCCCTCCGTCTTTTCGTTTCATTTATATATTGCTTACAGTTAATTATATTTCTGAATGGGTAGAAGCAAAAACCATTAGGACTAATGATGCTAAGGTTGTTACACATTTTGTTAAGGCTAACATTATTTCTAGGTTCAAGATACCGAAAACCGTCATTAGCGACAGAGGAACCCATTTCTGCAATAGGGTGATGGAAGCAATGTTCAGAAAATATCACATCATGCACAAAGTTTCTACTGCTTACCATCCTCAAACCAATGGGCAAGCTAAAGTCTCAAATCAAGAGATTAAGTTGATCCTGAAGAAAACCATGCAACCCAATTGGAAGGATTAGAGTGCAAGACTGGAAGACACATTGTGCACCTACCGGATGGCTTATAAAACACCAATTAGAATGTCATTGTACAGGCTAGCTTTTGGGAAACCATGTCATTTTCTAGTGGAATTACAACATAAGGCATATTGGGCTATCAAAAGATGCAACATGCACTTGGATGATGCGGGAGTGAATAGGAAATTGCAGCTTTAGGAGTTAGAAGAGATAAGGAATGAATCATATCAAAATGCAGTGATATATAAGGAGAGGATGAAAGCTTTTCGTGATATGATGATTTCCAGGAAAGTTTCTTTGTGGGCCAAAAAGTGTTACTATATCATTCCAAACTCAAGCTCTTTCCTGGTAAGTTGCGTTCCTATTGGGTTGGTCCATTTGTTATCACTCATGTCTTTCCTTTTGATACAGTAGAGATACGGAGCCTCACAACTGACAAGACATTTCGAGTGAATAGTCATCGCTCAAAGCCATAATATGAGAGCTTCCAAACGGAGGATTTGGGCACCCAACTGAAGGTCGAGCCAATGAAATTAAACAAAGGCACTGCTTGGGAGGCAATCCAAGGGAAGTTAATTTCTGTCTTTTATATTTTTGCATTTGTTATTTTTGTTAGCTACTCCATTTCTGGCATTTGATCTTACATTGAGGACAATGCAAGTTTTAAGTGTGGGGGTGGAGTACATTAGTTTTGATGTATGTTTTTCAGCTTAGTCGTAGCTTACGTGACTCCTCAGGCAGTTTTCAAAATTGAAAATTTTACTTGTTTTCTATTGCTTTTAAGATTATTTAATCATAATTAGAGTGTGAGTTGAATAGTAAAATCCATGCAAAATTTGGCATATACTTTTGCTCCTGTGTTTTGTTAGTGTGCATTGTCTTTAGAAGAGTAGTGACTAATGGTAGACAAAGTCGGTGAGATTTTGGTCCATAGTTGACTGACACATCTATATCAGTCTCATTGTCTTTTGATAATGTGTGACCTTCATGACATGTAAATCTTGATTTTGCGTTGAATTTCTATTCGAGACCACATTTTTATCACATGCATTAATATGGATAAGATTAGGCATTTTTTGTTTTTCATAAGCTACATTAGCCAAATGACCTACCCTATTGACATGATTTTTCCCTTGATAAACCCCTTTGAGCTTTATCCTTTCTTTTTGTATGAACCACATTTTATACTGTTAAACTTAACCAAATGTCCTACCTAAGTGAGGGGGTATACATATGTGAGGGATGGCTATAATGTTGGGATGTTAGTTTATGTCTTATCATTGAAATTCCCATGTTGATGTAGTTTATTTTAATTTTTACAAGGAAAAGAAATAAAGAAAAAACGAAAAAAAGAAAAAGAAAAAAGAAAAAAAGTTTACAATTAATGTATCAAGGAGGAATTGCATATGTGTTGAAAAGTTGTTTATGGTTTATGCATCTTCTTAGAGTTGTAATGGATGTTTTATTTGATCATGTTGAATATGAGGTTGAGGTTAGCTTGGAAGGTTCACTCTTGGGATTTCATTGGTATAAATTGTATGAGTGATTCCGTTGGATTGGTATATGCTTCATGTGGTTTAGGTGTGAGAGCTAAATGGGGTTATGAAATATAAAAGTTGCATCTGTCATAGCTAACGGTAACTAGTTTTTGATGAGTGTTGCTTTGTTTCACTAGCTTTGATGACTTTCATGCTACTTAACCCAAATATATCTCACCTTACCTTTGCCCACATTATAACCTTGAAAAATTGTTTGATTCATGATTTTGCATGTGAACATTAGTGGTGGAGAAATGAAATGATATGCAAGGTTGTGGATTGTCATGGTCATGAATGGTGTTGAGTGTACCCATGAATATATTTTAGTTAAACACATTTTCTGAGTCTACCATTAGATTGCTCAGTTTTTTGAAGATATTGAATGTTAATAGATTATGAGTAAAAGCCTTGAATGTTGATTTTTTGCTTAGGTTTTTAAAAGTCATTCACTTTTACTTATGGTTATCTATTCTTAAGAAATGTGGAAAATGAGTTAAAGCTTTGGTTTGTGAGTTTGATTTTGACGATTTGCCTGAGGACGGTCAAAGACCAAGTGTTCGGGTATTTGATAGGATTGAATTTTCTTATATTTTCTTATGTATTTACATGTGATTTCAATCCTATTTTTAAGATAAAATGCTGAATTTGTGTTCAATTTGTGTTGATTGCTAGGTTGGATATATTGATTTTTTAAAGCAAATTGGAGCATAATTGTTTTTCAAGTTAAAGGAATAAATTAAAAAAAGAAAAGAAAAGTAGTTTATACACTGCGTGAAATGCAGCAGTGCATGTGTTTAACGCATACCTTAAATGCATGCACTAACATTGCATAATGCAGCATTTTTCTGTTGCGTACGCATAGCATACAGAGCGTTTAGGAAAAACATTGAGGCTATTCATTATAAAAATGCACGAGAAGGGTTTTAATGGGTAGTTTTAATTTGTTTTGGCAAGGATAGTGGCGGCATGTGGAGAAATACGAAGAACAAAAGCGACAGGTCGACGCAGAAAAGTAGAGGAGTAAGGTAGGCATGGAAAAATATGGAAGAGGTGGTATACACTTATAGCCTAAAATTAAATATGGAAGGCTAGGTTCTCGATGCCGGTTCCATGGGAATATCAACGCCAAGTCACAGTTAAGTTGTTTCTGTCATTTTAAAGTTGTGATTTCTTTTTGGATTGTTATGTTGTTGATATTGATTTGGATGGTTTTAGGATAAATGATCTTAATATATTATTTTGATTGTTTATTTTGATCCTATTGCTAAAATATCGATTGCAATCCGTAATCATTACTTTTGATGTTTGTAAGTAGTGTCTAACGATCGTTAATCTTTAGGAACAACATAACTTAGGTTGGATAACCCGAATGTGTGAGGTTACCGCCTATATTGATCGATTTCCAGTTCGTAATGCGACTGCCAAATTCAATCTAGAGATCGTATCCTAGGTTATTCAGTAGTTAGGGTTAATTAATGATCGTATCTTGACTAAATTCAACCTAAGGGAAAACCGAGATTTGTAGAGCGTTCTATTAGTCTCAGATCAATAGTTCGAAAAGAATTGTAAAGACTTTAGAATGAAGGAATATGCTTGATTGTGATTAGGCCGAGATTGAAGAACCGGTCTTTACATATACTCAATACTTTTCTTATTTTTGATTAACTGTTTTAATTTATTTTCGGCAGTTTATTTTTACTTTAATTTTCTAAATTGTTTGAAACCCAAAAACCCCTCATTTTCTTTCCTTGCATCAATTAATTTCATTATGAAAATTAACTGAACATTCCCTGTGGATTCAATCTTGACTTACCCTAACTAGAAATTTTAGTGTGCAGAGTCGGGTAAATTTTGCAGTGCCCTCGACACATGCTGTCAAAATAGTCCCCTAAAATCAATGCCCCATACACCAAAAATTTCATATGCAAGGATTGGAGATAGCAACATTTGATCTCTATAGGATGAATTGCCTTCTTTCTGGTATTTTTCACATACCTTACAAAATATATAAGAATAAAAAAATATATTTGGCCAAAAAATCTACATTCAAGTATTTTCCTAGCAGTTTTTTGAGGCCCAAAATGACCACCACAATAAAACGAATTGCAAAATTTCAAAATAGATTCACATTCATATTCAGGCACACATCCCTCAATCACCTAGTTAGAAAATCACTTCCATAATTGAAGATCATCATAAATATAATATTTTGAATCACTCTTTATTCTGTTATGTCTAGCTCTACTTAACTCATTAGGCATTTTTTAGTTCACTAAATAGTTCACACTATCATCATACCATGGCATCTTATCTTGAAGAGTAAATAGTAGCTCAACTGAAAATAGCTCTTGGAATGGTATGGAATCCTCTTCCATCACAACTCAACTTAAGTGGTTCGCTACTGAATTCTCCATAATTTTATTATCTTTGACCTTCAAATTGAACTCTTGGAGTAGGAGAATCCATTTAATGAGCCTTGATTTTGCTTTCTTTTTCGATAAAAGAAACCTTAATGCTACATGATCAAACTATATAATCACTTTAAAACCTAGCAAGTAAGGTCTTAATTTATCTAAAGCAAACGCAAAATGTAAAAGCTCTTTTTTTGTGTTAGAGTAGTTATGTTATGCTCGACTGAGTATTTGGGAAGGGTAGTAAATGGAATGAGTCATCTTGCCACATTTTTGACCAAGGATGACACCCTCAACAAAATTGGTTGCATCACACATAATCTCAAATGTTTGACTCTAATTAGGTGCTCAATGATTGGTGTCAAAGTTAAAAGTTCTTTCAACTTATCAAATTCTTCCTTGATTCCTCATCAAAGTTAAAGGACACATCCTTTTGCAAGAAATAACAGAGATTTGTTGAGATCTTGCTGAAGTCTTTGATAAACCTATGATAAAAACCTACATGTCTAAGAAAAGAATGAACCACCTGCACATTTATGGATAGGGTAAATTTCATACAATTTCTACCTTCGCTTTATCGACCTCAATCCCTCTAGATGAGATTACATATCCCAAGCCTATTCCTTGTTCAACCATAAAATGACACTTTTTAGAATTTAAAACAATATTAGTTTTAATACATCATTTAAGTACACAATTCAGATTATCCAAACATGCATCAAATGAATCTGTATAGACAATAAAATCATCTTTAAATACCTTAATAATGTTCTTAACATACTTGGAGAAAATACTTACCGTGCATCTTTGAAAGGTGGATAGGGCATTGCAAAGTCCAAACGACATCCTTTTATAGGCAAATGTACCAAATCGACATGTGAAGATTGTTTTCTCTTAATCCTCTGGAGCTCTCACAATTTGGTTATAACCTAAATAGTTATGAAAAAAACAGTAGTGAGGTCATCCCACAAGTCATTCAAGCATCTAACTAATGAATGGGAGCAGAAAGTGATCCTTGCATGTAGCAGGATTTAACTTCCTGTAATCGATGCATATTCACCATCCACTTTGAATTCTTGTAAGGAAAAACACATTATTCTTATTTTCACCATTTTAATCCCAGTCTTATTTGGTATCACTTGGACTAGACTCACCCAATTACTATCTAAAATTGGATTGATTATATCAACATCAAGCAACTTCAAGATCTTTGTCTTTACCACTTCTATCATCAAAGGATTCAATCTTCTTTGTGATTCTCATGATGGTTTAGATCCTTCTTCCAAAAGAATTCGGTGCATAAATGTAGAAGGGATAATACCCTTAATGTTAGCTATGGTCCACCCTATAGCTATAATGTGGTCTTTAAGCACTCGAATGAGCTTTCCTCTTAAAGCTTGGTTAGATTCCTTGCTATGAATACTGGAAGTGTTTCTACTCCTAAAAACACATATTTCAAGTGCTCTGGTAATTGCTTCAATTCAATTAAAGATGCCTACACAACCGAAGGTAGAGATTTTGTATAAGATATTATTAGTTCAACATTTGGAACCACATATCTTTTTGGCATCGGTTGCAGTGATCCTAATTCGAGCACTATTCTTCTATCTTATATGTAATGAAGTTCAAAAATTGTTAGGTGTTTTCCTTTAAACTGATGGAAAGAATGATTTGTAACTCACCTTTACCTGCCATATCAAAACCTTCTTGAAACAAGCAATCAATGACATCAATTAATAAAATAGAATGAACATCATTAGGGTAGCTCACCGCTTCAAAAGTATTAAAGCAAACAATTTCACCATTAAAATCCATAGTCAATGTTGCTGCATCCATGTTAATCTATCTTTGATGTCTTAAAAATGGTTAACCCAGAAGGATTGGTGTAGAATTATACGAATGTTGTCCCTCCATATTCAATATATAAATGTTAGCAGGGAAAACTAGTTCGTTAGCCTACACTAAATCATCCCCTATAGCCACTTTAGGATAAGTATTAGATCTCTCTATCAATTTGTAAGACACGATTCTTTCAAAGATCCCAAATTCAATGAAGTGTAAATGGAATATGGAATGACATTAATTGAAGCTCCTATATTTAACATTGCTTTTACAAATCTATTATCACTGATTTCACAAGGAATTGAAAATGTAACTAGATCCTTACACTCTGGAGGAAGCTTTACTTAAATGACAGCAGACATATTTCACCCCACACTAACTTTCTCATCACCTTTCAATTTCCTTTTTGACGTGCATAATTCCTTAAGAAATTTGGCATATTGTGGAACTTACTTTATGGAATCAATTAGGGGTATCTTCACCTCTACCTTTTTGAAAATTTCTAAAATCTCCTTATCTTTCCCCCACTTTCTTCAATTTAGCAGATTTGTTAGGAAAAAGAGGCAAAGCATTAGTAAAATTTTTAATCACAAGAGATTGAGAATTTACTTTAATTCCTTTTTAGCCTGTTTTGGATAAATTTTAAGTTCCCTACAGATTCTTCATCATCACCAATAACAAGAGTCTTATGTGGTGCCTCTATGTCTTTACTAGTTGTTAAGGTGATAGCACTTGCATTCTCTTTCGAGTTTACAATCGATTGAGAAGGAAGTTTACTTGAACTCTGATTTTCCAATAAGCTCATAGCATAGCTGTATGACTCAATTGATTATCTAGATTATGAATGCTAGCTATTGGTCTTTTTGTTGGAATTATATGACATTATTTGGGAGTCAAGTGTTTTTCGAGTCAATGTTTTCATCATTTCTTCTAATAAAGGTCCAAAGCTTGATGATTGAACTTGTCTTTGATATGGTTGTTTGTAGGAGCGTTATTGTTGTCCTTGCTATCTACAATTGTTGAATGGAGGATTCGTCCATCTTGAATTATGTGCGTAGGGGTAGCTAAGATCATACTTCCTCTGTGGTTAACCCGGAAAACTTTCGAAAGCATTGTTTCTAGAAGTCTCTTGCAAGGTTGGAGACATATCAGAGGGGTGTCCTATCATTATGCAAATTCTACATACCTTGACCTATTAAACACCATTTGCAACCATTTTCCTCATCTATTGAGCACCATTTGCAACCATTTTCCTCACTAAAGATGTCAACCTAGCTATTTGTTGCTCAATGTGGCAGTACTAGCTTCACTGACTTTCAATGGTTTGGGATCCTCTTGAATGTTTAATTTTTGAGAGTTAGTAGCCATGTTGGAAATCAAATTTCTAGCCTCAATAGATGTCTTATCTACCAATGCATGTCGACTTGTTGTATCTATAATACTTCTTTCTTGTGGTAGAATCCCCTCATAGAAGCATTGGATCAAGAGTTGTTCACTGACTTGATGGTAAGGGCAGCTAGCAAACAACCTCTTTAAATTCTTCCAATAGTCATATAATGTCTCCTTGTGGACTTGTTAAATTGAACTTATTTCCTTCCGAATATTTGTAGCTCGAGAGTCAGGAGAGTGCTTCTCTATAAAAAGTCTTTGCTTTTCATTTCAAGTAGTGATTGATCCAAAGGGAAAGTAGTAAAGCCAATGCTTATCAGTCTTACCCAATGAGAATAAGAATGCTCTCAACTATGCTCGTTTTCTATCCCAGTTGGCTTTATGCTAAAACAGATTATATGGAACTCCTTAAGGTGCTTATAACGAAGTTCACCTAGCATACCATAAAAAGGAGGTAAAAGATGAATTAGACCAAATTTAGGCTCAAAAGCGACATCAATAGTAGGAAAATCAATGCTTAAAGTTTGATGATTAAAATTAGGAGCAACCAACTGCTTAAGAGTACGATCATTATTTCATTTTGCCATGTTAGAATCAATTTTAGAATGGAATCACTAGAAGAATCAAAAAAGAAATTTAAAGTTATTTGAATTCCTGATGAAGATCAAATCTCTTGATAGATGGTGATGGATCTTGGAAACTTTGTGCAACTCTTCTTCTCGATCTGTAGAGTTCTTTCAATTTCTGGGTCAAATTTAAATTCACCATAGTGGGAAGATTATGTCATGGATTGTAACTAATCAAACAAGAAAAGGAATTAACCAAAAATGAAAGTAAAATAAAACAAAAAAACTCAAAAAAACAAAGGAAATTAACCTTAAATATCAGATAACCTAGAATAATTTCTCTAAGTTTAATTAGACAGCCACCTTATGAGTGAGAAAAGTAGACCAATCTAAGCAATAATCACACAAGCTCATATTATTTAACCTATTTTACATTATCCCTAATGATATAATACCATTAGTTTCCACAAACAAATTCAAACCTGACTATTATACATCATATTCAAAATTCTAGAAATAGGTTCTCATTAAAAACAATTCTATAGAGCATTAAAATCATTCTTACACTTTACCCAATTGTCAAACACAAGATAAAGTAAGCAGTCCAAAAAGAGGGAAAGAGCACAATATATAAGATGATATACTTAAATGTACTCTTTGGTGTCAACTTCACTTCCAAACTGAAATTGGGGAGGTGAAACCTCCATCTTCTATATCAATCATCAAGAAAGATCCTTGAATCGCCTCTGGAGATGCCAAAAACTAAAGAAAGAATGAAGAAAATTGCATATATTTTCAAGTCTCCTTTCTTATGTGATAACTTAATGCTTTTATAGTAAAGAACTAGGTTATAAGAGGGACAGATGACAAGTTCACAAGCACGAATTAGTGTGCCACTATCTAGATCATGTGTCATGGGCATGACATAGGTCTCACGACCATGACAAAATTTTCGTGGCTATGAGACACATCCCATAGCCATAACAGTGTATATCTTCATTACTTTTGGTATTTTCTTATCTCCTCTTCATTTTAACCCTTCTTTTTCCTTGCCCCATAAAGCCAATTGAGTGTGAATCTTAAGAAGATGACTCAATGAGTATGCTTTCTACTCACTTTAGCTATTATGCTTCCAAATTATACTTAAGATCAAATATGAAATAGAGTGAGTGATTTAAGCATTTTAAAGAATTAATCACTAAATGTTAAGGATTAAGTGCATCAACAATTAGCCACATATCAGAAACTAACAACTGTCTGTGGTCAACTGAAAAAAGTAGATCGTATAATGTGAATGAAAACAAAGGAATCATGGTAACAGAGTCAGCTTTAGTCATATAGGCGCAAATAGTGGTATTAACTAGAAAGCTAAACAATATTAATCCCTCTTCTAGTTTGGTAAACACATTGCCATAAGTTTGCAAAATATGTGGACAATATGACCATAAATCAAGAAAATGTTATTTGACGAACAATGGTGAAACGAAATATGAAAATTATTTGGGTGTGCCACAAATGTTAAGTAATAATCCTTTCTTAGACAATTATAACTATGGGTGGAAAATCCATCCAAATTTTTGTTGGACCAACAGTGCAAGTGTAAATTTGAGACTAAAAAGACTGTCGAGATTTTAAGACAGGTCAGAAAATTGAGAGTCAAAGTATGAAAGCCTTAAGTCAAAGATAGAATCCCTGTTTGTTAGAATAATAAATGTGATAGGCTTTATAGGCTCCAAGCTTAATAGTATGGATGAAGAACAGAAGAAGACACAGGTAAAACTTGACTTGATGTTCAATAATCATATTTCATCCATTCAAAACTTAGAGGTATAGGTGGGCCAGCTTGTAATCACATTGATAGTTAGAAATCTAGGTAATCTTCCCAATATTACTAAATCTAATCCAAAAGAGCAAGCAAAAGTAATACATTTGATAAGTGTGAAGGAGTTAGCAGAGCTAGTTCAGAAGGAAGCCAAAGATTAGGTTGAGAATAGTCAAAAGAAAGGAAAATAAAAGGTAATAGAAAAGGAGGAAACCCCCTTACATACCACTTCCATAGAGATTAAGACAGAACCCTTTAGAGACCTAATTTGCAAAATTTTTGGAAGAGTTTAAAAACTTGGGTTTGAGTTTTTCACTTCCAAAAGTGCTGGAATGTATACCCAAATATATCAAATTCTTAAAAGAGCCACTTTCCCATAAGCTGAATTGGGATTTGAAGTAGACAATAGCCTTTAAAGCTGTAGTTAGATGATCACCACAACATGCCATCAAAATTAAAAGAACTAAGGAGTTTCACTACTGTTTGCATTGGTGTAGAATTTTCTTAACGTTTGTGTGATTTTGGTGCAAGTATTAATTTTATACCATTTTCTATTTTTAGGAAATTGAAGCTAGAAGATATAAAGCTAACCTTAATAATAATTTAATTAGCAGATCAGTCCATAAAGAAAACATTTGAGGTATTCGAAGATGTTCTGGTAAGGTTGATAAATTTATTATTCCTATTGACTTTGCAATTCTTGATGTTGCAGAAGATAGGCAATGTCCACTCATTTTGGGATATCCATTTACGATCACTGGGTGGGCACTCATTAATGTTGATGATGGGATCTTAATTATGCATATTGGTGATCAAAAGGTTGAATTCAAAATGACTAAGACATTAAAAAGCAAGGCTAAGTGAAATATTTGTATGAAAGTTACTGTGGCGGATGATTGGGCAGAGGAACAATAGAGAGCAATTATTGAGTAGAAAATTGAAGTACACGACAATGAGATAAATGTAGAAGAAGATTGGTAAGATGACAATAAAAAGTAGGCTCTCTTAGAGAAAATAGAGTCAGTAACCCTACCTTATCAGAAATCACTAACTATAGAGCTCAAACCACTACCAACAAATTTAAGGTACACATTTTTAGGTAAGAATCAAACAATCCTAATAATTATTTCATATCATTTAGATATGGAATAAGAAATCAAAATGGTTGAGATTATAAAGAGAAGAATAGAAACTATGGGGTGGAAAATATGAAACATCTCAGGAATAAATCCTAGCATTATTATGCGTATAATAAATCTCTAGGTTAGGTGTAATGCAGTAAGGGATAGGTAGTGACGATTGAATTTGAGCATGCAGAACATTGTCAAAAAGGAGATTATCAAGCTTCTGGATGTAGTAATTATATACCTAGTATCAGACAATCTACAGTTGAGTCCAGTATAGCGTGTACTCAAGAAAGGCGGGATAACAGTAGTGGAAAATGAGAAGAATGAGCTGATATAAACTTGAATAGGTGATGGTTTTGTATAGATACAGGAAGCTCAACTTGATGACAAAGGAAGATCATTTTCCATTGCCTTTTGTTAATCAAATGATAAAGCTAGGTATTGGACATGCATTTTATTTCTTTTTATATGGTTATTCTAGCTACAATCATATATTTATATACCTAGATGATTAGGAGATGACAACTTTTACACGCCCATATAACACTTTTATGTATCAAAATGCTATTTGGACTTTGTAATGCACAAACTACATTTTAGCAGTGTATGATGACAATTTTTGTAGAAATGATGGAGGAATTTATATAAGAATTTATGGACGATTCTTTTAAGTATTTGGAGATTCTTTTGAGCAATGTTTGAAACATTTAGAAAAATTTCTCCAATGGTTTGAGGAGTTTGATTTAGTCTAAAACTAGGAGAAATTCCACTTCATGGATTATGATAGAGTTGTGTTGGGACATAAGATATCCTTCAAAGGTATTGAAATGGATAAAGCAAAGACTAAATTCATTGATAAGCTTCCACATCCAAGCAATGTCTGAGGGGTTAGAGCATTTTTTTGGGCATGATAGATTCTATCGACGATTTATAAATGATTTTTCATTAATTACTAAACACCTTACTCATTTATTAGTAAAAGATATACCTTTTGTGTTTTATAATAATTATTTACTTTCTTTTGACAAGTTAAAGCGAACATTGACATTAATGATAGTTGTATTTTGGTGGGTATTTTGTTGTGCTTTTAGTTGTTGATTAGATGATTTGTGCATGTTTAAGTTTAGAATTATGTTAATATGATTACGTGTTTTTGTTTTTTAAATGTTATATAGTTTAGAGCATATTATAGGACTTTAATTTGTACATTCGAGGTATTTGGTGTATTTGTTGATGTTTGAGATTAGATGAAGAAGGTCAAGAGAAGTTGGGAAAAGCATGGAGGAAGAGTCAAGGTCATGATCATGACATTCCAGTCATGGTCATGACTGTAGCAACCCAGACATGGCCACGTTCATAACTGAAGGGGCCATAATCGTAATAGCAAGTCATTTTAGGAATCAAGATCATGACAGAATCTCATTTTTAAAGGTCACTATAGCACCCCACTTTTATCCAACACATGCCTGTATATCCAACAGATGTTTGAGCTCATACCCGATGGAAGTTATGTGCTAGCTAGATCAATTTCACTTATCTCATGACATCGTTATTTAAAACACAAATATCTAAATATCTAAAAAATGAATTTTTCATTTCATAAAACTTGATGTACATTGTAGAATTACAACTTCATCCATAGATGTACAGTATCAAAAACTATTCAGAGTCTACAGCTCTATTTACAAAAATTATGCTACATGTATGAGAAAATATACGAAAGTTCTATCTAAATCCTTCAGTCCCAGCTGATTGACTTTTAAGCCGTTTCTTCTATACCAAAAGTAGCACTAGATCTCCTCTAAGTTGTTTTAGAAGCTGCCTCTCTTGAACTTGAAAAGTCAACATTGCAATTTTGAAAAGTTTTGCAAACTTAAAGTTAACCATCCTCGATGGTTCACTCATGTCATATAACAAATAATTCACATTGAAATCATATAACCACGTAATTTACATCATTTCATTTATCATCATATAGCATCACAAAACTCTTTATTCACAATTTTCACATTTCTCATTCAACACAATTCAGCAATAAATTGCAATCATTTAAAACATGCATATCAAATGTATACGCAATGCTTATGAGACTTACATACAATTATTCTGTTGTTATAACCGAGTGTCTTGTTCACTATCCTGTATTCATTATGGATACTGTGTTCATTAATAACTGTCTATTATTTGTTGGGGATACAGGGCTCATTATACATAGTGAGCTAAAGGCTTTTACCACATTATGAGCTTTAAGCTACTTTCTTGTAGCGACTCCGATCGCAATTGCCTTTATATTATTATGCATTCATGTAGTCAAATGTAACACATATATTCACTTAAGTACTTATCTTAACTTTCCATATTCACATTTACATATCATCGTACCTAAGCCTAACATTCAACAATGTTGAGTATCACTTATTCAGTCAAATTCATATACAATGAGCACTTTCAATATGTTTTTCATGTGTCAAATGCCTTAGACATTCAATGTATGGAATGAATAGATTCATATCACATAATATGTCTGTAACATCCCGTCCCCATATTAAAGGATTGAATTTTGATTTCAATAATGGAGAAAATGGCAAAGAGAGAATTAGAAAATTTCACTTC
>JAOSBN010000001.1:11380966-11391612 GCA_027563595.1 Erythroxylum suave
ACATGCGCATTACATATGTACTGTACTGCACTTCTTTGATTGAATGGAAGGCAAAATGCCTTATGCAATGGTGACATTAGTGCTCGATTAATTAGTATAAGTTTATACATTAAGTCTTAATTCAAACAAACACTATGGTATATGAAATTATTACACCACATGAGTTGGTTTTTTCGCCGTGACTCTTAAACTTATGGAATGTTTCACTAATAAGCCTCATGAGGGCTGCATCATGGGTTTCTAGCCTATATACCATCTTAGGGGTTTATTATGCCTCAAATAATCCATAATTATATGTGAATTTCTTATGTTAGTAGTTCTAGATTAATCAATACAAGTTCACATACAAAACCCAAACTCTTTTTCCATTCACACAAATTCTTATGTATTTAAGCAGAAGATAAAAATTAAACAAATTTTGACGACTTACCTGGAAAGACGGACAGCTGAAGATGACGAATGATAAACCACTAAAGTTAGTGAATTTATTGTGAAATTGGCCCTAGTTCAAATCAATTAAGCCATTATAAGAAATAAAGAACCTTAAACCAAAAGGCGTTTCACACAAATTAGTAATGCTTGAATGAGACTTGGTATGCCTAGAACTAAGATAAGAAAAAATTTCTTTTACGACAATATATGGAGTAATATATGAATTAGCATATTGATCGTAGGTTTCCGATATGAAAAAGCTTTAATAATAAACCTTGATATTTTCGCAAGCGCATAGGTCATTCACGGAGTACCTAAGATGTCGATTCCACAAGGAGGGTTAATATAATCCTAAAATCTAAAGTTGAACTCAATTTCCAACAATTCAAAATAAACAAAACTAAAGCAGAAAATTATTTCAATCACATAATCAATTTCAATAATCAAATTTGAAAATATAAACAAGATAGCAATTGTAACACCAAATCGAGAATCAACCTAGGAACTACCAATTAAGAGAAAGGGGATTTTTATCTGACTTTAATTAAAACCTAACTGATTATGAATTTATTGAATTACCGATTCTAGACAGTCCTAAGGTGGATTATTCTCTCTCCAGTTATAATTATTAACCATAATTATTAACCCTAATCAGATTATGAGAAATTGCAACGTCTCGATTCACAATTTATCCCAAACCTAAATTAGATCTTAAGTTGTCCAATAAACTACCGAAAACCTATGCAAGATCTCGCGTTACACAAATTTACTAGTTTGGTTCAATTTTTGATCTATTGAATTACCAACTCTCGTTAGTCTAATTTAATGTTTCCACTCAATTCACCCTCTTAGTTTGTTACCAAATTATGAAGTGCTGAAATTAAATCACAAATAATTCGATAAAAACATGACAATCAAATTTCATTAATATCAAAGACAAAATATCCCGAATGTGAGTTTAGACAAATCTCAACACTCAACAATCTTATTTTCAACGACCATCCCAATTCTATACATCAATAAAATTGAAAACAAAATTGGAAAATATAATTGGAACAGATGACGGAAGCAGTAACAGTGGGAAACCTCTTTTTCTGGGAAGTACTTCACATAGGCTTCTTCTCTATGTTTCTTTTCCTTCATTTCTTTCTCAATCTCTCGTTAAAAACTCTCTACGGTTCGAGATTATAGCTAATGCAAAAGCTCCTCTCTTCTGTTCTTTAAAAACCTTGGCAACCCTAAGGTTTTTCTAAGGTTGAAAAGGTTTGAGAAGTTCCTCGAAACTTGATGTTTTCACTTATTTTCGCGTTTGCCCGTCGTAGACCACAATTATGGCTTTGGGCTTAGTCTTTTATTATGCCACGATCATGCGCTAGCTCCCATGTTTATGTCACGATCGTGACCTATTGTGCTATGATCGTAGGCCATAGTTTTGGCCCGAAAGTCTCTGAAACTTCTCCGTTCTTTGACGTTGACCCCCTAAAACACTAACAAACACATCAAGGTACCTAAAAAACATAATATTTAAGCTCAAAGACTTATACTAACCCATAAAAACACTTAAATGTACAAACTAACACAATTCTTACCCAAACACATACTAAACACTCAAATTAACACTTAATACATAATAAACTAAGCCCTAAAACATAATGCAATTCACACCTATCAAAATCCCCACACTTAAACATTTTCTTGTCTTCAAAAAGACAAAACAACAAACATGTAACAAAGGAACAACACTCAATGCAGTAATGAGACAATGGCTTCAACTTCTTGAAATAAATTTAATCTTAAAAACTATCATTCAAGTTAAATCAAATCATTAACATACAAAATCTGTGCCTAGGTGCTTTGAACTAAATATACAAATTAATCAAGACCTCAGTGTTAATTTATTTACCCTTTTTAATTGAACACATACATTAATAATTCTTTGGTCATTCATACTTTGAACTACTCCTAGGTACATTTTCATGAAAAGTCAAGCTATTACAAGTTCGGTAGGTTTTTTTAAGAACACATACATTTTTTTATTTATCATTTTTTCTTTTTTGAAACAAGGACCTAGTATTTTACTCGGAGGCAAACATTGGTGATAAATGTTAATCCAGTTACTCAACTAAGTCATTTTATTAAACAACTTAGTTGAAACATCATTATAGCTTTTTGACGCGGAGGCACACATTTGTGATGCGTGTCGATCCGGTTACTCGATTATATCACTTTTTCAAATGGCTACTTGCTCTATTCATAACCTGATAGTCAACAGAATTGTTATTTATTTAACAAACATTTTTTATTATTACCTACCTTGTTGTTTTAGTTACTCATTTCTATGAAAAAATACTAGTAAAGTTACTTAAGTTGAAAGGCCTCAAATTATTAATGAATGTGACAATTTACAGCCTAGTAGACTATGTTCAAAATTAAATGAATTTCAGTCCATCTATGCCATTAACTTATTTACACAATTAACAAAATGCAACCTGACAACTATCATACAATATGCAAAATCACATTCAAAAGCAAAACACATAACCCTCTTCACACTTGACCAACACATTGTACTCAATGTGAGAAGGAGACAAATAAACACATAAAAGAAAGAAGAAATATGAATGTAAAACAAAATAGAGATGAAGAGAAAATAGAAAAAGAAAATGGGTTAGAACAAAATCTCGCAGAAGTGGAGGCAGGGATGGTACGCTTTGAGAATCAACATAAATTACCAACATTTTATTAAAAGTTCAAAACTAATCTAACTACACCTAACAATTTCAAACAAACTTCTAAATGTGCTAATTTACGGTCCTTAGCTCGACCTTGCATCCATGGAGGCATCTTAATTATTCGAAGATAAGGAAATCGCTTCCTTATCCTTAGGAATCACTCCTCCAAGATAAAGCTTGTGACGATGCTAGTTGACCTTAAAAGTCTCCTTGTTAGCGTTTTCCAGTTTGAGGGCTCCATGATCTAAAACTTGAATGACCGTAAATGGTCCACCCTATCTAGATTTCAACTTCCCTAGAATTAGCCTCAACTATGAATTATATAGCAGAATAGTGTCTCCTACTTTGAACTCCTTTTGTTTGAGACTAGCATCGTGCCATTTCTTAACCTTTTCCTTGTAGAGTTTGACATTTTTGTACACATTAAAAGGAAACTCTTCAAGTTTGCCCAATTGTAGAAGTCTTTTTTTGCCAGCTTGTTTCTAATTAAAATTTAATACTTTAATCATCTAGTATACTTGATGCTCTAATTCAACTGGAAAATGATAAGCTTTTCAGTACACGAGCCTATAAGGAGTTGTTCCGATGGGTGTTTTGAAAGATGTCCTATTAGCTTATAAGGCATCATCTAACTTTGTTGCCCAATCCTTCCTGGAGTTGTTCACCGTCTTTTCCAAAATTTGTTTTAGCTCTCGATTAACAACTTCCACTTGGCCACTAGTTTGCGGATGATAAGGTATGGCAACTTGGTGGTGCACTCCATATCTTTTTAAGAAGCATCAAAAGATCTGTTACAGAAATGTGTGCCTCCATCGCTTATTATCATACGTGGCACTCCAAACTGGTTAAATAACCATTTAATGAACTTTTACACCACCTTCCCATCATTGGTGGAGATGCTACTGCTTTAGCCCAAACTGAAACATAATCAACCACCCCATTAGAATATACATATTTCCCATTGAAAATGGAAAAGGACCCATAAAATCAATGCCCTAAACATCGAAGACTTCCACTTCTTGAATGTTGGACAAAGGCATTTCATCCCTTTTGGAGATGTTACCTATTCTCTGGCATCGATCACATTATGCTACGTAGGTCTGAGCATCCTTAAACACTTGTGGCTAATAAAACCCACTCTTAAGTATCTGATCCACCATTTTGTTGGCTCCATAATGCCCAACATACTGACCTTCATAACATTGCTTTAGGATGTCTAACATTTCTTCATCTGGAACACATCGTTGCGTTAATTCATCTACGTACTTTATACAGAATTGGCTCATCCTATATATATCGGCTACAATCATGCAAGAACTTTTTCCTTTATTGGTAAGAGAGATCTGAAGGAAGTTTACCATTGGTAATATAATTTGCGATAATGGCAAACCATGGTGTAGTCAAGCTTTCGAGTCACATAAGTGTTTTATCAAGGAAATTTCCATTAATATCGTCATTTGGCTTGCATTCCTCTCCCTTAAGTTTGGATAAGTGGTCTGCAACCATATTTTCTCCTCCCTTTTTATCTCTCACCTTTATGTCAGATTCTTGTAAAAGTAACACCCATTAAATGAGCCTAGGTTTTCATATTTCTTGTTGAAAAGGTATTTTAGTGTTGCGTGGTTGGTGAATACAATTACCTTTGAACCCAAAAGATATTGTCGAAACTTATCACACGTGTGCACCACTGTAAGTAGTTCCTTTTTTGTAGTGGTGTAATTCAGTTGGGGTCTTGCAAGATTCTTACTAGCATGGTAAATCACATGCAACTTCTTATCTTTCATTTGGCCCAAAACATAACCTATGGCTTGGTTACTTGCATCACAGATAACTTTAAACCGAAGTGTCCAGTTCGGTGGTGATAAAATTGGTGCTGATATTAATGCCTCCTTTAATGTGTTGAATACAGGCATACATTTGTCATGAAATAAGAAAGGCACATGCTTGACTAAAAGGTTTGTCAAAGGTCTTGTAATTTGCAAAAAGTGTTTGATGAATAGATAGTAAAATCCTGCATGAATAAAAAATCCTCGCACATCTTTTTTACATTACTTAGTAGTGGAAGTTTCTCTATTACCCCTATTTTTTGTTTGTCAACTTTGAATCCTTGATGTGAGATTTTATGCCTTAGTACTATCCCCTTTTGCACCATAAAATGACATTTCTCCTAATTCAACACCAAGTGTGACTCTTCACATCTTTGAAAAACTCTATCCAAATTCGTTAAACACATGTCAAAAGAATCTCTAAAGACTAAAAAATCATCGATGAACACCTCCATTATATCTTCTATCATGTCAACGAAGATAGTCATCGTACATCTTTGAAATGCAGCTGGGGCATTACAAGTTCTGAAAGGCATTCGTCTGTATGCAAAGGTACCATAGGGGCAAGTGAATGTAGTCTTTTCCTAATTATTAAGATAGATGAAAATATGATTAGATCCAAAGTATCCATCTAAGAAGTAACCAAAAAAATGACCAGCTCCCCTTTCTATTATCTGGTCTATGACCAGAAGAGGAAAGTGATATTTCTTAGTCACTGAGTTGAGTTTGAGATAATCTATGCATACTCTCCATCCTTTGACTATTCTTGTTGAAATTACTTCTCCATTATCACTTTCTATTACCGTCATTCCACCCTTCTTAAGTACATATTATACTAGGATGACCCATTCACTATCAAAGATCAAATAAATTATCCCTACATCTAGGAGTTTTATGATCTCCTTCTTGACCACCTCCTTCATGATAGGATCCAACCTCCATTGATGCTCCTTCACCGTTTTACATCCTTCCTCTAAGTTTATTCAGTGCATGTAGACATTTAGGCTTATGCCTCAAATGTCAGCGATTTACCATCCGATGGTTTTCATTCACTTCCTAACAACTTCTATTACCTTACTTTCTTATTTCTGTGGTTTTTCTGTAAATGGTGGTATGGGTGCTTCAGTTCGAAATAATATATCTTGATGTCTTTGAACATCTAACTCCTCCATCTTATCATCTCCATTAGATTCAGGGTTCTGATATTCGTTGTCTACCTCTTCCTCCACTGACTATATTTTTGCGATGGAACTCTTAACTTGTTCTTACAAATTTTGATCCATAATTTCAACCTTTATGTATGCACTACTCATTATTGGATTCTTTAAGGCCTTATTCATATTGAATTCGATTTGATCCTCACCAATTTGAAGTGTCAATTTCCCCTTGTGAATGTCAATTATGTCTTTTCTTGTATTCATGAATGGTCAACCTAAGATCAGTGGGCAGTTCTTATCTTCTTCAAAATCCAGAACCATAAATCTATTGGAATAATGAACTTATCGACTTACATCAAAACGTCTTCCATTAGTCCAAATGGTCTTTTAATGGATTAATCCGCTAATTGAATTAACATCGGTGTAGGCTTGACTCACCTAGTCCCAACTTCTTGAATATTGACAAAGGCATAAGATTAATGCTAGCTCCCAAATCACCCAAACACTTATTAAATTCAAACTCACCAACCACAAAAGGTATTGTGAAACTCCCTGGATCCTTCAATTTAGATGACATTTGACTGATGACTATAGAACTACAGGTGCCAGTTAGAGCTACTATCTTATTATCGTCCCAAGTACACTTCTTTGATAATATATCCTTTAAGAATTTTTCATATTTAGGTATGTGTTCCAATGCCTCTACAGAGGAGATATTGATATGTAGCATCTTTAATTTCTCAACGAAATTTGCAAATTGTGCATCTAACTTCCTCTTTTGTAATCATTAAGGAAAAGGGATTTTTGGTTAATATGGTAGAAGGAGGACATAAGGAGGATATTCACTTATGTCCAATTCTTTCTCCTTTTCTTGATTTTTCTCAACAGGATGGTCGGGCTCCTCTATTGTTTTTGTTGGTGGTTCAAGTGCCTTCCCTCTTTGAAGTGTGATAGCCTTTAGTTGCTCCCTTGGTTTTGTTCTTAAAGTGCTAGGTATATTTCCCACATTTTGTATAGAAAAGGCATTTAACAATTGATTCATTTGGGTTTGTAGATTATGGATTGAGGAAGCGTGGTTCTTAGTGACTTACTCAAATTTGCCTTCCAGCTTCTTTTGCACAGCGTCTAGAGTTCCAAGCTTATCTAAAATTCTATCCAACTTAGATTCCATCGAGCTCGATTTATCTTATTGGAAGCCCGATTGTCCTTGAGGTCTGAACTGTCCTCCAACATTATTTGTCCAGGAGAAGGTAGGGTAGTTGTTCCACCTAGGGTTGTAGGTATTGGAGTAGGGATTGTTTCCCCCTCCTCGTCGATATTGTGCTCCATATAGTTTACTTGCTCCGGATTGTCTTCCTTCATCAAGTAATAGTCCATGGTATTATAGTCTATGTGTCCACAGAGCTCACACTTCAATTGTATGACTTTTATGGGCATGGGAGATGACGCCTTTATGTTGTTAAGCTATCGCATCAGGAAGTTAATCTTTGCTTGCATTTTTATCATTTGGTCAATCGTGACGATTCCTTTTTGCTCTCAGGATGAAGTAGTTCGCATACTCCGCTCGTTCGTCCACAAGCAATTGTTGCTCGCCATCTCCTCTATAAGCCCTTCTGCTTCATCAAATGTCTTACTCATTAGTAATCTTCTTGAAGCTGCATTGATCACACCTCTCGTTGGTGGGTTGACTCCATTGTAGAAAGTTTGCAACAAAAATTCCCTGAGTAAGTTATTGTGGGGGCACTTCCGTTGCAAATCCTTATATCTCTCTCACGCTTTGTAGATTGATTCCTCATCACCTTGTTAGAAATTGGTGATTTCCTTGATAATCTTGATGGTCTTGGTCAGAGTGAAATACTTATCTAAGAAGGTGCGAACTAGCTGATCCCATGTAGTAATCAGAGAATGATAGCATGCCTTTGCTTTGTCTCTAAGGGTGAAGGGAAATAGTTGAATTCTGATTGCATCTTCTGACATCTGATGATATCGGAAAGTATCACAGATTTCTAGGAAGTTCACTATGTGTGTGCATTGGGGTCCTTGTTTGCTAATCTATACACTACAAGAAAATAATCATTTAGCGATGGAAAATACCGACAAAAAGATAAATATTCCGTCAGTATTAAATATTACCGACGGAATATATCGACAAACAAAAACGTCATAGATTCAGCCGTAGCTAACTTTACCGATGGTAACAAAATTTTCGTTGGTAAATTTAGCGTTGGAGAATAAATTACCATCGGTTATTTTAACAAAAATGTACCGATGGGTTAAAATTTTCCAACGCTAAATTTACCGATGGTAAATTCCTTAACCATATGTAAATTTAGCATCGGAATGTTTTTAATATCGACGGTAACATAGTTTCCGTTCGTAAATAAGCTTAACCATTATCAATGGAATTTATTATTTGTTGGTATATATTATAGGCAGTTACCGACGGAATTGTTGATGTTACCGTCGGTAAAATTATTGATTAATTTTTAAAAAAAATATATTTTTTCATTATATTTAAATTATAACGGTCGAAAATTTTTAATAATTAAATATTTATAATATACATTTAATTTGGTTAAATAGAAGACTTGATTAATGATTAAAAATTAAAATATCCTAATTGATAATAAAAACGTTACATTGTAAATAATAATATCTGTAATACAAAGTAAATGACCAATACTACACTATTGATCAAGAGTTGGTGGATCGTTTGGTTGGTGCAGTGACCTGCTGCCTTTACCCTTCAATTCATCCATCTCTCGAAGAAGCTGAGCGTACAGCTCTAGCGACTGTTGTTATGATGCTATCATCTGTTGTTGCGCTACCATCGACTGTTGCAACTGATGCAACTGTTCCAACGTTCTAACTGAGTGGACAATGTCTGCACTGTGCTCTCAAGCGCATCCACTTTATTGTTGTTGGACCACCTAGCAGATGTTGCTGTATTAGACATAGAGGATTGCGAATAACAAGTATTCGCAAATGATCTTAATCCGAATATCCTCCCACGACAATCCTTACCACCAACTGCTTTTAGGTAAGTATCAGCCTCATCAACATTTTCAAATTGCTGAGACCGTCATTCAATGGTTTGTTGTATTTGGTCCTATCAGAAAGCAATATTTATATATTAGTAAGTGATAATTATTAAGCATATTATTAATATTAAATCATAAATTTCACTCACATTTCTTTATAACGACTGTTGACGAATGTCACCCCGTCATGCTTCTTAGTGTGAATATGCAGAAATAGTTGACGGAGTGTAGATGCCACGCCCATAGCCTTTTCCTGCATAGGAATAAAATATTAATTAAAAGTAAAATAGATTTTATAAAGCAAATTCAATTAAAATACAGCAAAGAAAAGAGATGAGAATATAACTGTTACTTGTAGATGCTTACAAGTCTCTTTGCATGCTTTTAGTTGGTAATAGATCCTCCCGTATGTACGGAAAGACTCTCTCCCTCAGGTCCTCCACGTTTGTTGGCCGAACTACGCTGTAAAATTGACATCATCGTAGGTGATGTTCAATATGTCAGCCAATGACCCCATATTTCTTCAGAAATATAAGGCGGTCGTATAACCGCCCTGCGTACGCACCAATAAAGTCGCGATAACGTGTACGCACTCCCGACTCCCATACTCTATATATGATCTCGTCCAATTGAGAATCCCAAAAAAATTCTTTCTGTAATAAAAGGAAATATATTTGATAAATACTTTTGATGCAATAATAGTTATCAAATTAATGTAAAAAATTAATATTAAAAAAGGAAATAATTATTTCTATCGTATCTCAAACTTATGATAGTAAAAGTCCTTTGTTGTCTGAGAGATATTCTTCCAACAATAGCCTTAGGATCAATCTTCTCCTTAAATTTTGATGTCATATTTCTTGAACAGGGTCCAAATGGAAAAAAACGATAATATAAAAACAAATAAATTTATACCATTTTTAGAATTGTAACCTATAACTTAATTATAACATATCATGGTTCATGTATTTTCACTTACATATTATTGATTATTGTGATGTATTTTCTTCCATCGAGTCCCTCAGCTCTAGGCTAGCGGCCATCTCCTTCATCCGTATTATTTACCCCTGATATCTCTGTCAATATAGGGGTACTAAATGATGAAGGAGAGGCAGATGGTGTAGCCTCATCTGCTAGTGTAGTAGGTGGAGGGGATGGAGGGGGTGGAGGTGAATCATCTATAGGTGCTACAGTACGAGATCCTTCACCTCTACAGTATAAACCTCCGAATTGTGGTTTAAAATATAGAGGTCTTCCAGTATCTTGTCTTCTCATTGGTGCCATATTTCAACCTGAAACCAAAATTTGATTGAAGTTTAAATAATATATTTTCATTTCAATAATTTATACAATATATTGAAAACGTTTTGTTCATACAATGTTCAATTACAAACACAAATTAATCGCTATCATCACTTAATTGTAAAGAAAAATCATCTTCTTGTTCTGAAGAATTTG
>JAOSBN010000001.1:11409510-11440670 GCA_027563595.1 Erythroxylum suave
CAATATAATTAATTAAATTATTATGATTACTTAATTAATTACATTATATTTACTTAAAATATTATTAATTAAAATATTATTATTCATTAATTAATTGCAATATAATTCATTCATTAATTAAATATTGTAATTAATTAAAATATAATTTATTTATTAATTAAAATATAATTCATTTTGTAATTAATTAATTAATTATAATATTTTTTACAAACCAACCACTATCAATGGTAATGATAATCATTCATTCATCTTAACCAACCATCATAATTATAATGATTATATCCATTTTCATTCCTCCCTATATTCATTCCCATTCTCATTTCCTTTACCTTCTATAAACCAAGCGCCCCCTAAGAGCTTATAGAATTGAAGAGTTCTCGTACTGGCTTCATTAGACACATGGATAACAAGCCTCCAGTTCTGCTTGTCTTTAGCAATTCTCTTTAATGCAGTAGGAATTTGAACATGTGCCTCCTTAGTGGTTATAATAATCACTGTCATATGCAAAAGTCCATTTGCAAAGTTACGACATGAGTTTCAGAGTAGACTCTTGGTTGCTCAGGACGACAGGTGCTAGTACCGAGGCTCTGGTTAACAGGAAGATGTTGAAATTGTGCACTTGGGTCTATTTCCTAAGAGTAATAGAAAGTTTGAGGAATAAAGAGCATCAATGGTTAGCTGCATGCTATCACAAAAGGGATATACAATAGCTTTCTTTTCTAATCTTCTCCTATTTTGGTCTCTACTGCAACTTTTACAGCTTGCCATCTCCTCAAAGTTCCTCTGCATGCTGATACTATGTTCAATTTTGTTCAATTCTATGTCTAGTATAAGATGCATTCAGAACTATTCCTGATGTCATTGTAGTTGTTATTCAAGCAAATGTGTCATTCACATGTGTCGTGAAGTTCCTCGAGGCACTCGAGTTGCAAACTAGTAACGTTTAAGAAACACAAAAACATTGAGGAAGAAAGTCACGCTATTTTTATAAAATTAGCGGACTTTTTATGGTGAGAGAATTCATCAAAGAAGAAAGAGTAGGTAGGGGAGAAACAAACAGGAGCAACAAAAACTGGGAAGGAGTTTTATTCCCTCCTATACTAGTTCTAGCATCATCTCCCCACCTTTTGAAAGCCCTCAATATAGGTGCCAAGAAGTGACAAAATACCCTAGTTAGCTTCTTTATAGAGAAAAGACTTTCTTTTCCCCATGTTCAGAGTTGGGCTAATACTAACAAGAAAAAGCATGAAATAGAGAACATGCTAATCAGTGAAGAAGATTTCTCTATCATCAAGTTCTTCTCTAAGCTCAAAGTAAAGAAGATATTAGAGGGTGGTTATTGGCATATCGAAGGCAAACCCTTGTTCAGTCAAAACTGGAGGCCAAATCTCTCCTTAAAAAAGACCTTCAAGATTATAGTTCCAATTTGGGTGAACTTTTATAGGATCCCAAGTCCTTAGAAGTATTAAATCATTTGGCTTGTAAACTTGACAAGCTTGGCAGCTTGGATGAAAACACTATTAACCTAAGGCAAATAGGATACCTACATGTTTATGTGGAAATTGACATTTACAAGGGGCTTCCTGAAGCTATTAGGATCTTAAAACTTTATAAGTTTGGAAATCTTATAAAGGACTCCATTTTTATAATTTAAGTTCCCCAAAAAGTACAACAAAAGATGGCTCCCGAAGGAATAAAATATCTCAAGGTCCTCTAATGAAACTTAAATAATAAAGAAACAAAAAGCAACTAAGGAAAATGATGTAAATTTGGAAGATTCAAATTCTCACAAGGACAAACAAGTCTTGCTCCTTAATCTATTAACTCAAAGAATTAAGAAACCAAATCGTAGACATTAATAATAAGCTAGGAGATTAAGGTACTTTAAGAGAAATACATGGGACATTGTTGGCTCACTTCAATATAGGCAATTGTAAACCTTTTATGGGCTGTTTGGTTCAAGGAATGAAATAGAATAGATAAGGAATAGAATAGTTATTCTTAGGAATTAAAAGATGAGGAATAGAATAGAATGGATATTACTTTGTTTGGTTCAAGAAATGGAATAAATAAAGAATTTCTAGGCCAGTGTTTGGTTTGAAAATATAAACTTGGAATAACAAAAGAATAACTAATAAAAAGACCAAAATATCCTTATTATTATTGTTGTTGTTGTTGTTGTTGTTGTTGTTGTTGTTCTTATTATTATTATTATTATTATTATTATTATTATTATTATTATTATTATTATTATTATTATTATTATTATTATTATTATGATCATCATCATCATCATCTTGATTAGCTTTAGCTTCAACAATGTCATCTATTAGATTTTGAACATCATCCAAGTTGATCTCACATTTGTAGCGCCTCAATTGCATTGTTCCCTATCTTTAAACTATCAAATACAACTTTTTACTTACTAGCAAGCTCAATATCTGCCAGCTGACACCATATTTCATTGAACTTTCTAAAACTTATAAGAAAAATGAACCATAGATGATGGTAGGTTACTTATACCAAGAATAGGGCTACATATTAGGCCTTCACATTCTACCAAATAACTAGAAAGATGAAAAATGGCATTTGCTTCACACGATCTCTTACTTGTTGCTCAACATTGATGAGTCATGTATCCACTTGCTTCAATAATTTTTCCTGTGTTCTCTTCTTCTTTAGGACAAATAAGTCCCTGTCCTTCCTTTTTTCAAGAATCAACTCTTTAACAGCTTGCATCTCTACTTCTATTACAACTTCAAGCTGAATGAAAGAAAATATTGGCAGCAGATCAATTATTTGAGATTGAGAAAAAGTGACGTGGTATTTCCATAAAGGTCTGAAGTTCATAGAAAATGGTTGAAAGATGGAGCGAGAGTGCCTTAATGAAATCTGAAGGCTCTCCTACCCCCAACCCATAAGAATGTTGTGAGGATCTGACCAAACAAAGATGTTGACCATATGGATCAAACATAGGATTTACCAGCAGAAAACAAGAAATGTGCAACAGTTAAATAATTAGCAACAATTCAAAGGATCCACATAGCCTTTTAGCATCTAAAAGAGCAAAACAACTAGACTAATAGGGAGTTAGACAAGGCAAAGCAAGAAGAAGCCAATTGAAAGATGGAAGCTTCACAATGAACATCCCTTTGATCCAATTGTAACAGAAACACTAACACAATCTATCTTCAGTGATTAAAGACTAGTACGAACTCTTAACCTAGCAAAGCGGGGTGCAAAATACAGAACACATACTAGGTACAAACACCATCAATAGCTTCCCTAAGAAGCAAGTTAACTCATCCTACCCGAAAATATGTGCTTGACTGAAACAGATTGATAATAGAAAATGAAAAGGAAATTTTATGTAATATGTAATAAAAGATCATCAATTGCATATACAATTAGCAAAAAACTAAAATGCAATGAAGCTCAAAATCTATCTAATTCCAGCTACTCAAGAGTATGTGCTTGACTAAAATATAGAAATCAAAAGGAAAAGTTCGGTAACATGTAGTAAAAGATCATCAATTGCACATACAATCGGCAATAAACTAAAATGTAATGGACCTCAAAATCTATCCAATTCCACTTAACATACTTTAAATTCCCACTGCCAACTTCCCTTCTCTCATTTTATTAATCAGTAAAAACCTTTAAAAACCAAAACCTAAAATTCAAAAACTTTGAATTCAATTAATCAACTCCATCATCACCCAAAAAAAAAACTGAACTTGCAGACCTTGAACAAGAATTCAACTGCGAGAAAACTCAAATGAAGCAATAAAAGAACCAGAAATGTAAATCCTTCCGTTGGTAATCAGCAAGCTTGCGTCTTTGGGTCTTCAAAGAGAGAATGGCTTTATGCACCTCAGTGATCTTGGGTTGCTTTACAAACATGTTCCCCATCTTGAAGAACACCGGTACAAATGCGAATGGCAAAGAGAACTTAATAGGTTCGAGACATGCTTTGGGTGTTAGAGCGTTTTCTCTGCATTGTGGCGTTCTATTCTTCCAGTGTAAAGAAATAAAGACGTGATATGAGATATTGAAAGATGAAATCTTGCTTTATCTAATTGTACTCAGAGCAGAAAATCCAAAATGAAATGTCCTTTAACAACAAATCTGACACTCTCCCTCTTTAGAAATGATGATGAATGTTTAACTTGTAAAATGAAAATGCCATAATGAACACCTACCTCTTCGGTTTGAAGATAAAGAGAAGCCTGCGTAAAGAGCGACACAGGGCCATTGATCTAGAGACAAAGATAAGAGAGGCTGGGTGAGTGAGGTTTGTGAGTGACAAAATTTTTAGGGAAAACAGACGAGGGGCATATGTTGTCCACGAGAAAGAGAGGAGTGTTGAGGTTATTCCGAGTCTGTGTCGAATAAGTAAAGACAAGGGGAGGCTTTCTTTGGCTATTCCGTGGCGCAAGGAATAGGTAATGTTTAGGATTATTATTCCGTGGCTTATTTACAAACCAAACAAAGGAATACTTGATATGTAAGAATAAAAAGGGTAATAGAATTTCTACTACCCTCAACCAAATAGCCCATTAATACTTTATTTATTGGTCATTCAAACTGAGTTCTTAATAGTTTCCTATAAATGCAAAAATGAAAATTTGAGACAAAGAAGATTCCTTACTCATCAATTGTTAATAGCTTGATATTTAAAGTTTCGTATGTGAGACTAGATATTACACACACAATTGATGTTGAGAGTTGATTCTCTGAGAAAAGATCATTGAGAAATAGCAAAATGACTAATTAGATATCATAGAGGCACTTTTAAACTATGTTTATATTTTGGTAAAAAATACGCATATTAAATGAATATACAAATGTAGATATGGATAAAGACGTAGACTCTAAAAATTCCTTGTTAGGGTACTTGATGAACTTTATAAGGAGAACTGTTTCTTAGTAGTCAAGAACAAGGATTTGAATTTCATACTGTACCAATCGATACTAGACAATTGGTATTATACGTGGCAAAAAAGGTAGGAGACTCAAAATTTTTATATCTTCCAGTATTTATTGACCAAATACTAATCGGTAACGTAATACAGCTTGTAGCTTGGAAGTCGCTAGCCAACTGCCATCCCCTTGTGCCATAATTCCCCACCCTTTAATGTCTCAATACAACTTACAGCTTACCACTCGCTAGGTATCTCCTTTCCTCTATCAGTCGCTACCTGTCCAATCTTACAACTCGCTAGCTCTTCTCTTGAGCTTGTTGCCTCATGCTTATCACCAATCACTGCCTATTGCCACCAACCACTAGTTACTCAAGTCAACAATCACTTGCCAGTCATCGCCAACCGCCAGTTACCCTTAGTCACTTCCCCTTTGTGTTGCGTTGTGTTGTAAAATTGGTTGTGACTTATGACTTGTCATTAGTCACTTGTGAGCTTAAGTCAAGGTTGCATTTTACTTTTGTGTTCATGTATATGTGTGGATTATGGAGCTGTGTGTGTGTATGGATTGATTGTGTTGTAGGCTTGTCGATTTGTTGACTTATGGATGCCATGTATCAACTATTATCATGGATGGCTTATGAATTATGAATTTGTGATTGTGGAATAGTGAAATGAAAGTTTGAATTTGTATCATTCATAAAAATTATCATGGTGTTTACTTTGGAAATTAGAATTAATTATGTTTTTGACTTTCTATAATGATTGGGAACTAGAATTTTGAGTTAGATTATGAATTTGAGTTTGAAGCTATTCATTTGTTATTTGAAATTTTCTTGTTTGAAGTTTGAGATTGAGATACATTGAAATTTGAATGAAAGTTAGTATTTATTATAAATTGGGTTATATATTATAAATTAAATTTTGTAATCATCAAAATGAATTAGTTAATTTATAGTTGAATTATATGATTAGTAATTATAGAAATTAAATTATAGTTGTGAGTTTATGTCTATGTCTGGATTATTTAATCAACTAATCAATAATTATACAAAATAAGTTATAGACAAGAGTCTACGGTTAAATCACAGAATAAGTTCTAGGTAAGACTTTATGGTTAAATTATGTGAATACACAAATTGAATTATAGATGTGAGTTTATAATTGAATTATGTAATCATCACATCACACCCAGTCCGAATCCCACATTAAAGCGAGGTCTAGGGAGGTCTAATAGTACGTAACCTTACCCTTACAGAGTAGAGATGCTGTTTTCTGTAGACCCATATGCAAATGTGACAATGAAAAAGTAATGCAGGTTAAAAAGAATAGATATGTAAAACTAATACTAAAAGAGTAGGTAAATAAAATTAAAATAAATACATAAATAAAATAAAATAAAATACCTGATATGTTGCTCAGATCTGCTAATACCTGATAAACTACAAAGTACGACACTTCTTGTCTCTAGTTATGTTAGGGGTCCTTGCTCAGTAGCCATGTGAGTATGACAATCCTACAATATCAGATGGCCTCAAGGGACCTTTCCCCATACACCTGAGCTGACAAACCAAGTAGCATGATAGAAAGACTTGTTCATGACTCGTAACTAGAAAAGACACATTGGAAACTGGGGTTAGACTTTCTAAGCGGTAAATATATCATGCGAGCTTTGCAGTAAACAGCTCCCAACAACTTACTCGACTATTTTGGTGCACTTTAAAGGATATCCTTTACTCGTATCCTATCACACTAGAATTTTCTATTTCTAGCCAATTCCTCAGTAAGGGCCAACTCTGTCATATCTTTCTTGACCATTTCCCTCCAATTCTTGTCTGGCCTCCCTTTTCTCCTTTTGTAGCCACAAAAGGATATTTTCTTACAACGTCGCACCGGAACATCAGGTGCCTCCTGCTCACATGCCCAAACCACCTAAGCCTGGTCTCTCTCAACTTGTCGGCAATACTAGCCACCTATAGTTTGTCTCTCACCATATGATTCCGGACCTTATCTCTTCTAATAAGGTCACACATCCACCGAAGCATACACATCTCTGCTACCAACAATTATCTTGTATGTCTACGTTTGATGGGCCAACATTCTACCCTATATAACATGGTTGGCCAAATCACCATACTGTAAAATTTCCCTTTAAGCTTTAATGAAATCTTTTTATCACATAAGGCCCCTTATACACTTCACCATTTATCCTACATGGATCTGGTACAATGGATTATATTGGCATCGATATTACCATCACTCTGAATAATGGACCCAAGGTACTTAAAACTTGATTTTTATGGTATGAATTCAATACCAATTGCTACCGCCACCTTATGGATTATCTGACTTCCCAAAAAGTTGCATTCTAAATACTCCATCTTAGTCCTGCTTATTTTAAAACCTTTCAAATCTAATGTTTCTTTCCAACACTCTAACTTGAAATTGACCCCCTCCCTAGTCTCATCCACAAAGATGATATTGTCAGCAAATAATATACACCAAACTACCTCTACTTGAATATGTTTGGTAAGCTCATTTAACATTAATGCGAATAAAAAAGGGCTTAAGGCGGAGCCTTGGTGTAGTCCAATACTAATAGAAAATATTTCCGTGTCCCCTCCTATCGTCCGTATGCTAGTCATTCCTCCTTCATACATATCCCTAATTATGCGTATATATGTCATAGAAATTCCCTTTGCCTCGAAACACCTCCATAAGATTTCTCTAGGAACCTTGTCATATGCCTTCTCCAAATTAATGAAAACTATACGTAAATTCCGTTTTCATTCCCTGTAGCATTCCATTAGCCTATGAAGGAGATGTATTACTTCTATTGTGGATCTTTCTAGGCATAAATCTAAATTGGATGGCAGACATAGAAGCTACTCTCTAGACTCTCTTCTTAATTACTTTCTCCCACAGTTTTATGCCGTGACTTATTGGTTTAATGCCTCTATAGTTGTAATAATGTTGGATGTCCCCTTTGGCCTTGTATAATGGGATCAACCTACTCAATCTCATGTTGGCTAACTCTAGGATTACATTAAAAAGTTGAACTAACCACTCAATATTGACAACTCCTATTCTCTTCCATACCTTTATAGGGATCTCATCTGGCCCTACTGTCCTTCCGCTCCCCATCTCACTCAAAACCTTTATAATTTCTTTCCTTGTGACCCTTTCACATTGAGACCCGTTAAGAAAATGCTCCGACACGGAGGTTAACTTAACTTTATGTTGTCTAAGATGCCTTCATTATACAAGCCAAAAAAGTATCTTTGTCATCTACTTTTGATGGCATGGGCCTCTATGAGTACTTGTCTTGCTTCATCTCGTATACAGCAGACTTGGTAAAAATCCATCTTCTTATATGCTTTATCTCGTGCCAACTTGAAAAAATTTTTTGTACTCCCCTATATGTATCCAAATTCCTGGAAAAGTTTTACAAGTTGTCTTCTTTGCCCTCTTCTTCACCAGTTTGTACATTACTCTATTATTTTCCCACTCTACCTCTGTTTCACTTGCTAATAGATCTTTGTACGCTCTCTTTTTTGCCTTCACCATCCCTTGAACCTCTTCCAATCACCACCAAGATTCCATCCGCCCACCCCCAGCCCTTTAAAGACTCCTAGGAGTTTTGTGACAATTTCTCTCACTGAGGGGGCTATTCCCTCCCACATTCGATTAGCATCCCCTCTTATAGGCCATGTAGCTCTATACCGAGTTCGAGTCATAAATTGTTCCATCATGTCCCCTTTTAGATTCCATCGTCTAATTTTACTACACTGCTTAGTAAATTGATGTGTCCTCCATCCCTTAATTCCTATATACAAAACCAACAATCTATATTAAGTTGTTAAGCATGCGGCCAGAAGCACTTTACAATCCTTGCACCATGCTTTGGCTCTCTTCTTGAAGAGGAAATAATCAGTTTACGTCATGTTCGTGCTACTCTTAAATGTCATCAGATGCACCTCGTTTTTCTTAAGTAAAGAATTTGCTATCACTAACTCAAATGCTATGGTCATGTCCAATAAGGCATTTTCACTTTATTTCTAGTGTTGTACCTAAAGGCCCCATGAGTCCCTATGTATCCATCTGAAATAGCCCATATATGCCCATTAAAATCACCTCCTAAGATAACTTACTCAGTATTATGGATTTGTTAGATCACTCTATCCAATGCCGCCCAGAATAGACATTTTTGTTGTTCGTCTAAACCAACTTGAGGTGCATATGCACACACTAAATTGAGAACATCATTGCTAATAATAATTTTAGCCACCATAATCCTATCATTTATTCTTGTGATCCCCACCACTTGGTTTATAAGTTTCTTGACCACTAGGATACCTACCTCATTCTGCCTCCATAGACCTCCAGAGTACCATAGTTTGAATCCCCCTATCTCCTTTGCTTTAGCTCCCAACCACTTTGTCTCTTGAATGCAGGCTATTTCTATCTTATACTTATCTAAAATCTCTACTAATTTTAAAGATTTCCCCGTAAGGATCCCAATGTTCCAAGAGCCTATTCTTAGTCTGCATCACCTTTTTTATTCTTGGATATAGCATGCACTGAAAAGCTTGCTCGTGTCCCATCTGTACGATTAAAGTCATCCCTCCTAACTCGTAGGTCCCACACTTTCGGTAGTTACTTCCTAAAAATTAGGATTCCCAAAGTAAACATAGATTAAAGAATCGAAAAAAATCCAATTGACTCGAAAGGAGACCACAAAGGAGAGAAAGTAACACAACTACAAACATATAAGAGGTAAACACTAAAAGTTAAAAAAAAAAACCTTATTTTCCAATCAAAGAAAGCATCAATATTGCACAAGTATTACAAACATGAAAAAAGGAAACAAAAGGAAGATGGATTCGTTTTTGTACAAGAACTCACTAAAATATTATTTTGGTAAATCTCGCACATGAATATGTTGTGATCCAATTGGAAGCAATGGTATATTTTAACCACGTTTGTCAAAGCATAAGCACTCAATGAGAATCCACTTTTAAGGCATGCAAGTGAAAGTGGTTGTTGTGTCAGGTAAGGTGTGATTCTAACAAGAAAGGATTTTGTAAAAAGGTTGACGTATCACGTTACATAAAAAATCTAATGGACTTGTCTTATACAGATATGTAAGGTTAATAAGCGAAGTACCAACGGGCCATAAAAGGGAAAAAATTGATGGCTTCTCTGGGCAATATAAAACTTGTCAGGATGCTCGAGAAAGCTAATAAGGAATACGTGTGATGTGCCAAAAACTCTACAAAAGTATAGGTACATTTATCTATTTCAATATATGTAACCACACATTCAAAGCATCGAATATGCCCCTAACTGGCTTGTTCATTAGTCATATCACCTGTTGTGCACGCTGCTCGATTGAGGAAAAGAGACCCCAACCTAGTTTCCAGAGGATTATGGACAATGGTTATGGAAAATGAGAAAAGGATAATTTTATTTGATCATGGCTGCAAACCTCAACTAATAACTATAACCTCGAGATTCATACCACACAGAAGACTTAAAAAATGAGTAAATACCACACTACATACTAAAAACAAAGATCGCACTAGCATAAATGGAATAACAAGAGCAACTACAAGGATGGCTATAACTGCCACCCATTACCTCCACAAACGGACGAGAGCTACCCATGGAGATGACCAACATGAATAAGACACTATCAACAAACATCAAATTTGCACCCAAAATTAGATAAGAGAAAGGTAAAAGCATACACTTAGATACTTGATGAATGGATTCTCACTTAAAGACCGAGGAGATGCAGCTTGTCCTACCTAACATCACTGGAAATTAACATGAAAAAGAGTAAACACAAACCTACTTGGTCAACGATTGTGTGACACTCCTAACACCCAGAAAACTTCCTAAATTGCATGCCTCTATACGTGTAACTTGTACCACCGTTGGCTCTCCTTGTCACCCACTCACTTTCAATCTTCACATCACCGCCCTCCTCTTATTCAGTCTTCACGTTGTTGTCCTTTGAGTCTCCCATGCACTCCCACTATTGCCCCCCTAATCTCCCACACACACTTAAGAAATATAAAAATAGAAAAAAAATGAAGGAAAAAAACCCACTTGCAAATCTTGTTGCCCTTGTCGAGTATATGCCATATGAGAAAACTCCAAAAGTAATGAGAAAGATGGCCATGGCGCTAGGGCCGCAGTTAGGGATTCAATAAACACAGAAAGACCACTAAGATTCTTAGAGAAATAAATAAATAAGCGTTTCCCAAACTATGGTTACAGGCTGTGCAATCGTCAAACCCTCCTATTTATGATGACGAGTTATAGTTGTAACTTGTGAGTTTATGATTGAATTATATAATCAAACAAAATAGGTTATAATTATGAGTTTATTTTGAATTATGTAATTACACAAAATAGTTTATAGTTGTGATCCTATGTTTAAATTATGTAATCAAACAAATTGAGTTATAGTTGTGAAAGTGTAACAATCAAAGTATATATTTGATGTTTGGATTTATAAAGAAACGTAGGTTATTGAGAAACTATTATTAATTTATTTCTTCATTTTTTTTACATAAAATTATTTTGGTATGAAGTTATTAAGTTAATTTTAATATATTTTTTATTTATTTTTGTAGATAAATGAAAGAAAGTTCAAATACTCCTAACAATTCAACCACTTCAGGAAGATTCAATGATCCAACTTAGACTCATGTTGGATTAGTTCCCAAAATGAAGAACCATATCTTCTTTTTTTTTGGAACAAGCATTTGAAAAATAGAGGAATCACCAAATTATAGAAGCATTTAACTGGGGTCAAAGGTGATGTGGAGCCTTGTAAAAGAAAGAGCCATAATTCGAAATAACAAATGAAGACTTTGCTTAAAAAGTATCAACATGAGAAAGATAGAAGGCAAAGATTAAATTACAAAATTGTTGGTGGAAATTCCTTTATTAGTGGTTGGGATGATAGTTGGAATGTTGAAGGTGGCAGTATTCACACCCAATAAGAAGAGAATGTTGCATCTTATATTAGGAAAAAAAACAAAAGACAGGTGTAATCTTTTTGCATCACAAGCATCTCCTGAAGGTTAACCTTCAATATTTATTGCCTTATAATTTGTTTCATTTTATTATTATAAGATTTGCAACTAATTTCTTATCACTTTAGTGTTTTATTCTCGTGAAGAAAAAGTTGAGATAAATGTTTACAACTGATAAGTGAGTTACATATCAGCATGTTAGGTATAATGTTAGATTGGAAGTTTCTAAAATTAAGCTTGAAAGGTAATAAATTTTGGTCGCAGTGTCAATTTGTCATTCGAGTTTGTAAACCTTTGGTGAGAGTATTTGGTCTAGTTGATAGTGATGAAAAGGCAACAATGAATTATTTTTATGATGTCATAGAGTGGGTAAAGGGTGTAAGGAAGGCCAATATGAAAATAGTTATTCTACCTTATCTTACAGTCATTAATGAGAGATGAAAAAAGCAACTTTACTCTCAATTGTTTGCAGCTGGAGCATTTTTGAATCCTAGTGTTTACTTTAGACCAAGTTTACAAAGAAAGTTGAAGCTAATAAAGAAATGCTATTAACTATTACAATAATTGTTGCCTATGAAATGATGCAAGATCTCCTAAACTCACAAATGGAGATTTATAAGGATGTTTATAGTTACTTCAAGATGTCAATTATTATACGTCAAAGAAACAAACTTAATTCAAGTATTTATTTTTTATACTTTTTTTATTTGTTGAAAATTAATAATCACTTTATTTTGTTTATAATACTACTTTCTTTGTTCTACAATTGCTTGGTGAGATCAATTCTGAAGTAGTGTTCCAAAATTACAAAGGTTTGCAATTCAAATTCTAAATCAATGTGTGAGTACAACAAAGTGTGAAACAAAATTGATGTAAAATTATAAATTATACTTGAGGGACTAAAAAATTATCTAAAATGGTATTCGACATTTCGATACCGATACAGTACCATATCATAATCAAATTTGGTATAGCACGATATCAAAACCAAGTTCGATATTGTTACCAGTACAAGATTCATAACATTGTTCAAGACTATATAAATGGGTAAATGCTTTCTAACACACTGGCAAGTAATCAAAACAAGTAAGGAACTCCTATGACTAAAAAAGTTCATGTAAAAGTGGGGCAATAACAAGAAAGGCATGTCTTATACAGTGATTGTCGAAGCATTATTCTCCATAATAAGAGCCTAATATTCTGATCAATGTCAAAGCACATTGATGTATGGTATTATTAGATCTAAAATATTCTTGAATCAAAGATACCTAGAGATGGCAATTCCGGCCCGGCTTATGTTTTGACCCTGATTGATCGGACCAGGGGCCAACCATGGTCTGCCTAGGTCGAGCCACAGGCTGGCCTGCTGACTTTATCCGAAACGATGTTGTTTTGATTAAAACGACGTTGTTTCGATATATTTTTTTATAAAAATTTAATGGACGAGCCGAGATGGGCCGACCCGAGCCCCCCGTGGTTCGGTGGGCCATTGGGTCGGCCACGGTCGGTCAGCTTGTCTATGGGTCAGATCGCGAGCTGGTCCATCTTAGCCCGTGCGAGCCCGGATGGGCAGGCCCGCGACCCACCATAACTCAGCCCGGGCCCATTGCCAACCCTAAAGATACCATAGCTAAAAAAAATCCACGATGAGACAATGAAGTTGACATAATTTATATATAGAAACTCAATATTTGCATGGAAAGGCAGAATGGATATCCCTTTCTCATGGATATAAAAGGAAGGTTTTTGTCTTTCCCATGATCCCATCACTATCCACCATCAAAAACATGTGGGACAGTCTAAAGCATAAAAATAAATCAGCATATAAATTTTGATTTTGATTTTCTAATTTAATTTCTCTTAAATTGATTTTATTATTGACTAATATAATATTTAATTAATTAGTATCAGTTATTAATAAGAATAGACGAAAATTATAATTTTACTATTTGATTTATTTTATTTTATCTAACAACTATTTTAAAATTAAAATTAAAAGTTATTTATTAAATAAAAACTTTTATAAATAATAAAAGTGTAAACTACATTAACATTCATAAAAAACTTAAGTTTTTGTTTTTATTGAAAATAAAAAAATTAAAAGTACAATATAAAAACAAAAGTGAACAAATAACTGAAATTTGACAATGACTGTACGACGTAGTTGTTTCATTTGTTATTTGGTAGAAACTTCAACTGTTCTGTTCTAGTTGCTTATTTTACGCGTGCAGATTGAGCTGCGCTTGTATCACGTCTTTCCTTGCTTTAAGAAATCGCAGAAATTAGTTTGCTTCTCTGAACTAAAACACTTACTCATGTTGCTGCTGCCTCTTCCCACAAACATTACTTTGAAAAGGAAGAACGCTATCGATGGAAGTTCTAGCCATGAGGGCCAACACTAGGCTTACTGCTAATAGAATACGACTTTCAGGGGTTAAGGCAACTCCAAATTTGAAGGGCCATACATTGTAAGTCCAAGGATGGGAAGATTAGATTATCAGCCTGTTTGGGCGGGGCTTCCAAGAGGTGTACTTTGATGGCATTTAGAACTATGGCCAAACTATCTCGTGGTTCTGCTTACCTTTTGGAATATTGGCTAGTCTGACATACCCGATCCTATCGTATACAAGCTAAACTTGCATGAACAAACATATATACAGCAGTCAGATTGTTGAATTTCTCTTAAGACCCAAGAACTTCAAAAAGGAAGAAAGGAAATGAACCAGAATCTTCCGGTGAATTAGACAGATCAAGGTTCATACAGCAAACAATGGTAGGTCTGGAGTAGGAGCACTCAATAAGGGGTTTAAATGTCATTCTTTTCCTAATTTACTCTTAACATACTGGGCAGGCACCTCTATTTTCAAGAAACAAAATCTCCTAGATTAAGTTTAACTACATTCATAATTTTCCGTTGATGCAAATTTGTACACGGAGGTAAAATAGGTGGGAATGAACAAAATTGCTATCACATGTACATTGCAGAGCCAGTCTTTGGTGAAAATGAGAGTTTGGTTCAGAAGTGAAGACTTCTAGAAGCAATCGATGCCCTGCTTCGACAATCAACACAAGAAATGGAATGAAAATCAAAGCTGAAGCAGAATATCTGCAAGTATGCATTATCTGTATGCATTATCTGGTATTGTAAGCAAAATTGAAAAATTGGATGTAAAACACTGACCAAGCTTGCTGGCATCTAACAGCTTCTTGACGAACAGCTCTCTTCGGATCATCAAGAGCCTTTACTATAGCTTGTAAGACCTTAATATAGTAATTGGAAAGGAGAGACAGGCGTTAAGTGATTTGCCAAAGATTGTCATCTTGTAAACGATTGAAAATCAGGTTAAGCAGATAAAAAATTGTAATCAGTTCTCTTGAATGAGGAGATAATCAAAGGCAGCAAACTTTGTATCCAGCTTGATTACAAACCTGGATCCTCAAGGGATATATTCTTGCATGAGGCAGCTCTGACATAGCAGCGAGACATTGGATTGCTGTTTCTCGGACAAGCTAAGCATGTCCAACAAAAAAACAAACAAACAAAGACCTTTTCTAAATATCTCAATATAAATATAGTCATGGACTATGAACAGAAACCAGGGAGTTTGGGATAAGTAAAACTGAACTTTTAGAAGAAATTAACCATTGAGTTTTAACTTAAATCCTCTAATAACCCCTAAACTGAAGTTTAATGTATCCAATCAGATTACTACAACAACCATTTGGATCAATTTCCATAAGTACCCAAGTATTGGATGGGAAATCACACAATGTAACAAGGAATAGCAGGAAGCATTTACGTAAAAGAAAAAGCAAAATTTTAGGGAAAGATTGGATACCATCATATGAGGGTAGGCGCTAAGTGCAATGAGGCTATTAATGATTTTAGATGTGTTCTCAACAATGGCTTCATGTCCTGTATGCACAAGAAATCAAATTGGGCAGTACATTAGAAGCAGGTAAAAGGAAATCAGAATGCAGATGACTTGCAAACAATCACCACAAAACAAAGTGCTATTAAGTTGCATTTCAATATGTCGGAAGCAAAAAGTTCCATTTCAGTTTATATTTGAATGCAGAATGTAAAATATAATTTTACTTACCATTTTTATCTGTCAAAACTCCTGACAAGACCAGCAGCAGGCTATACAAGGCATCTTTATCTGAAACATCCTTGCTTAACAATGTCAAGGCATCCAGTACCATTGGAATTAACTGAAGAAAGAGTAACCGATTTCAATAAGCGACCTTGGTTGACACAAACAAGATAAGGAATTTGAGACACCATGGAATTACCCTCTTTGCGCTATCCAGGATAGCAAGTAGTGGAGTATCACATATAATATGTGCAAAAGCCCGATGCAACATGGCTCTGAAATCAAAGAAACTAGGTTGTGCAATGCAATAAATAAAACCAAGATCATGTGTCAACTTTTCCAATTAATGTTTCCATACGAAACGAAATTCCCACATAGATATCTCTTAGATTAACAGCTCAATAAATTGCCTCCAAGATAAAGAAAACCAAAGGCCAATAACAGTTACATCAGAGAAGAGTGTCGACCTTGACAATGATGAACCAGATTGGATTATCAATGACTGGAAGATGGGCATCATGGTGGAGAAAAATCGTTGTTTATAAAGCGGCCTTATTGTTGCATGAAATTGGCGATTTAAACAAATTCCAGAATCACTCATTATAATTTGAAATGCATCTGCAGCACATTTCATCACCAATGTGCTTGCAAACTGTTGAGAACTGTTTTCTAATGACCCCTGGTTCAATGAAAATGAATCTGTTCTGTCTTCTGACAATAAACATTTTAGAAAAATCATAGTTAAGTCTTTCACTCTATCATGTCCCCGCATAAGTAAACCTTTTGCAATCCATGCCAGTCCAGAAATGGCATGGTTCAGAAGCAATTCACTATGTGCAGCTCCCAGAAGGAAATTAGGAAGATCTATCTCATTTCCATGGCTCATTCTGCCACTTCTCTCGGGACTAGTTTCATAAGATCCCCAGAAGTTTCTGCTGAAAATTATATCCATTGCCTCTTCCAAGGCACCATTTGGCATGAGATCCAATTTGTTAACTAGAGAACTCAAAGCCTGTGCTGCAACAGTATATCCCTCAAGCATAGTGATCATAAATAAGCGTACGAAAGTTGTAAGATTCGGAATAAGTGTTTGAGCATGAAGAGCTATGACCACTGATGCTAATAAAGAAAGAATCCATTCATCTCTACTGGAAAGTTTATCCACTTCCAGGGTAGAAATAAAACCTTTCATGTGTATGGTTAACACAGAGCCCTTCAGCTGCAAAGATGGGTTTGATAAAAGTATCCTATAGGCTTTATCAACAATTATGTTCTGATTTTCCACTGAACAGTATGCAACAGCAAACTTCATAACCTTTATCACTGCCTCAAGAAGATCCTGGTATACAAGGAATAAAAGTCATTGTCAATTCTGAACTTAAACTAAAACTCCTTTTTTCCCTATAAAGTCAGTCAACAGTGCAAGACTGTTGCTTATTTAGCAAGACTGCCCATAAAACACTAACCAGAAGGAAAACAAATATAGCAAAAATACTAACCTTTCCACAAGTGTCAACATCCAAGGACCGACAATTGTCAACTTGATTCCAAATTCTCACCACCAAGTGCAAGAGAACTTCCTCAAAACCTTCATTTTTCTGGATCCTGGATTCATTACAACATATTCCACATGAGCAGAAAAAGACTAACAGCCAATCCAACGTCATTACTTCCAAAGAAAAAAAATGAAGAAACTATAACAAGACAACAGACATCACATTATGAATACTAAACTCCGCAAAAGACAGAAAGACTTCTTTAATTGATCAGTGAAGACAGCATACAAGCAAAGAGACAATTATGGTGGACATTAAAGGTTCCATATAATTCAGTGATAGAAACAAGGCATGCATACAAGTGTTTGCCGATATAAAAGTGACAAGAGAATATGCTAAACAAAAGAGTAAGGCATCAGTAAAGTTATACCATGGAAGCAACTCCTTAGAATAGCATTCCAATAGGTGAAGTGCAATCTTTTCTGATTCCAAATTCCCTTGTATCTGTGCACCAGAAAACACAAGCGAGTAACAAGAAATAAAATAAAAAACTTTCCGAGGGGAAGAAAAAAGTTAGTGTCTATGGAAAAGAACCAACCAGATGTCCAAAGTGTTAAAGTTGTATGTTTTTTTGCAGAAATCATTTACATTACTACTTGGATTCAGAAATGTAAATTTCATCCTACTATAAGTCGTGGAAAAAATCAGCAAGAAACCAATTCTTTTCATCCAAGATATTCACTATTTCCAGTGCACTATTAGATTAACAGATTATTGAAGAGGAATAAAATTACCATACACTCAGATAGCTTAATGAGGATAATATCTTCCAGCTTTAAAGTTATCTTCATCATATACTGAAGTCCACTTTTGCCAATGACTGATACAGCTTCCATTTTAAGAGAAAATGGCACACTAAAATCATCAGAAGACAATAAGGAAACTATCTTCTCAATAACAATATCCATATAGCTCAAAATTTTCTCTGAGTCATCACAGCCATGGAGAAATGAGCCAATATGCACCAGCGCTTTCAAAGCAAGTTTCCACAACAATGTCTTGCCGAAATCAGAGGTGATAATTGACATCAATCTCAGCAAAATATTGTCAAATGTTGATTTCAATATCAGTCCATAGCCTCCAGGTAATGTAGCCAAAGTCTGCAAGCCCTTCACTGCACAGCAATTCAACTGTTATGAATATCATGGAGACGGTCGTTAATGATTAAGCTGGACTTGAATTAGCAAACAATGACTTAGAAACAGAAATATAATTAAACAATAACTGCCCGTCTTCAAAAAGTATCAGCACAGTTTCATTCCTTGATTCTATGACATTGCATTATATTTCAAGCTGCTCCATCAGGTTCACTATATGTCAATTCTTGTTCCCTGCATAGCTTCCCCAGACATTACTCCAGATACGGGTAGCATCTTATTACTTCAGAAGCAAAAAGGCAATCGTACACAAACAACAACTGTGTACGCACCACTGCACATCACAACAAGAATAAGGGGAACATCTATTTGGACATGAACATAAATCAGATCAGATTTTTATCTAACTAGCAGAAAACATGGATGTCTTTAATTACTAAAGATTTAATGTTTGTTGTAAAGTTGTCCTTGGGCCCTCATTTAATTTATCAAAAAGGAAGACTTCTGATCTCTTTTCCAATTAGCTCTGTGTATATAATGGGAAACGAAAAGCAAATGCAAAGTTTTGGCACTTGGCAGAGTTGACCATTTAACGCTGACTGAAAGATAAATTATCAGGATCATCAATACATTAGCATGTCACCTTGTTTGACATAAATTTATTTAGTCTATTTAATACCTAAAATCAGAATTTGTAAATCAGATGTTGATTAACATTTAACAGGAAGGTTCATGAAGAAACAGACAACTTCACTGGGTTCTAAATCACATGACAAGTTTGTGGGCGTATATAGACAGGGCATTCACCTCCAAGGTGCACAAACACATCATGGTCAGCTTCATTAACACTTCTATTCAAGATAGAACTGAAAATCTTGCTTAATGTCGTGGAGAATTGCTTCAGCAAACAGAAATATGCCTCAGTTGTAGGAATAAATTGCTTTTTGGTATCCTCAGCAACCAGGATCAAATCTCTACACGCTATGAGAAGTTCCATGCAGATGTAAAAACATCCAAAATGAAGTTCACGGACTTCACAATTGCCATCTGAATTGCAGGAGTCCGAGGCAATTTCAACTGGGAGACCCATAGTCTCCATCATTCGGGGAAAGAAACTTTGGAAAACTACATTGCAGGAAGAAATAGAAGCTTTGGTGGAAACATAAAGGATTCGACCAACCATAAGCAATTCCTTCTTGCTTTGCACGGGAATTTCATCATAACTCGTGTAATTAGTGGTGTTATTGAGAATCATGTTTATCTGCTCATCATGGGTAATCAAAGTTAAGAACATATCATCATATTGAATGATAACCTTCTGCAGTAACAAGAGAGCTTCTCTTGCAATTTGATTTCCTCCATCTCGCGATTCTGAAGTTAATTGTAGCATAGGGTCTTCTTCAGAGTCATATAATACCTCTTTCAGTGCAGACCAAATAGCTCCTGCATGTTTTGCTGTTCTCTCTGCTCCATATTTGAGTATGCAGTCGCCAAGATATATCAAAGAATCAACCTAAAAGCATATAAAGCAGTATTAACAGCATAAAGGCACACTTCCTTGACAAACAAGCAGAGCCTTCCATATATCCATCAACATCCCAAACTACTAAAAAGTAAAGACAACTGACCTTGGCAGTTGGCAATGAGGAAGACAGTTTCTCAAGAAGTAATCGCATGGCAAAAGGCTCAAAAAGGGGTGTGGCTGAAAAAGCAAGCTGTAAATGAAAGAGAAAGAGAAATAGAAAAGGGGGTCACAATCCAACATGAAATTTTGGCATTCAGGAAGAATCAAATACATCAAGCAAGTAGCATATAAGTTTAAAAAGCATAACCGAAAATTATGACACAATACAATGAGCTAGACTATGAGAGATATAAAGCTGGAGCAAATTTCAATTGAATTTTACTAAAATGATTTCCCCTAATCTTTAATACATCTATTTGAATCTTTTCTCTCGCTTAATTCATCATGTAGATAAATTTTTTTATTACTTCAACAGGCTCATAAGATAGTCAAGGAAACTTCTAGAAGGTTTGTCAGTTTGAACTGCTTTAGCATGATCAATGAGATCCTTAAATGAAGGATCAGAAACTGCTTTCACTATTGGATTATGTCTTCTTCTCTAAATAAAATATCCCATAATATAAGCAGGGAGTTCCCAGCCTTGTAAAATAACCCTATACAAAAGGCACCACAAACTTGAATTATTCCACCCAAAGAGAGGCGAAAATTGTGAAGGCATAACCAACAATATAGTCCCATAAATGTACATTCTTTTGAGGAATACAAATCAGACCAACAACGAAATGTTGTCAGTAACTCTTGCTCCGTAAAACATTCAAATGAATGGAACTTACGACTTTTAACAGGTTTTCTCTAAAGTAGCTCAACACTTCAAATATACATAGCAGAATATTACATACCATAAGCGCCCTTGAGAGATCATCCCTCTTCGTATCAACATCCTCATTGTTTGGCTGGAAATGGGAAAGAAAATACATAATAATATAACAATAGTCACAACGACATTATAATTTCTTAAAATTCATATTCAATATCTCTCCTAAAAGAGGGGGTAAAAAGAAATATGTTCAAGACCTCCAAAAACTAACAAAAGGACCAGCAAATGATTTTCTAATCATTTACAAGGAGACAGAAACATGAATGGACCCCAATTGCATTCTAGGAATACTACTGTGACAAGTATCAAAAGAAACATCAGGATGTCCAAGTATACAGTTGCTAAAGAACCAAATAGAGCATGAGGGAAGTGCATCAAGCTTACATGCGTAAAATGAATGGGGAAGTAACAGCCCAAAATGCTGAAAAGGTCACCAGCAAAACTTGCAATTGGCCCACATGGATCTGGAAATAGTTGCACTAGAACCTCCACAATATGAAATGTTAGCACTAGACAATGAGGATCCTTTTCTCCATCAATAGCTTCACAAATTCCATAAACAAGGTCATCACCCTAGACCAAAATCCAATGAGACAGATTTCAAAAATATGAAGAGGATGAAAAGCAGCGGGTAGAAGAAGCATAATGCGCAACAGAAGCTAAGCTGCAGCAGTTAACCAAAACACACAATAAGAAGCAGCCATCTCATGTCCAAAACTGTACAAAATCCAAAGAGATATAAAGAAAAACCATGAATTAAAACATCCTTATTATAAAGCTCATAAATTATCAACTTTCATTCTGACCTAGATTTTACCATGCCATAGGAAACATAGGCCGCAAGGTACATAAACAGAATTGGTGCAAACATTAGCATAATAAAGAGAATCGATTCTTTAAGAATAGAATGTTAAGATGCCCAATCATTATCAAAGTGTCCTATGTATTATCATCCCAAACAAAAATTGAAGGAAAAATTTTTAGTTTCTTATATTCCTCTATATTCTCAAAACCACAAACTACTGCAAATATAAAACCACAAAATGTTACAAGTGCGAAAAATATAGTTTGAGAGATTGAATTTGATTCATTCCTAGAATATTGTCATATGGATCACAATTCATCTAATCTAAGAACTCTTGAATTTATTCAATAAAAGGCACGAGTGCAGGAAAGAAAAAACGAGAGAAATACCAGGGAAACAACAGCCTTGGGATAACATTCTAACAGGCACTCCAAAAGTTCAAAGCACAGCTGCGAGAAAAATGGATGAGCAAATTCCAACATTAAAACCTTCAGAAATCGACCAAAAGTTTTTTCCATTGTAAACATAGATTGAAGAACATTCGTGTATGCAGTTTTACCTTCCTGTCATGCTGTCCTAAAGACTGAACCTGCAGATTCTGCAAGAAAGACTTAACAACTGCTTTTGCATCACTACAAGTGACTGTACCACCACTTTTCCTTCTCATCAGGGCCAAACAGCCAACAACTGCACCACGTAAAGCTCTCCAATCTGCCTGATCCAAGCATAATTGATGTAGGACAAATAAAAGAATTATTAACTAGTAACTTAAAGCACAAAATTAGGAAATATGACTGATATTATGCTGCTGGAATATCAAGTTTCAAGGATGAATTTTCGCTAAGAACGATGAAATTTCAGATCTTGTAGAGTTAGAATTTTAAGGTTTGATTGCTGAAAATTTAGGCTTAATTTTAGGGTTTAATATGGCCAGATTCTATATTTGAGATAGCTAGAATGTAGGTTGGGTTTGCTGGAATTCAGTAAGGAACACACAATGGAAGATAGGAAAGAATAACTCCTAAGATCTAAGAATCACTCTTATATCTAGTTGAAAACTCAAGTCTGTAGAAAAATTCAAGATTGCTTCTTATTACTGAAAGGCTGAGTACATATATATATAGAGAGAGAGAGTTCTTAGAACCCTTATTCTAGTAAGAAAAGGTTCCTAACAAATTTAAATCTTATTCTAATAAAAATTCTGTAAATCCCAAACAACTAGGATAACACATGTAAAATAGAATAACATATTCAACTTACTACTACTTCTTATCAAATAAGGAATTCTAATACAATCTAAATTTCAGCTCTTATCTTTTGTCATCAACTCAATTCCCAATCTACACCCGACCAAATTAAGACTTGTGGTTAACTAATTTTTCCTCTTTTATTTGTTCTATATACTTAATATTGTCCAAATAACATTTTGCAGTTCAACAGCTGATGAAATCAATTCATGTCCAAATGGTCAGTGCAAAATAAAAGAAAAGAAAAGAATGAAAAGAACTTCTTGCTGAATATACAATGACAGTACAGAGAAATGATTCTCAACCAGGAACTTCACAAACTGATAAAATTCCACAAATCCCCCAAGTTCTGCTGAAGGGAAAAGTTTAATATATTAATAAAGATCTTGACAAGCATCTTGAAATGCTAAAATTGATTAAAGAAGGCCTTAGGTAAGGAATGAAACCTCCAAACCACTTAAAACCATTCAGCTCCTAGACTGAGAAACAGATATAAAGCAACACAACAAACAACTGCAATTCAAATGACCAGCAGAACCATGGAGGTCCCTTTAAATGCACAAAAGAGAACTTCATTCATAAGATTCTAAGAAAACAACAAAATCCATGATGCCAAATGATCGCTTCTGGCAGACCACAAATCCAAACTGTTCAACCATCTAAACCTAAAACGGTAATGGCATCTCTTTTATGGGTTCATCTACGTACAATATGGAAGAATCTAAATTGGTAGTTAGATTTGTTAGGAAAATAACCCATGGAAATTTAGAGAAGATGTGAACATTTTATAAGGTACGAATAACAAAGACAAGAAAAGATTTAGTTGGCACCACTTCTCAGTGATATAACCTCAAAAATTGATGAGTGAAGATTAAGTAATAGAAAATGGAAAAGAAGCAAATATAATATGAAAACTAGAAAGCCAATAGAAGATTTCAAAAAGGTCTATATTATAGCCTCTCCCACATGAATAATGTTGCCAAAAATAGGGAAGACCTACTTACCAGCCTTTCAGTGAAGAATCTAATCAAGCTATGGATGGTAGCAATGTCTAGGGGCTTTGATGAAAGACGTGTAAGAACTTCCCCAAGCAGAAGGATACCTGAAGATGTAAACTTGCAGGAATTTACAACTTCTCCAGAAAAAATACATGGAAACAAAATAGGGAGAATGTTGGACTTTGAAGTACACTAGCACTCAAGCAGATGGGTACCTCTTGCACGGATGATGTTATCAGTTGTAGTCAAATACATTTCCATCTCTTTAACCTGAGACCCAACAGAAAGAACGTGAATGCAGAAATATATTAAGCAAGCAGCAGAGGAAACAAAGTAAAATGAACAAGGAACAAAAAGAAGAAAAGAGCAAGAAATATACCAGATGTCCAATAAACAATGCATCATTCTTCACTAGATGAACAATAGTCTCCAGACTTGCTGCCTATGGGCCCAAACAAGTAATAATCAAATCATCTAAAATCCTAACAACAGAAAACGGCCAAAGTTTTGCAAACTGCCACAATACACTTGCCCGAAACGAAACAATTATGACCAAAAGTAGATGATTACATGCACATCTTCGTCAAAGTTCTCATATTGAAAACCAATTAACCAAATCACACCACTTAAGAGCTGTGAATAAATTCCAGTTAACATATATTTGCATGATATGAATGTGTGTCAGCACACTCAGTTGTCTTCAAACTCAGAATTTTAAGCAGCAAATGAAGGACCTTTATGAACCTAAAAATCGAGAAAGTTTTACAGATAATTCAGAGAAATTAAAAAATGGGACTGGGAGTAGGAGGCTGAACCTGCTGGGCTTGGGAGCGAGATGAGTCGACGAACGATTCAATGTGCTGAGTCAGCTCAGACAGTTCTGCCATTTTCTAGGGTTGTGACAATTATAGGGCTTCAGAAATAAGAAACTGGGTAGGTTTTAGCGAGAGCTTAGAAGGAGGAGCTCAAGAGTTTTAAGGAACAAAGGAAGAAAATTTTTGACTGCTCAAAGTTCGGTTTTTATTTTTTTATTTTCGGTAATCAATTTTGAGACTATTAAAGTTATACGCACCTCTTATAATTTTAGCACGCTTTCCTAGAGTTGGAAAATAACATAGATGTTGCATTGATTTAAAAAAAAAGTTACATGAAACAATGTTGAGTTTATTTTGGATTTTCGTTGAGTTTTAATGCTAAATGAGATATTATACTGAGGAAAATGAATTGTTGAGAATTTAAAGAGAAGAATTAGCTAAAAAGATTGATGAACAAAAAGAAGCCGTTATTATTCACGATAGTTACTATGTTATTAACATCGATTATTCTGGTCGACCAACTTTATTAGTTTTTCTGAACCAACTTTAGCTAACACACTCCTACAATTTCAAACATGGGAGGAGTTGGTGGCAAAAAAAACAGAAGAGGATGATTTTGAAGCTGTTTGATATGCATAAGGGTGTTAACAAATTTGGAGTATCTACATGTGGAAGAGAAAGAGTGATGTCCCAACTCCCAAAGCCTGAGCTTTAGCATAACCTGAGATTGATTGTGAATTCACCTGAAATTCATACCTAGAAGATTGATAAGGATTTGAGAAATAAGAGGGAGACAACTATTAGCTTGCAAAAGGAGAAGGAAAAGTTGGAAATAGAGGTTGCACCATAAGAAAAGAAATTTGACGACATGGAGGAAATCGTGAGTGTCATGAGCCATATAGAGGAACAAAATTCTTCATGACTTTTGAAGTACTTGCAAAGAATTTTATAGATTACAGAATTACACTTAGTGCCTGTTTGGTTCAGTTTTTGGAAGGTGAAAAAATATTTTTTTTACCGCAATTACTATTTTAAAAAAAAATGAGTGCTTAGTCATAAAATCTAAAAATACTTTTTTAATAGAAATAATTTTTTATAAACTAAAATATACTTTTTTAAGAATCTCAAATTTTGAGTTATTTAACTTTTTTGGGTAGTTTTTTTTCGTCATTTACGTTTATAACACAAACAGGCACCTTCTTTTATGTTCGGTTTTCTCTTCCTTCTTCAACTTTCGTCTTTTACGTTTCCGAATTACCTCCGAAAATCCATCTGATTCTTAACATTGTTTTTGCAAACCCATCTTCACAAGGAAAAAAGTGACCACCGACTAAGCCACATGCTTCCGCTCCTTCTCCCAATCATCCCCAGTTGTTGGCTCCCGCTCCAAGCAAGAAGACCTCATCACAGCCATCTCTGCCCATTGTCGAGACTACTCCATCTCCGGTTTCCTCCATCATCTCTTCCTGGACCGGCTAGATATGGTGCAGTTTTTAGTACGGCCACTATTGCTAGAACAGCGGCTGCTAGCCTCTTCGCTGCCGTTTTGATCATGTAAACAAACCTCGACTTATTCTTGTCACAAGTTTACCATCCACGTAATCATCATGGTTGTGATGATGGTTGTTTGGTCTAAATTTTACGTTCTTATCACTCCTAGTATTCTTGTGGTTTTGATCGGAGTCCATGTTATTGTTGCTAAAAACTATACTGTCAGGAGCAGAAGCAGTGACTCTTTAATTCCAATATAGTTTAGTATTATATGTCACATAATATTGGTTAAATTATGCTAATTCAATTATAAATCGAAATAACATTTAATTTTGACAAAATTACTAATTTAAGAACATATTTTATTCGTGTGGATAAATCAAGGCAGATAATATTATTTAGCTTTTTATATGTTTTAATATTTAATTTTGATATTAGTTTTATTTCTTACAAGAAAATGAGACATCTCTTTAAATAATTTCCTACAAGATAGAAGTTAATTTGTCAAACAATTATAAAGTACATGTAAACCCATTATTTATTATGCTTTAAAAATTATTTATATGCACAAATAATTTTTTTTGAAAATTTAATGCATAAATAATTTTTATTACAAAATAAAGTATAGTTAAAATTAATAAAAGTACTTTTTATTTTTATGTTGTCAAACAGTCTACTGTATGAAGCTCTTTCAAAAAGGCTATTTTTTTAATTGACAGTCAAACAGTCAACTGACTTCTTAGAAAAGTTTTTCTAAAAAAACTCTACTGACAAAAGCTCTACTGATATAAGCTCATCCAAACAGACACTTACAAGGTCATACATGACGTATTTTAGTTATGTTTAATCAGTTAGTTTAATTAAATGATGTAGTTTAGTTAAACTTAATTAATTAGTTTAATCAGATATAATGTAGATAAGTGTTTAGGATTTTTGGAACATGTGAAAAGTCATATCAGAAAACTTAACAAAGACATTAACGTCACACTAAAATTGAAAAAATTGAAAGTTTTAAGTATTTAATTGTCACTTTTTAAAATTTGGGTTATAATTGCAAAATTGAGCAAAGTTTAAGATTTTTTTATTTAACCCTCAAGATTATCCCAAGTTTTAGGATCATAAATATTCAACATAATGATTGGTTGCTCATCTACCCTTAAATTTTCTAAAATTGACACATTTGATACAAGATGATGATTAGTGAAATTACTAACATTCTCATGAATATGAATTTCATTACTTAAATTTCATTAGATTGTTGAAAACTATATCCACTAATTCCTCATAATTCTTGTTAGAGGAGTCAACTCTTAAATTTATTAGTAATTCCTTTTTAGGATTCTATAAACTATTTTACTCATTTTTTTTCCTTTTTTCACTTTCAGATAAATGCTTTTTAGGCAAATCACGTAAAATAATTATAATACAATTCAATTAGAAAAAGAACAAAAACCTCCGTACGGAACTAGAAGAAGCAAGTAAGTGTAATAAAATGCTAATAGCTCGATCATTAATCATAAAGATATATTAGTGTATTATATATCTATCATAAACAAAAAATAAATAAAGATCCAAATTTAATATCATGTATTAAAAACAAAAAGAAAAACTTTTATGATAATAGCTATCATATTCAGAATTTATTTTCAATTTTTAAAAGTAATTCTAAAATATCCAAAACTAATATTGGTCCACTTTTCACCAAAGAGAATAGAGATTAGCAGCAATATCCATATTATAGAAATATTGAAATTAAATTTCATTCATAATCTACAAAATTAAATTTATACATACAAAATCAGTTGAATCCATAAATAATAAAATGCTAATTATGATTTAATAAATGAAAGAGAGATAAATTGCTATTGAAGAAGGAAATAAGAGATAAAAACTATCAACTTTGATATTTGCCAATTGAAGAGAGATAATACCCTAATAAACTTCAATTCAAATTGAAATTGTAATTAAAATTGACATAAGTCAATTTATTTGGAAAAAATGCATATCATGTATAATTAAATTGACATATTTCAATTTATCTGAATAAAATGCAATTGAAATAGGAAATGAATGAGAGATAAATTATACCTAGAATTTAATCTGAGTTTGAATTCAAAATTAAATAGAAAATTCTACCTAGATTGAAAATGTTATCACACTCGTAATCAAATTTCAATTTTTTACCTAGTATTTAGATTAAAAGAGCTATTGAGAAAATAAAAATTCAAAATAGAAAACAAAAAATGAGAATTGAGAGAACAAATGAGACGTGTTTCTTACCTAGATGGAAATGGTGTTGATAGAGGTAAGGTCAATGTAAAAATCTTGAATTTAAAGCCTTCTCTCACTAAATTTTAATAAGAAAAATGTGAATCTTGATATTTAATAGGAGCAATTTCATTTTGAAATGTCCACTTCTATTGTTATTTTACCTTTGAAAAAGAAGTTTTCGTATGTATGTTAATAGTCCAAGCTATCTTTTTTACTAAATTGAGATTGATGTTTGCACTTTAAATAAATTCCTTTACATCTTTAAAAAAGAACAACTCTTTCCATACCTTGCTTCTTAGCTTAAGTTAAACTCCTATGTAATAAAATAACTTGTAATTAATAGGCCCCTTATGGGAGTGAACCTTGGGCGAGGACCCTTCTTATCTTTGCTCAGGACTGACCTAATTTGAAACTTAAATCCTTAACCATGATGCATGAAAAGTAGTGTAAATATAAAAATCTTCTGGCAATGCAAAAAGATATGCCACTTGACCTACACGAGTAAAGATCAGATAGGGACCAAATAATAAAGCATTTAACTTTGTATATGATTGTGGCTGCAATGTGGACTGACAATAAGGGTATAATTTGACATAAACTTAATTGCCAATAGTGAATTCATGCTCGAAATGATGTTTATCAGTCAGTTGCTTTATAAGATGTGTATGATGCATATAGAATTTTCTGACCCCTCTCCACCTTAATAAGTGATACACATAATGGGATTTTAATTTTGGGCCTTTCTCCATATAGGAAGGGAGACCAAATCCATCATATCTCTCCCTTATGACTATATAAAGATGACCGCCAACTCAGTGATCTCACAATATGTTTCAAACTTCCATCTTAGTATTGTTTTAGTCATCATATCAATAACATTATCATTTGCATGAATTTTTTCCAATCCCAATAGCTTAGCATCCAGAGCATCAGGTATCTAATGATACCTCACATCAATATGTTTAGAGCTTGAATGGAATATTGGATTCTTACCAAGATGTATAACATATTGACTGTCACAAAACAATATATATTTATCTTGAGTAAAACTAAGCTCCTGTAAGAATTTCTTTACCCATAGCAACTCCTTACATGCTTCAATAATGGCAATAAACTCTGCATCTTTTGTAGACAAAGCTACACACTTCCACAACTTAGATTGCCTAGTCACAGCTCCCCCTGTAAATTTAATTAAATAGCCTGAAGTAGATTTTTTAGAATTAGTTCTCTAGCCATATCTGAATCTGTGTACCCCTCATGGAGAGGCTTATCACCTCCAAAACAAAGTCTTATATAAATAGTACCAAAAAGATACTTCACAATCCATTTTATAGCATTTTAATGCTCTTTACCTGGGTTTGATAAAAGTCTACTAATTGTACCAACAACATGCATTATATCTAGCCTCGCGCATACCATTGCGTACATCAAAATACCCACTGTAGATGTATAAAGAACCCTTTCCATATCTAACTGCTCAATTTCATTTGAAAGACTTTGTTTAACACTCAATTTAAAATGAGTAGCAAGAGGAATGCTTACCACATTAGCATTTTTCATTTGAAATCTTTGCAACACCTTTTCAATTTAATGTTCTTGAGATAGCCAAAGCTTCTTCTCCTTTATGTCACACAAAATTCTTATACCAAAAATTTGCTTAGCAACTCCCATATCTTTCATGGAAAAAGATTCACTTAATTGCTTCTTTAACCTATCAATCCTGGAAACATTTTTCCAACAATAAGCATGTCATCAACATATAATAACAAGATGATGAAATCTTCGTTAGAGAAATGTTTAACAAAGACATAATGATTAGAAGTAATCTTCTTGCAGCCTTGTTTACACATAATGGACTCAAACTTCTTATACAATTGCCTCAGAGCTTGTTTCAAACCATACAAGCTCTTTCTCAGCCTACATGCATAGTCTTCTTTGCTTGTAACATGAAAGCCATCAGGTTGCTTCATATAAATCTCTTCCCCCAAATCACTATGGAGAACAACAGTCTTTATGTATGTGGGTTCTAGGAAGTCCAATTATATAGGAGATCTTCATCATAACCTTAGTGAAGGAACATACTCATAGGTTTTGACATCACATTTCAACCCAAAATCTTAAGGCATTAAGTTCATGGGTCATTTCCACTTATATGCCCCTCACTACTTCTATTGGAACCCCTCCCCGGTGAGGTACGAGTCCGACGTCCTACGTGACATCTGGACGCACATCCCACGAGGGAGGAATTCCTCACCACAAAAGAGAACACAAATCGGACTTATTTCACGAACTCTAAACGGATCTCGGATTATTCATCTTAAATGTTCCTTCCGAAAAAAAAATTGATTTGCTTAGGGCCCATAATTAATTCCAATTCCTAAGCTACAATGAAATTCCATGTCTCTAGGTT
>JAOSBN010000001.1:11460068-11470892 GCA_027563595.1 Erythroxylum suave
TTGAGGCAAGCTCCAGTCAGTCTCCAACACTCACCACCATGCCTCTTCTCACAGTGCTCACAAACTGGAAATTGATTTTGTCCTGTACCCTTTCCACTACCAGTCTATGAAAGCCTACCCCTCTGCCCAGATCCTGACTGCCTTGATCCAACTGGTGGTCTAAAAACTTTGTTCTGGTGCTTACTGAAACTCCTGCTAGAACTGCCCTGACTCTCATTAGGCCTCTTCCCTCTGGATCCTTACCCAGTCACAGCATGTTTCTCTCTCATCAGTTGTTCAATCCTAATCCAAGCAACCCTCAACTCAATGAAAGTACCCAAATCTGACCGTGCTAACCTTGTTCTGATCTCCATATTAAGCCCATTTTTAAACCTCCTATACTTGTCTTCTTCTGTAGGAATCAAAGCAGTAGCATAACCCATCATCTCATTAAATCGGATCTCATATTCAGCCACTGACATCCTACCCTGCTTCAAACCTAAAAACTCTTCCATCTTCCTATCCAAGTAGATCTTGGGCATGTAGTTCTCCTTGAAGACCCTCAGAAAGTCTTCCCGCTTTAATTGGTAGGGCCTGGTGGTACTGCCTGGGACAGTTTTCCACCACTGATAAGCTAGACCTTATAGGAGAGACACTGCATAATCAAACCTCTCATTAGGCTCGCAATCCATCTGATCAAATACCCTCTCTGTTCTCTCTAACCATCCCTCAGCCTCAGCAAGGTCTGTGCTGCCATAGAAGTCTGCAGCTCCTTACCTCTGCAGCCTATCATACCTCCGCTCCCTTCTCTCGGGAACTTTTGAAGGCATCTCCTCAGATTGAGGTACCGAGGACTCTCTACTGGCTCCTACCGATCCTTGGTCAGCTAATTGATCAACTTGATCACCTAGAACAGATGACCTATAACAATAATAAATTTCAATCATTTTTCTGCACTTCTCACGATATTTCATGCTTAACATTCTATATGTCCCAACAGATGCCAACTATGCTCTGATACTACCTAAATGTAGCACCCCCTTACCGTAGGGTACACACCGGAACGCTCGGAGGTCATTCCGGTATATATCCTACGATAAGGGTGAGCTACTATTGATCACTACATTAACTTCACATGGCATCATATCATTATTCATTATAAAGCCTCATATGAAAATCACAATATTTTAAAACCCAACATTTTTCCTCATTTCATTTCGCAAAAAATCGAAAATTTACATTGTATCTTTCAACAATTTCCATATGTACATCATCAAAACCTAATACAATAGTACTACATGAATGAGGAAAATATACAAATCTATCTAATCCGTCCAAAAGTCTCAGCTGACCTACCTTTGAGTCATGGTTCCTCTTGTCAAAACACTACCCACGCGGCTAGTAGAGCCTCTCAATCACTAAAGTCGTCTCTCGGTCCTAAAAAGACAATATTGCAATTTTAGTGAGTTTTGCAAACTCAATGAGGTAACTATCATCGATGGTTCAGTCAATTCATGCAACACATCATTTCACATAACATATATTCACATTGTTGCATATTTGATCACGTTTCACATTTCCACTTAAGCATAGGCAAATTATGCATTTCAATCAAGCAAATATACATAACCAAATGCATATCAAATGATCGTGAGACCCTTTTTCTAATTGTTACATTGTTGTGACAGAGTGCCTGAACTGTCCCCTATCCATTTTGGATACCGGGCTCATTAATAGCTGTCCCTTATCTGATGAGGATACAGGGCTCATTATACGTTAAGCCTGAGGCTCTGAAACACTTGTGAGCTCGAGGCTCATTTTCACTCGTTGAGCTTTAAGCTCTGATCGTTAGCTACTCTAGTCACAACTTCCATTATCTGATTATGCATTCATGCATGGAATGCATGTAACCCAATCATTCACATTATATAGCATATAGGTTTTCACATTCACATACAAATAGTACTTCAATATCTCAATCCCCATTTATTTTCATCAGACCTTCTGTCCGAAATCCATAATCAAACACATTCATTTATTATTCACGGCATAACTTAAGCAAACAATAATTGAGAGAAACCGTCTAAGTTACTCACAAGTTGCTCCTGAAGCTAATGCCTGGAAGTGCCGGCAATGTTTGGAAGTTGACGTTTTAATTGTTCCTCTATAATAAATAACATACATATATATCACAATATACACAATTATGCGTGTTCATTAATCCGTATATATATATATATATATATATATATATATATATATATATAATGAATTATATACAATGCATATTCATGTCAATCCCAGGTATCCTTCCATCAAGGTTATCACAAAAACAATCAAATATCAAAACTCCCTTAACTAGCATTGTTGGTAGGGTTTATACCTCAATAAACCATTTGAATCAAATTTCATAACCTAATGAGTCATTTTAGATTTTTCTCCAAACTCTAACTTTCGAGTCTATTATTCACGTTAAATCAAAGAGTGCAATTCATATAATTTGGTCCTATAAGCAGAAGGTAGACAAAGCAGAAACAGATGAATATTCAAAATACAGACGATGACTAAAGATAAACGGAAGCAAAAGACAGATAATACGCCAAAAGACAGGCGAAGTGTCTAATGGCAGACGAATATTCAAAACACAAACGATGGCTAAAGACAAATGGAAGCAAAACATAGACGATAGGTGGTCAACAATAATGAAGGAAAGCCAACCAAAAACGATAAGGAAATACAGACTCTAAGTGGTCAACACAGACGATATAATAGTCAACCATAGACGATAAAAAACTACGGACGCTAAGTGGTCAACATAGACGATATAATAATCAACCATAGACGATAAGAAATACAGACGCTAGGTGGTCAACACAGACGATAAAATAGTCAACTACAGACGATAAGAAATACAGACGCTAAGTGGTCAACACAGACGATAAAATAGTCAACCACAGACGATAAGAAATACAGACGCTAAGTGGTCAACACAGACGATAGAATAGTCAACCACAGACGATAAAGAAATACAAACGCTAAGTGGTCAACACAGACGATAGAATAGTCAACCACAGACGATAAAACATTGACAATATGTGGTCAACTCAGACGATAGAATAGTCAATCACAGATGATAAGAAATACAAACGCGAGGTGGTCAACACAGACAATAGAATAGTCAACCACAGACGATAAAACATAGACGATACATCTTTACAGACGAAACGTCTATGCTCCTGAATATCTCTAAGTCTTCATTAACTCTCATATAAACACCTATGTATTCATACATGTTCAGTGAAGAAACAGAGCATATTACCTTTCCATATCTAACTCTCTAAATTAATCTTATACATCATTTCATTGCTATTTCAACTCTAAGAATCATTTCCACAACACCTGATCACTAATAATCCATCAAAACCTAAATAATACCATATCCCCTTATCACAATGTTCAAGAATATAATTATATGAAAATGTCATGTTCATGCAGATGACAGTAACTCATCAAATTTATTTCAAAATCTCCAATTCTAAAGAATTTGTTCACTACATTCTTGTTGAAAAACTCCAAGATCTTCAGCTATCTCCAAAGCCTTAATTTCATGCAAAATCACGTACTCCTCTGTGAACACTAACCCACTTTTAGTTTTTCTTAAGGCAGAAGAAACACTTTAGGAGTAAAGGGAATGGTGAGGGATATGAAGAATCAAAGTTAACTCTCAGAAGGAGTTTGATGAAAAACTTTGTGTATGGGAAGAAATTTGGAGACGAGGATCACAAGGAAAGAACTTAAGAAAAGTACCAATCCCTTTTCAACTCTCGAATTACTCAAACTTACTTCTCACACATAATAAAAGCAACTTTAAACTCGTCACTTTCCTAAGGTCTAAGTTCTGACTTAGTTTCTTTTAAACTAACTCCCTTTAACTCTCATCTTTACAATCAAACTATCTCTAACTCCTCAGTTGATTTCTTCTCTTCTTTATACTATTTTCTGTAATACTCTATAAATTACAAAATAAATCCTAAGTTCACCAAAATTCATAAATCTCACAATTCTACTAACCAACAATATTTTCAATATAGATAAATTCCAAATTCACAATTTTCCAAAAATCACAATTCAATCCAATTATATTCGGAATTATTCATAAATGCGTGTACACTTAATTTTATGTGCAGAAAAGTTCACTATTCACTTGTATGAGCATGTCATATTATGCATAAACATAAAAATGCATCTCTTGCCTATCATTAAACACTCCTATTTACTATTCTAACCTTCCCATAAGTAATGGGATGTTACATACTTTCAATCCAATTATAGCTCCAATCAACATAGAATGCTAATAATCAATCTCATGCCTAACATCCTCTTTTGTGAACTCATATATAAATCTTTAGGAAGAAAAAAACGTGAAAAATAACCAATTCTCATCTTTTTTGTGGGAATTTTACGATTTTGTTCTCAACAAAACTCTTGCTCGTGCAATGGACAGCACGATCTCAGTGATTTTTTTTAAATACATCATGATGTTGTAAGATGTTAATTAATCAAGTATAGTAATAGTTATTATCTTATGTTAATCAAAAAGATTTAAATAACTATACGTTCAGTATATTGAACTTTATGTGTTGTTTACTATTTCACTAAGGGAAAACTTATTTATTGAATTTTTTGAGTAACACTTCTCATCTTTAACTTAATACAATGGCCTTTTAAAGGTATAAAATACAAAGTATATATCTTAAAAAATCTAAATCATAATAATATTAAAAATAAAATGAATAACTAATTGAAGTTAAACCCTAAAACATAATAATAAAATATTAAAAATGAATAAATATTCAGTATTTATAGTGTCTAAACATCGCTTTGTTACCTATACTAAGTGAATAAATGTTATTCTATTACCAATAATAGAATAACCAACACAACTAGTTCGATTCGTTGAAGATAAAGGATTTACATGCCCTGGATGCTTGCTCAAAAGCCTCCAGATCCGATGTTAGGACATGTTGGAGTTGTATTTGAAAGTTTATCGAAGGATTGTTAACACTTGGCTTTTTTCACTTGGTGAGAAGTGAAAAGTTAGGATATATCATAATTATAATAAGTTATACGAATTATGCAAATTAATAAATAGTTTATAATATACAGAAATAGATTAATTAATATAATTATAAAAATAATTAAAATAATAAAGTCTTAATAAAAATATTGACCACCTTCATTTATTGGGTTAATTTGACAGCAATGTCGTCTTCTAAGTTCTAACACTAAAGGCTAAGAACAGCATGCATATCATTCCGTTCTCGTGACCTGGCGTTCTTTGCAGAAGGCAAAAGCTGATGCTGTTATAGATTTTTGTAAATACTATGTTTTTATTTGAAAATATGAATCCGGAAAGGGGCCATACCACAGGCCTAGCAAATATAGCAAGCCTTAAGAATGGGGTTAGGCACACAGAAGCCCCAAAAAAGGACCAGGCAGGATATACACCTCAACTGATCGGCCTGCGGATTCTGGTTGAGCTAGCGCGCTTTAATATTGTTATAGGCTGGAAGGAACAGCCACGTTCTGGGTCAGAGTTGTCATGACCGGGAAAGTTGGCTAGTGTTCAGGTCCCAAGTGTAACAATAACTGAAAGACTATGCTAATTCGCAGTTTTAGACCATAAGTCAGTTCTAGTCGAGCTTGGGCAATCTTTATGTTGTTGGTTTCATGGCTGCAAGTAATGTCTAAGCAAGGAGACAAGTTAACCCACTTCATCGACGAGGTCAGAGAATGAAAAGAAGTTGTCTGTAACTATGCTGCACCATTGCGCAATTTCCAATACCAGTAAAAGAATAGTTCACGAGATAAAGGTTTGTTCTGACTTTGGCATTTATGAATGCGTTCTAAACGAGTTGTAATTGGTTAATAACAAGAGCCTACTTTAAAGTACGGTTTCTGAATGTGAATGTGAAGTTGTTTTTCTTTGTTTTCCTGTAACCCTTCGTCCCATCGCATAGTAATATCAAATTGTAAATGGCCTCTAAAATCCCCATCTTTTTCTCTCTCTTCTTTATGACCATCACCGTCTTTATTTACTAAAAAGATTCGAACTTTCAAAGTAAAAGCCTCTTTGAAACAGAACCCTTTTCGTTTTGAATCTCCAAAAAACTGAAAGATTTGCTCTGCAGATACTGTGCCACAATCATAGTAGAAAGATCTTCTCTAACCACCAGAGAAAGAGAGGTCTCTCAGCTTTTCTTTTTGGCTTATTCTTTGGGACTAATGTTAGTAGCATTGTTTTTAGCTTTAAATGCCTCTTCACTGTACTTTTTGATGTGCAGATCGAAAGAGTGTGTGTGAACTAATTTTAGTCGCAAATTTGACGAGAGGGGCAGATATTCGAGTTTTGAAACAGAAGTTTAGAAATTCACGGGCCGTCAGTGGGTATGTTTAGTACACGTGGCTCCAGAAAGTTTACAGAGAAAGAGATTTGAATGCGTTTTATAGCGAAAGGGTGAGGAAATTTGCTTGGGTGGTGCTGTTAGTGTTGTTTTTTCATTGTACCCTAGCTAAATTCGGCAGTCCGTTTAAATTTCAGAAGTTTTTGGCTACTTTCACTTTTACGTTTCTCCTTTACTATGGAAGTCCTCACTTGTTATGGTGTTTTGTCTTCAGACTCTTGTTTGTTGTGTAGTAGGTGGTGGCTTTCTTTTGAATCCTATGTTTTTAAACTGGTTTCTCTGAGTCCATACCTCTGTATCTTTTTGTCTTCTAATGCAGCTCTTCACGAGGTTGTGTCAGATTTTCTTTTCCTGAAAATGAAAGTCTAATCTTTACCCTTTTGTTTTAAGGTTTAGATGCTTAGACCATCCTGTTCACTTCACTTCTCTGTTTGCAACCTGTAAAGATTCTAAAGATCTTGCAGTCCCTGCTCTTTCTCTCTCTAAGCATACATTTTGGTCTGTCGTTTTAAGTTTTTTGAAACCAGCATTCCGTTTGCTCTCTCTCTCTCCCTCTTTTTGATGCCGCTTGTAAAAGCAGTTCCTCACATTGACCATTACTTCACTTCTCTTGTTCAGTGCTTCACGTTGTTACTCTCTGGTTTTCCCACTTAGCAAGTTTCCACTTGGAAAAGCTTGTTAAACACCGTATTGTATCTAAAGATTTGATCTTGACGCATTGTTCCTGTTCTAGGATTATCGCTGCTTGGAAACCTCTCTGTTGTTTCAAGCTGTAAATAGATTGGTAGACAATGGGCAAAGCTACCCGGTGGTTAAGGGGCTTCTTGGGCATGAAGAAAGATAAGGAGAAAGAGAGGGAAAATATCGAAACTTCAAGTTCAGCAAGTGACAGAAAAGAGCAGAAAAGATGGAGTTTTGGTAAATCAGTGAGAGACAGAAATTTATTTCCACGGATTCCGGTGAATTTTCCTGCGGAAAATGATGCTGACTGGCTCAGATCCTACCTTTCTGAAACAGAGAAAGAGCAGAGCAAGCATGCCATTACCGTGGCCGCCGCCACGGCTGCGGCTGCAGATGCGGCACTGGTAGCAGCTCAGGCGGCCATGACGGTGGTGAGGCTAACAAGTCAGGGCAGAGGGACTTTGTTTGGAGCAGACCGAGAGAAGTTGGCGGCTGTCAGAATTCAAACAGTCTTCAGAGGCTATTTGGTATGTTAGGTGTTTTTGGTTTGATCCTATATTATCTGGCTTCTGTTTTGGTTCCTCAGGTTAATGTGCCCTTTTTCTTCTTGTACAAAAAAGTGGTTTCGGAGATACGCTTGTTCTGCTCTAGTTTCCAAGACAATAGGTATTATAGTGGTGCAGACGTTTCTCTTAGTTCTTCCTTTTATAGCTGTCACTAAAAGCTACAAGAACAGTACATCTGTGTTTTGGGTTTCGTTGCTTTTTTTGTTAAACCTTACTTTTAACCTTGGGTTTGTGGTCATTCGAAGTACTTCACTTCTGTTAAAGAGAGCATTGTCAAATGGTTTTGAAACAGTAGTTATACTTTCCAGAGATCGTTGTTAGGTACGCATACTTTTTCAGTTTTTCTTCTGACTTGGTCAATCATTCCGTTCCATTTCCTGCCTCTAAGAATTTGAATTTGAAACCTGGCCTTTAGAAGTAGGGCTATGATTGATTGATACCCTGAATTAAGTTGGGCTATTATTGCAAGTCTGTCTCATCCCCAAACCAGTTGGGCTTCCTATCATCTGTATTACAACTGTCTATTTCTGAGATGAGTACTGTATATGTTCATTTGTTATTTTGTTATGTAGGCCAAATCTTCCAATTCTAATTAGTTTTGAGTTTAATCAACAATCTCAGGCTAGAAAAGCGCTTCGAGCATTGAAAGGACTGGTTAAAATTCAGGCACTTGTCAGAGGCTATTTAGTTCGAAAACGAGCTACTGCAACTCTTCATAGTATGCAAGCTCTTGTAAGAGCTCAAAATGCAGTTCGAATCCAACGAGCTCGTCGTTCTGTTGATAAACAGAATGGGTTTCAATCTGGACACAGACCACGAAGATCCATAGTAAGAACCATACTTGTTTGATGTTCATTTTCAGTAAGAATACCCCGTGGTTCTTAACGTTGCTCTTTCTTTTTCTTTTTTTGGGTTCTCAGGAAAGGTTTGATGATGCAACAAGTGAGTTCCATAGCAAGAGGCTATCTGCATCTTACGAAATGACTGCATTTGATGATAGCCCAAAAATAGTCGAAATCGATACATGCAAGCCAAGATCAATGTCACGTAGATTTACAACTGCCTTATCAGAATGCGGTGAAGATGTTCCTTATCACGGACTGTCATCACCTCTTCCACGTCCGGTTCCAGCTCGAATCTCCATACGAGATTGCAAAAAGGATCACGATTTTGACTGGTATTTCACCAGCGACGCATGTAGGTTCTCTACCGCACAAAGCACGCCGCGAATCGTGAATTCTCTCCGTTCTAATGCTCCTGTTACACCAGCCAAGAGTGTCTGCGGAGACGGGTATTTCAGGGCTTACTCAGGCTTCCCTAATTTTATGGCAAGCACGCAATCCTTCAAGGCTAAATTGAGGTCTCTTAGTGCTCCAAAGCAAAGGCCAGAGTCAGGGCCAAGGAAGAGGCTTTCACTGAATGAAATAACGGCGTCAAGGAACAGCATCAGCAGCGTTAGAATGCAAAGGCGATCTCAACTTGAAGAAGACTTGGGTTTCTAAATGCTGACATTTTTCATGAATTTGGGTTTGAGCAGGTGATTGTGAGTCAGCTTAATATGATTTTTCGTTTGCAACCAAGTGTCGACAACATATAGCTTAGGACGGAGTGCGTTAGATGTAAATTGCTTTATCTTACAGTTTGTGTTGATTTCTTCCCAACCAAATGGGAGTTTCACCACCCCTCCACATTGCTGTTTATTACGGTTCATCACATCATTAAGGTTCTTGCCAAATTACGGTGTCCTAATTATGGAGCTACACAGTTACCACCAAAGTTACGAACACCGTACTGAATTTGGTATTGGATTAGATTCTGGTATAATATGATACCGGTATTGGTCAATACTGAGTATTATTTCGGGTAATTTTTTAAACTTATAAAATAGTTATTGAATTTTTTTATAATTGCATAATAGTCTATTATCATATTGTATAGTTATATTATATATTTTTAACTTTGTCTCCAAATATCATAATAACAAATAATAATCACAATTAATATAAAATAATAACAATTTTTAAATATTTCACATATAAATAATAATCAAAATTTTTATGAAAAAAAGATAATTATCATCATACAAATATAAAATTAAAAACAATATAAAGTATTTAAATATTATAATTTCAATTTTCATTATATAATAAATAATAATTATGTTAAACACCCAGTTAAAAAAATAAACATCCTTAACTATCAAATTATTACAATTTACAAAAGAGTTCGTGATAAGGAAATAACTAAGTAAAATTAAAACAAGAAACAAACATATAGTATTTAATTTAGTATAAATATATTATATATTTAATTAATAAAAATTAATTATTACTAAAATTATAAATATCTTAATTTAATTTATAATTTAATTTAATAATTATTAATAAATATAATTAAATTTAAAAATATTTGTAAATATATAAATTTCAAATAAATTTGATTTAATAATTAAATAAATATAATAAATATTAGTTTATAAAAATAATTTTTAAATAAATTATTTTAAAAGTAAAATATTTTTATTAATACTTTATTAATAAATATTATATAAAAGATTAAAATAAAATAGTTTAAATAAATTTAAATAAAATAGTTTATTTTTAAGTCTAATTTAATGTATAATTATTATTAGTAATGAAAATATTTATTTTATTAAAAAAATTAAAACTAAAAAATCACAATAAAAGTTTAAGTAAATAATTAATTATAAAAACTTTGAAAAAAAGAAGGGGGAGGGGGAGAGAGTGATTTTAAAAATTTTGAAATTTTGCAAAAAAGTCACCATATTTTTCAAAATTTTCGGTACTGGTTAGTATTAGGCCGATATTTAAACCCGGTACCAAAGACGTCGGTACTGTTCTGTTTTTCGATCGGTATTGTTGGGACCCAATTCGAGAACCGGACCCCAGCCGGAAAAGTGAGAAAAATGGAACGAAAATTTTGAAACGAAGCTGAAGCAAATCGAAAACGGATACGAAACGAACAAATACAAAGTATCGGAAACGAGAGAAACGGAAACATAAAACGAAGACGTATCGAAAACGAATAACATACGAGTCGGAATCAGCAGCGGAACAAAAACATAGCGAACACAATTAACGTATGAACCGAAAACGAATCGAATCAAAAGCGGA
>JAOSBN010000001.1:11478569-11490796 GCA_027563595.1 Erythroxylum suave
TTCGAGATGCGATCTCAAGACCTCATGGTCTACGAGTCCCTCGAGGTAAATTTCTATTACAATATCCAATTTTGTATCTCTTTGAGTTATGCTGCTTAATCATAACTTATTGTTTACTTATGAAGGATGTTATTACTTGGTTGACTCTGGATATTGCAATGCAAATGGATTTCTTGCTCCATATCGAGGACAACGCTATCATCTCAAAGAATTCGGTGGCCACCGACCAGAGACAATAGAGGAATACTTTAATGTGAAACATTCCAAAGTAAGGAATGTTATTAAGAGATTCTTTGGATTGTTGAAAGGAAGATGGAAGATCCTTGCATCCCCTTCATTTTTCTCAATTGAAACTCAAGTTTGCATTATAATGGCTTGTTCCCTTCTGCCCAACTTGATTCGCAAGTTCATGAGCTTTGATCCACAAGAGTCAATCACTGAAGATGAAGAGAATAGTGAGGAAGATGAGAGTGAAGATGATGATGAAATAGAATACATTACACAAATTAGTGCAGCTAATGAGTGGTTGACATTTAGGAATAATATGGCAACCATCATGTATAATATATGGATGAATAGATCCAATAATGATGTATATTAGCAATTTAAGATATGTTTGTTTCATATGCTTATTATTATTGTTGAAATGTTTTGATTTCGATTAATGTACCTGAAAGTTGAACATCTATGTTTGTTTAATATCAGTAATATATAACTTTCAGTTATTTGATTACTTTTAAAATGCACCCATGTGAACATCTATGTTTGGTTAACTATGTTTTCTTGACTTATTAGATTACATGTGCATGCTTTAAATTTTTTAGCAAAGTTATTTTTGTTATATGTTATTTCTCTTATAACTGTTACTTTGTCATTCTTTTATTAGGATTGGCTATGGCTACCCGTGGGAGGGAAAAAGAATAAGCAATATTGGAAGGATGATGAGGTTGAAGCTTTGGTCAACGTTTTGCAAGAACTAGCTTGTGATCCTTTATGGAAAGTAGATGGGGGATTTAAGAATAATTACATGGTTGAAGTGCATAAGATGTTGCTGAGTAAGATTCCCAATTTTGATAAGGATGTCGGTCCTCACATTGACTCTAAGATTAAATGGTTAATAAACAAATACAATCCAATTTCTGAAATGTGTATGCAAAGTGGCTATCAATGGGATGATGTTGAGTATAAGATCAATTGTGAGCAACAATGGTTTGACGAATGGTGCTTGGTAAGGACATCTAACTCAAAAGTTGATTGAACTCTTATTTTAGTAGTTTTTTTTCATAATTATAACATTTTCTTGTTATTGTGTTTTTAATATTCTTCTTCTTGTAATTCTTTTTTACATAATTGCAAGAATGCAATTGGAATGTGGAACTTTAAATTCCCATATTTGCGAAAATTGGACATGGTGTGGGCTAAAGATAGAGCGACGGGACTTAAAGCTGAGGACATAGCCGAAGCAAGTGCTAAGGCTAATAGCCCAAAGAATATGACAGTCTATTCTTTATTGGACAGTGAAGATGAACTTGTTGTGTTGTCTGATACACAAGGATCATCAGCCATTCCTTCAAGTAGTCATAGAACAAAAAGACGAAAAAACCTGTCACCAAGGAAGGAAAGTTCTTACAAGAAAAAAGACTAGCGACACTTCATAATACCATTGAGTCAAGGTTAGACAATTTCACTGCTAAGTTTGAGTCTATTTGCGAACAAATGGCCTTACAAGATGCATTTGTTACAAATGATTTAATTGCGGAGTCTAATTCTAATTCAGTAACTAATGAGAAGATGCAAGAGCTCATGACTAAGCTTCTTAATATTGGCATACCTCAAATGGATGTTAATAAGGCTGCCCTATTATTTTGTAATGATCTTGCCAAAGTTCAAGTTTTATTCACTTTGACAAGTCATTTAAAAAAGTCTTTTGTACTTAGATTCCTCTATCCATCTTCTAGTCTATGAATCATTCGGAAACATATTAATATTTTTGTAAGTATTATGAACTTATGATGCAATTGATGTTGCCTAACCAGGTTATTTTGTGTTAGTTTGGTCTTTTGTAATTGTGATGTGAACAATGTTTGTGGTGTTAACCTGGTTATTTTGCATTAATTAAAGGTTTTTGGTTAAGGAATTGTGTATATGACTGATATTTTACATCATTTGCCTTATCAGAAGAATGTAAATTGTATTAATCTATATTACTCGATTTTACTATAGCAATGGAATAATGGATATTATGGTTATGTTGATGAATTGTACAATATTTTCGATTATTAAACTATATTTTGAGGATATTATGTAACTAATGATATGTTGATGCAAGAAAATACAGGAGTATTTTTTTTTCTTCAAGAGCTATTGGAAATGAAATATCACAATATACTTGATTTTAAACATTTTGTGATTATAAATAGGGTGCATAAAATATAATTAATTAAACTATATTTAAAATTTGATATAAAACAAATTTTTATTTTTCAAGATTTTTAATAAACCAATTACCATCAAAGATTATGGTAATCATTCCTCCATCTTAACTAACCATCATTATTATAATGATTATATCCATTCTCATTCCCCACTATATTCATTCATATTCCTATTCTCATTCTCATTATTCTCTGTGAACCAATCGCCCCCTTAGTATTTACGTCATACCTCATCAAATGTTTCATTCTACGTGAGGATAAGATATTCAGCAGTGTCTCTCGGACAATATTACGATCCCAACATTACCCTCCTCCTTCTGCACTTGTAATCACCGTGCAGTTCCTATCTTACATTCGAAGTGTGGAATGCTGTCTGTGTTGTACTCCATTGTACAATTTTTCTTGTCATTCATTTTATATATAGTTTTAACATGGGAATTAAATAGTAATTTGCTTTAATTATTTAGGCTAAATAATTTCTTAATGTATTTATTTTGTTGTAATTATTGATTTGATTTATTTTTATATATCTTTTTTCTATTTTTTGTTTTTTTTTCGTTTTTCTAGATCTTGTATTTCTAATCTATATCTTATTCTTTAAGTATTGTATTACATATTTTATATGATTAATTATACATTTTTATTGATATTTTGTATTATTATTAATTTACTATATATAAGCTATCTGAAATGATCTCTTTGTTATATCAAAATAAGGTTGTGTATTATTAAACTTTTTTAAATCTTATATTTTCCTAAAAGTCTTATCCGCTGTTATTGTTGTTGTTATATACTTTCTAATCAACGAATATAATAAAGCTCAATAAAAAGTACAATCAGTCCATTTCCCAACTAATTGACTTGGTCGATACAAGATTCGAAACTTCAAATAACAAGAAAGGCCACCACCAATGTGTAGAGAGGAAAAGAGACGTTTCTAATGCTGAACAAAGATTAAAATATCAATACTCTAATGGAATTAAAAACTGCTCTTATGATTCAAACATCATTAATTTATCTTCGTTTGAACAATTGTCTACAGAAATCTCTCCTTCCAAGGCCAAAGAACTGTGATTTGTTTGGTCAAGCGGCTGTATTTGAAAACATATAACATGAAGTATCTGTTCGTTGTTAAGTATTTTTCAATGTATATGATCGAGGTCTCCACGTTCCTATCTTTACTTGGCTAGTGCAAATGTAGCCTACAGTTGCCATAGATTGGGAATTTGAAACTTTCGTTTAAAAAAGGAGGATCTGATTCCATCACAGCTTGCAAGTGTTTTGTTTGGTCAAATCCTACAATACTAACTTTAAGAATTCCCATTACTTGTAAACCTACTCCAATGTAATTATTATGCTTGTTTAGAAGAGGATTGACCCGCCATGGAATGTTGCTTTGGGCATGGAGTGGATGAGACACTAATGGAAATATTGGAGAAACATCACCGTAGATGTGTTGAATTATGTTTTATTAAGTTAAGATTGGTGATAAGCGCTAATTAGATATTTGTACCATATATAATTGACGATCTTTTACCTTAGGTATAATTTTGATACTTTATTTATAGGCACAGCAGTGATACAAAATCCGATCAAGCTTGAGATTGCAGACTTGAGTTTGAATCCGGTTAAGTTTGAGCAACCTAAAGTTTAATCGAAATTACTTAAATTTATTTTTAAATTTTTAAAAATTTAAAATAAAGTTACTTTATTCAAAACAAAGTTATTTTATGTAAAAGAAAATTGAGTTTGGTGTCATATCAAGTTGAAAAAAATTTAAAAAATTTAAGCCCGTTTGAAGTTAGGTCAATTCAAACCAAGCCTGTTGACATCGGTTTAAGACAGGTAAGACTAGGCTTTTTTGGCAATTCCTACTTGTTTGTGGATTTAATCTCGTCATGCTCATTACTATAGGATAAATTTGTTGGTTAACGTCTTTGGATCACTCACTAGTTTATCGAGTATTACTATAAGATAAATTCGTTGATTAACGTCTTTGGATCACTCACTAGTTTATCGGGTAATGCTCACCTTTATATAGTATAAGAGGCAATTAGATCTAAAAATAAGATTCTTTTTATTTGATATCATTGAAGATTCTTTACTAATTATTTTTAAAGGTTTATTAGGCTAAATTAGAGTGATATTTTATATTGGGAAATTTTGATTGTAGATTATTTAAGAAAAGCTTGGTCCATTAAACTCTAATGGGCTATGACGTATTAATGGGCTACAGTTGGCTATATCTTGCACCCTAACAGTCTTCCATCAACAATTTAAATTCGAGAAACAAGAATGTCAACGATCACTTTGTACCTTCACTTTCGTTCTCACCTTCTTCCCTTGCAAACGAGGAGGAACCTTGAAACAAACATACACAAACAAGAAGCAAAAACGAAGGAAGATACCTTCCAAAAAACATTTTGCTTGTGATGAAGGATATTCATATCTCCTCCACCTTTGATATATCAAAGCTATTTCTCTTCAGTATCAAAAGGTAATTCTTTTGCTCGTTTATTTTCTTGATTATGTCTGATACGTAATAAAGCTAGAAGCTTTAAAAAAAAACTTATTTCATTGTTCAAACAAACAATGATTAGAGCGTGCAAATGCGACTTATACAAAATTGGAAGGTTGGTTTGTTTGTACGAGAGAGAACTATCAAATCTTTTCTAAGATAAGAGCTTAATTACAACACCAAGTGCAATTTTAAAAGTTGTGCCACCTTTCTATTCGATATATGAATTCAAAACACAAAATTATCATACAAATATTTGAAAAGTGATATATACTAAATAGATTATATTTTTATTATGATTTTGAGGGTAGTATGTTTGTATATTGATTTTTTTAAAAAAGATTTGGCTCTTAAAATGACTTATATTTTGTTTCAGGGCTTATTTTATCCCCTTAAAGGAAAAGAAATAAATTTAGAAAAGATTTGAGTCAATTTAGAGGAATGTTGGTGGACTTTAAGAAAAAGATTCTTAACACGTTACTAACCCAATACTGTGTTACTAGCCGTACTCAACCACATCTTATTCTATTTTTAGAGGAGTTTTCTACCTGACTAACATGACCAATATGTCTTTGTGTTAAAGCTATGTTCAAAATAGGAACATCCTGTTTCTTCAAATACCTATAATAACCTGTCATATTCAGCCTATGTTAATCAATATGGATGAGACACTGTCCTATGTACCTTTTATTAGTGGTTGTTTATTATGTAAAAGTTTTTAAAAAGAGGCTTAAGTACTATTTATAAAGTTATTAGTATATTTAATAAAATATGATTATTCATTCTTTCTTGAATTGTTATTACATTTCATACATCCTATATATAAGATTTAACAATTCAATACCATAATCCTCCTGTCAAAGGTTATCCTATAAGTTAACAAGTTTTACAAGTTACATACCTTGTTTGGAATTTAATTATTCTTATATTTTTATTTAATCAATAATAGATTAAAGGATAGTTTTGGATATGTATCTTTGTATTCTTACCACTTATGTTAAGAATAAGTCTACTTTGATCTAATGTATGTAAATTATTTGTATAACTTGGATCAATTATATTTACTCAACAATTTAGATATATCCTTGTTTGCAATTTTATTTTTCTTGTTTTTTTTTGGAAAGCAATAGCAAATAAAAGGATAGTTTTGGTTATATATCTTTGCATTCTTACCATTTATGTTAAGAATAAGTTTCCATTGTTCTAATACATGTAAACTATTTTTCTAAACTTGGATCAATTACTTTTATTCAATAATTTATTTCTTATCACACCTTTAACATTATGGTAATGTTGAATTCAAATTTAGTATCAAATTCTCAAAAACATGAATTTGAAAAACATGTGATCTCTATCATATCTTATATAGGCAAGAAAAGTCATGCAATCATTTTTCTTCTACTAAAAACTATTATTATCCGACGTTAATGCCTTCAATTATAGTCAATGTGTATGCTTTTAATAGGTTAAATTAAGTGGAACAATTCCATTAGGGTACCATAACTTTTAGCTTTACTTTATACAATTATTTGTATTGTGCTATCAAGTATTGACATCTATCTCACATGTTACTATTAAAGTTTATGAGAGATTAGTCAACTCAAAATTTCATTATAATTAGTCTTCTATATAATATTGACAAATCCCCGAAACTTTGTAACTAAAATCCCCAACAGGATTTAGTAGTAAATATATGAACATATATCTTTTCTAGATGACTTTAAATCTCTTCTCAAACATATTCCATGTCCAAGAAATTTGGTTCATTAACATTTAAGATTAGCTATATTAAACAAAGTTAATATCTATTCAGATGAAAATGTGGTGTAAAATGAATATTTGAAGTAAAGAAGGGATACAAGGTCATAGAAGTTTCTCAGGTCATGCAGATTTGTGAATTTTGGTGATTTTGGATTATACACAGTTGTGTAGATTGTGTGTATCCCAAAACATTATAAAAATTACTATAACAAGATATGATTTGAGGCAAACAAGGGGAGCAAACTTTTGGTGACAATTCCAAACATGAAGAACGTCCAGAAGGGATGATATTGACAATTCCAGACATGAAGAACATTTGATGGAAGAGAAATGAATATTTAAAATTATGAACTCTTTTTTTCCTTCCAATTTATGTTTGATTTTATTTCCTATTATATGTAACTAAATGCTTTTTAGTATCTAGGTATGATGAACCCTATTTATGATAACCATATTTTTTATTATTTTATTTAATGTAATGATTTTGATTGATTTATTATGATTTAATACGTGTCTAATGTATGATCTAATAGATCCGAAATTTTAGTTCATAATATAATTTCATAACATAGAGATTGAGAATCCTGTGTATGATTAGATCTACCATAATTGAAAGGAGTTGATTGCAAGCCTAGAAATAGGTCGACATAAATCCTCTAGATTAGGGTCAAAACTAGTAGTGAGATTCACAAATCGACTATAAACTTTAACCTGATTAATTCGGTTGATAAACTTAGATTAGTTGTTAGTAAAATTGAGAGAGTTATTAGCATAAATTGTTAATAAAATAATTGCATAATAAAAGATTAATTATTTAACGGTTTTAAGGGGATTCATTACCTAGACATTAATTCTTGATATTGATTGTTTTCTAAGTGATTTCTTTTGTTTCTGTGTTCAATATTACTGCTTATTTTATTTTAATTGTTTATTTTTATTTTTATAATTAACAACCAAAATCCAATTTGTAGGCTACATAATAGGAGAAAGATAATTACTAGTAATTATTGTTTTCGTAGGATCAACCTGTAAGATAATTACTAGTAATTATTGTTTTCGTAAGATCAACCTGTACTTGCCAGTACTAGCTACAACTACGCCTTGTACTTGAGGATAATTCATCATTGACTAATTAAGTTTAGGTCAATCAAGTTTTTGGTGTTATTTTCGAGGATAGTGATATTAAGAACAACCATTATTTTTTGTATTTTTGTTTTATTTTTATTGTATTTTACTGTATCTTATCATATTTTTGGCTTGTTTATTTAATTATCTTTTGAACTTTTCTACATTTATAGTGTGTTGGAGTTTTATTTTAGGAACTGAGATTTAATTTCATAGCCACAACTAATAAAGGATAGATAGAGTGGACAGTACTATTATGGGAGCCATAATATGTCTTTAAAATATGGAACATCACCATATTAGAAAGAATCGTCTCTTCACATGTTTTCAGAAGCTCAAATAATGTCCATGTCGTGTTGCAACATTTGTGGGAGTTATTCTTACAATCATGAATGTCGAGCACCGACGTATATATAGGAGCAACCAAACATATACAATCAACCTCAAGGTCCATAATATGAGAATACATATAATTCATAGTGAAGCAACCCTTACATATATAGATGGAATGACTATCCTCCAACTGAATATGTACTATAAGAGCAGCAATACAAAAGTATTAAAAATAAACTAATGGAATGCCTTATCAAGATAGTAGCTAATCAAAATGAATTTGATGAGAGACTTTCTTCACTTGCATATGATGAGAATAATACTTTATATTATCTGAGCTCCCTAACGTCTCAGAGTGAAGAAGAGACAACGGTCAATTTCATGAATGATGATGCATTTCAGGAAGGTGAGGGGGTAATTGCTACTCTAAAACATAGGATGGTTGAGTTCATTTAAGAATCAAACATGAGGCGTCAGAAAATAGAAGCTCGTATGCAGAATATGGTGAATCAGATCGACCGTCTAGAAAAGATAATATTTGATGAGATGCAGGTGAGTTTGCCTATTCCAACTAAAATAGATCCTATAAAATGCATAATAGAAATCACCTTTAGTACTAAAAATGAGCTCTCATAAAAAGAAGAAGAAGAGAGTATTAAAGACAAAATAATGGAACTCCTAGCTGAAATGAAAGCTAACCAATGTGAATTTGAGAGTGAAGAAAAGACAAAGGTTGGCTTTATGAATGGAGTGACATTTTAAGAAGAGCTTACGAAAGAAGAAGACAAAGAAACCTCCATCTAAGAAGAGGAAGTATGGAAGTGGTAGGAGATAATTGAAGAGGATAAGCTAAAAACCTCTGTCCTGGAAGAAGAAGAGAAGATAGAGGTAGTTGAGGAAGAACTTGGAAAGGAACCAAACAAAGAAACTACTAATGCATCATTGATAGTCACTTTGAGTACAGAGGGTTCCCACTTCCTTGAAGAAAAATTGCTCGAGTCAACCGACAATTTAAGGAGTTTTGTTATTTTCTATTTATTAATAGTTTGTCATTAAAAAGGGCATTAATGCATCTGATTGGATTTATTAGTTTTACAAATTATGTCCTTTTAATTATCTTACAACAAGTGGCATACTTATAGGTTACAAAACTCTTATCTGGAGAAATAAGTAGAAGCAAGCCACTATTTATAGACCCACGATGAGGGTAATGTGTAGGGTACAAATGCTTGTGATTGGATTTATTAATTTTATAAATTATGTCCTTATTATTATCTTGTAACATATGGCTTAATTATAGGCTATAAAACTCTTATGTAGAGAAACAGGTGGAAGCAAGCCACCATTTATAAGCCCACGATGAGGGTAATGTGTAAGGTACTAATAGGTATCCATTAGTACATGTTTTAATAGATAATTGAAGTGTTTTCTAGCATAATTGTTGTTTATTATTCTAGTTTAGGATTCATTTTGTATATTTTCAATAAGTTTGATTTCTATTATTGTTCTTGTGTGTTTGATGTTAATTGAGGGTAAGATTGACTATTTTTATGTAGAAAGGAAGAGGGAGCAACTTGGAGGGTGAATTAAAGATCAAAGAGGAGAAGAAAAGAGGAGTGGAGCTAAGGCAAATTCCCATGATCTTGGGAATCATACAAATTCCCATGAACATGGGAATCATAATCCGAGACAATATGCAGGGCTTCATTAAACTTAGGATTTTGGACTATTTAAGCATCATTAAGCCTCCATCTTTAAAGGGAGACGACACCCATCTATAGAAACACCATCCTTGAGTGAAGATCACAAGTTTGGAGCCTTGAGAAAGGATTGAAGACAAGGATCATCATCAAGATTGGGCAAAATAGTACATCAACACCAAATTCTAGATTTTAGCAAGGAAGAGGAGTCTTTCTATTCAATTTTCTGTCATTTACATCTCTTCTAGTCTTTGTAAAAATGGTTTATTGATGATGTTATGGAGACCATGTTTGGCTAATTTAGCTTTAGGGATTGCTTTTGGACCTATTGTGTCGAACTTCTATTTTATTGAATTGAATGAAGTATCTTTGATGATTGTTGTTTTTACTTGTTATTTTGCAACAAATCAAGTGAGTGAGTGAGATGAAATTCGTGTAGGATTGTATAACGAGAGTTGGCAACCTATAGACTATCAATCATCATATTAATTGAATAGTTAGAAGAGAGATCTCAGCTAGTCAATTGATCACCCATAGGATAGTTTAATAACTAGTTGAATCGGTAGAGTCATTGGGTAGCTTGAGAGATTATCCAATTGATTCCTGCTAATTCGATTAGGGACAATTAATTACACCTTGAGAGAGGGTAATTAGTAGATTCAGAAATCTAGGGTGAGACATAATTTAATCGATAAAATAGGAGGGAGACAAAATAGGAAAAAGTAGTCTTTAGTCTTAAGATTCTTGAATTCCGATTTTTCTACATTTTGGTATTGTCTATTGCTTTTTGTTACTCTTTTATTTTTAATTTAAATTTCCAGATTATTCACTTTTAACAATTTCGCTTCTTAAACAAAGTTTTGTCTAAATTAAACAAGGTCTGGGCATCAATCCGGGTGGGATCAATATCCACTCTTTTTAACTACAACTCACGACCTATTCATTTTTAGTTTTGGAGCCTAAAACAAGTAGATAGGTTTTACTGTTAACAAGTTTTTGGCACCATTGTCGGGGATTGATTGTTGAGCATCATATTTGATTTAAATTGCTTTGATTTAAGATTTGTTGATACTTTTTCTTATGTAATTACAGGTTCATGAACACAAGGAGCACACAAAGGATGAAAGAAGTAATAGAAGACGAATTTTCCAACATTAAAAAGCACGAAAGAGAAATAAGAATGGTGAAGCGTCTAAACTTTTCGACAGCTGAAGAAGGAGAGCAAGGAGGACCAGAGCGAACGTTGATGAACTTCATAAGGCCAGGATTTGGTCCTCCAGAAGTGGCAAGACTGGTAATCCAAGCAAATAATTTTGAGATAAAGTTAGCATACTCAATATTATGCAAAATAGAGTGCAGTTTTACGGGCTATCCAACAAGGATCTAAATGCCCACATTGCAAACTTCTTGGAGATTTTCGACACTTTCAGGCTCAATGGAATGTCCGACAATGCAGTGAAGTGGAGACTATTTTCATTCACGTTGAAGGATCGGGCTAAAGCATGGTATAATTCCTTGAATTAAGGTCGGATCACGACTTGGAAGTAGCTCAACCAAGCATTCCTCGCCAAATATTTTCCGTTGACAAAGACAAAGAGGATTATTAAGGAGATAACAAATTTTCAGCAGAGCGACAGAGAATCTCCCTATGAAGCTTAGGAGAGATTTAAAAAATTTCAAAGAAGTTGTCCACATCATAACCTCCCAAAGGAATTTCTACTTCAAACATTCTATAATGGAGTGAATTCGAGCACAAGGGGCATAATTGATGCAGCAGCTAAAGGTTCACTGATGAGGAAGATGGTGAAAGTAGCTCATGATTTGTTGGAAGAGTTGGCAAGCAACAATTACATGTGGCCGAGCAAGAGGAGCAGGCAAGGACAAAAGGAACATAAAGGTATGATACCTATTGACTCGATTCCTACCTTGCAGGCTCAGATCACGGCTCTTTCAAAGCAACTCAACAATATGCAAGGAGCATCGACCTCAACAATTATGGTGATGTAAGCACAATGTGAGATGTGTGGGCAGAACAATCACAGTTCAGCGAAGTGTTTCCTATTGGGAGTTGGTGATATCGAATAGGTAAGCTACCTAGGCTAGCCACAACTAGGTAATAATCTGTAATCGAACACATATAATCCGAGTTGGAAAAATCACCCAAACTTTTCTTAGAGTAGCAATAATGCAGGTAGCTAACAAAGATCATAAAGACCGTCAAGATTCCAGTAAGATCAAATTGGAGTGTTAGAAAGCAAAATGCATAAGATGATGGAAGTTGTCGGATCCCAAATCTGGAACCCAACTACTTAATCATTATCTGTTCATCTTCTTGCTCTGATACCACACATGTCG
>JAOSBN010000001.1:11507928-11519445 GCA_027563595.1 Erythroxylum suave
CTCTTTAACTTGTTCTTTATGTGAGACATTAGGTTCATAAATATGTTGATAATGATTATAAATTATAATTATAATTAAGATTATATAAATTAAAAATTCTTTTAATTTATCTTTAATTCTCTAATTAAACAATCTATAATTATAAATCAAGATTGGCGTCTAACAACACATTGTGACCAACCAAATATTTAGGAATGTTAAAGTCACTTTGACTAAGTTTTCCGTGCATGATTTTTCAAATATAATTCAATACTTTCATCATACAATGTTTGGAGTAGACATTAGCACGAAATTAATGTCTACTCTATATATTTTGAGTCTAATCATATTAGTTTCTGTTATTACCTATCAACTTAATTTAATGATATTTGTAAATTATTTACAAAACGTTATTCTACCTTGGCCAAAGATTTCTCGAATCAAGAATAATCGACAACAACAGAGCATTCTTGATCACTCAACTACCTCCATGTAGTCCATGCTACATCCAATAATTACCGACTAAATGACCTATGATTAAAATAAATCATAAGTAGTACAAAAAAATAGAATCTCTATACATTATAACTTTGGAGATCTTAACTCAAAGGATCATTTATACAACCATCATAATGAGAATTTTCATAGATATAAAATTAATGTTCCAAATGGATTTTTCATATCGGGTCAGTTCAATGAATTTGTTCTCTAACAAGCACACATACGTCTGTTTAAGTATTTTCGTACTTTAGTTTATGATATTAACTACTTCCTTTATAAAGAAAAACATAACACATGGTAACTTTTTATTTTCTATTAATAGCCAGACTTAATAAAACAATGAGTAGGAACAATTTATGATAATACATAAGTGCAATATAAATCTCAATCTTATTATAATTTCATTTGCAATGTATAATCATCTTATGGGCTTTATCATATACATCTAAATATGTATAAGATCAAAAATATTTTTAAATTATTTTCTCACTAAATTATAATAAATTGATTGGTTGTATAGCATAAACTAACTCATAACCTAGATAACTTTTTGGAATTGCCATCCATTTAACAATATTGTTGGTTTCTACACCTAATTACCAACTAAGGCAACTTATACCCAAAACATTATGGTTGTTAGATAACCGTGGCTGGAGAAGTTAAATTTGGTTAAGAATACTCGATATGACTAGGGTTGTTTTTAATGTTTTATAGACCCGGGACAACATAAAAAAAGAGCCTTAATGAATCGACAATATACAAATATGTAAAAAATGTTTGTTGATATTCTTTTCATTTCCTCCTTGAGGGCCTTTATAGGTATAGCATTGATGCGATCCATGTTAATGGGTTTTCTTAAATTTTTCATTTTGGGCTCAACAGGTTGTTTTTCCAAGGCTTGTTTATATTGAGGGGAATAAGTTTCAGAGTTTTTATTTCATCAATATGTATACAGTTAGTACTCAGCATTTATTATGTTCAACCTTTTTCATTTATGCTTTATACTAGTTTTAGATGTTTAGAAAAACGAGATTTTATTGCTTTTCTCAATACATTTTGGACTCATGGTTTTAAACCTATACTTCAACAATATTTATTTGATAAACTATTTTAGTAATTATACCTATATGTCGAACTTGTCATAATTTACATAGAATAATGTTACATATGGATACAAAAATAACACTTAGTCCTAGATGTATTAAAGAATTTATTAACATATATGAATTCTTTCTTTCTTTTCAAGCTTTTGAAGACACTCTACAAACATTTAGAGATATAATTAATAGACATACTCAACTCTTAGAACAAGAAAAAGAAGAAAAGAAACAAACTTTTAAACAATTTAGAGATCGTTATCAAATTCATTTAGTATGAATAATTAATGTATTATATTTAGTCATCTATCTGCAGAAATCCTTTATTTTGAAAGTCTAGTATCTACCTATAAAACCAAAACAGAATGTTATGAAGACCGATATAATTATTTACAATTTTTTATTAATAATAGAGGATTATTACCTATAAAAGAAAAATTAGATAACGCTATATATTTATATAATCTTTATAAACAAGAAGTACAAAACACAAGAAATCAGCTTTTAGAACATCAACAGTTTAATCATCTTTCAATTTAATTTATTATGACCGATAATATTTCAGATAACACTTCAGATAATATCCTAGATATAGATTGTTTAGATTTGACAGATTCTACTGGAGCATTTCATATTAATACATTATTATCTAAACAAAAACAAAAACAAATAGCCGAAACTAGTTTAAACCTAAAAGAAGGTCAAGATATAATACATCATCCTTTTAAAAATATAATTAATTGGAAAAATTGTACATGAAACTCCAGGAATAGATTTATAAACAATTATAAAAAAATTCACGAAGATCAATGAAATAAAATAGGATATATTCATCTATCTACTATACAAATATTATTAAAATCTACTTTTCAAGAAGGAATAGATTCTCCAATATGAATGGCTATAGTTGATGAACGAATGAATAATTTAAATGATCAAATAATAGGAATAATGAATGGAAATTTAGCATATGGAAAAATAAAATTTAACACTCATCGAAAAATAGGAATCCCATTACAATCTCAAAATCTAGAGGAAACAATTATAATTGCATATAAATTTTATAGAGAACATTTAATGACTGAAGGTCAATAACCATTTTCCATTACATATCACTTATGTGCACTGACTAATTCTCATCATAGTATAGAATTTAAAAATACTAATCGAATCTACATAGATCAATTATTTACAGATGCAGCTAAAGTAGGAACAAATTTAAGACAATTACCAGCTATTAAGTGTCCAATAAGTATAGAACCCTTTGCACCTAGATTATCATTACTTGAAAATAAAATATTAAAAGAAAAATTACCCTAAGATCACAATATGTAAGATTAGAAAGACCTATTAGATTTATTGAACCAGGAATTAAAATTACTGATCCTCAAACTAGTATTGAATAAGATAAAGAACAAAAAAGAAAAATTAGTCAAGAATTAATAACAATTAAAAATCAATTTAATGAATTAAAAGAACATTTGAAAACTACTTTATGAGTATTACTAAGCAATTAGTTGAATTAATCGAAAAACAAACAAATATTGAATATCAACTAAAAGAAATAAATAGTATGACACAACCTTTAATAAATGAACTTCAAATTATACAAAATAAAGAATTAACATTATCAAAAGATTTATGGTTTCTAAATGAAAATTTTGACAAAATTATAAGATCTCTAGATAATATTAAACAAATAATAGAAACAAAACAAAATAAAGAGATAAACTCAAAAATGGTATTTAAAAAGATAATAATATCATCAGTATCAGCTAAGGTAAAGTCGTCTAATCCTTCTAAATTATTATCAATAAATCTTCAAGACTTATAAGATTTAGTTCCACCCTACCCAAAACTCGAGTTGAAGGTAGGGCGGAACCAAATCTTATAAGTCCACCACGCTTCGCTTGCGTGATTAGCAACTCATACTACCACAAGCGGAATTCCATTCCTACATTGACTGATCTGGCTTTCGAACCGACGACTTGATGGTTACCCTAAGCTTTGATACCACTTTGCTACCCAAAACTTGTCAAAAAGGAGGCAAAGTTATTAGAACTTTAACACCAGGATGGACTCATAGCCAACGAAATAAATCAACTAAGATCCATTATTCAACTCCTAGAAAAACAAACACTTCCAAACATCCAACCCTTTACTCCACAACAAAAAACTAAAACCCAAACACTTACCTCTTCTTCTATACAATCAAATCCATCTACTATTCAACCCGAGCCTATTCAAGCCCAAAGAAAATAAGACCATAAAGAAAACAAGACTTGTGTCATTTTCAATGGACCAATGCTAGGCCTTTATGAGGAATGGCATAAAGCCTCTATACATATTACTAGAAAACCATTGATTATACATAAAGCCTACACTACAAAAGCTGAAGCAGAAAAAGCCTTATCCGACTTTAGAAACCCAATTCTAAAACCTCAATATAAACAAGCCTTGGAAAAACAATCTGTTGAGCCCAAAATGAAAAATTTAGGAAAACCCATTAACGTGGATCGCATCAATGCTATACCTACAATGGCCTTCAAGGAGGAAATGAGAAGAATAACACTAGACATTTTTTATGAATGCTTTCAAGCATTAAATGAATGGACTGAAGCCTAGTAACAGTTTCAATATTATCCACAGAACAGAGGACGATATGGACCAAAAGCCTGGATGTGCACCAGACTTATAAGATTTGGTTCTGCCCTACCTTCAACTCGAGTTTTGGGTAGCAAAGTGATATCAGAGCTTAGGACAACCATCACGTCGTCGGTTCGAATCCCAGATCAATCAATGTGGGAATGGAATTTCTCTTATGGTAGTATAGGCTGCTAATCACGCAAGCTGAGCGTGGTGGACTTATAAGATTTGGTTCTGTCCTACCTTCAACTCAAGTTTTGGGTAGCAAAGAAGATGCTTATAAACTTTGGTTTCGCCTTACCTTCAACTCAAGTTTTGGATAGCAAAGTGGTATTAGAGCGACTAGGCTACGGCTTGGGGCAACCCACGTCTAGAGTTCGAATCCCAGATTAATCAATATAGGAATGGAACACGTTTGTATTAGTATGGGCTGCACAAGCGAAGCATGGCGAATGCTTATAAACTTTGGTTTTGCCTTACCTTCAACTTGAGTTTTGGATAGCAAAGGTTTATAATTCCAATTATACTTATTTTGATTGTCTCTTTTGCTTTTTTCTCCACTTTGACTAGATTCAGGTTGCTCTTCTGGTTTATGTTGATTAGTATAAATATCTTGATCAGCTTCATATCCATAAATAATTTCATCTTGATCAGCTATAGGTTTTAAAGTATCAAATGGTTTGTTAATATTGGTTAATGTTAATTTATTAATTAGTTACATATGGATACAAAAATAACACTTAGTCATATATATATTAAAGAATTTACTAACATATATGAATTCTTTCTTTCTATTCAAGCTTCTGAACACACTCTACAAACATTTAGAGATATAATTAATAGACATACTCAACTCTTAGAACAAGAAAAAGAAGAAAATAAGTCCACATACTCAACAAAATATTAAATAGTTATAATGGTAGCTAACAACATCTTGTAAATCTCAGTAACAATAAAATCACTAAAAGTAGTAGTAGCAATAACAAAATAGTAGTAACAACAACCAAACATCAATAGCAAATTGCAAAACACCAAGAGAATTGTACTATCAAGCACATAGATGATCACGAAAAATAATTTTTTTGCACATTTCTAGATGCAAAATCATTAATAATAATATCAAGATCAATATTGCCTAACATATAAAATTGCTAAAACATTCTTATGATACTGATGACCTCAAGTAGGTTTTCAATAATTTTAACTTTAAAAAACTTCTCTCAACTGATGCTACAGTCATAGGTACAAAATTTGATATTGGATAACAATATATAGCTTTAACAAATTCAATAATTTCAACTGATGACATTAACTCATTTGGCAAATTCATTTGCAACATTTTTAATTAAAAATCTAAATCTACATACGATACATTATCATAAGAAAAAAGTTGCAAAATTAGTGCAACATTTTTTAGTTTATTATCATCCAATTACCTCAACTTCTTTGAATAAAAATAAAAAATACTTTCAAATGTTGTTAATTTTTTAAATATATTCTTCAACAAAATAATTGTCATATCTACAACAACTAGAAGTGTTAAAAGAGAGGTGGGCTACTATATATGGCAGATAAAGATATGGTATGCCAATGAATGTACAATTTCTTTTAAGGAAATATCAAACATTACAAAAATGTCACAATAATTATTCTTTTTACAATTTTTTAGTATATACTTTTAGATAAATGCCCATATATTCTAATCTAATTACTGGTGGGGCCATTACAACTTAGTTTATCCTAGATGAGATCATATCTTACTCATTTAAAAGTTTAATTTAAAAAAAAATTATATTCTCCAAAAATCATCAAAACCCATAATAGGGTCATCGAAACTTTTTATTAAAAGCTAGAGTTTAAAAAAAATCAAAGATTGAAATTCCAATTATATATTAGGATCAAATATTATTATATTAATGAAATATATCGTTGTTAATAAAGATGTTAGCATATATCTCTAACAAATTGTTCTAAAAAAGTTCTCTTTTTTTAGGTCCAATGTGCATGTGTATATATTTATCATCTTTTAACTTACGTAAATGTGTACATCTGAAACAAATGCAAATAAAAATATATAAGAGAAATATAAAAAGAACATGTTCTTTTCTTCTCCTTTAACAAGATTGAAACATAATCATTAAACTGCTCAATTAATGGTTGGAAACCAAACTCTATTCCGTAAAGGTTGAAATTCATAATAAACAATTTAATCACAAATTTCTTTTTGATTTTTATAAGATAGAGTGCCAAGAAACCTTTTGGTATATAAAAATCTTGAAGCAGATTTATTGAGTTTTTAATTTCTACGCCATTTAATGAATAGATTTATTAACTTTTACATTTTCAACTTTTTTAATAAATAGATTTAATAACTTTTGAATTTTCAGCTCTTTTAATAAGTGAGCCTCCTATAAATCTAGGCCCTGGGTAAGGGCAGATGAAATATGGAAGTTGGTATGATTGCTCCAAAAAACATCAGTTGTAAGAAGGCTATGTTGACAATATGATAACTTTGGGAGAAAAGGAGATTATATCTACATATGCTAACATTTTGGTTCCTTAAATAAGAAATAACAAGTTATACGACTAGATTTCACATCACCTGTTTACCATAGGTCATAACAAGTGGACAAAAATCTTTTTGTACATTATTAGAGTTATATGCTTGTATCCATCATCCTTTTGATGTCTTATGATGGATCAAATATTGTTATGTACCTCAAGAAACAAACATGCGATTAACATTAAAGATAGTTGTAATCTTTTACAGTATTCATTATAGGATTTACACGCTTTATTATAGATTTTACTCAACACTTTCTTTGATAAGGGAGACATTAATTATTTTATTTGTAGGTTCATTATACTGGTTGCAAATGACCTATGTCAACTACATTTTCTAATAAAACCTTGATGAGGATTCTATATCACAACGAATGATATCTCTAATATCAAAAGATTTGGTAATATATGGATAATTTGGCTGTTTTGTGTCGATAATGATATAAATAATCTCTCACTTTTTTATATGATCCATTATATTAATCAACTAAATGCTAGGAAATTAGGGCATGACTTTATCCCTCGAGTAGCCAAATAATTACAAAGCAATTTTATATTGATTTCTCGAAGTCAAGATTACTTATATTCTATAAATAATTAATAGATAAAATATAATAGAACATTATTCTTATTCGTATTTTATTATGAAGTTTTATCATTTTCTTATTGTTTTCTTCGAACAGTTTCTAAAACTGACTCATCTTAACCACTATAATTGCACAAGTGTTCGACTTCTAACGGTATCCACATAATGTATTAAAAGAACTCTACAACTATTAAAAAGAAGGTTAGACATGGAATACTAGCTCCTTTGGAGTCCAAGCCTTCAAAAATAAAATTTGAACATTTTGGTAATTTAAATGAAATAAAAATCCAAACATATGATATGATAGATTGATAGGTACATTATACACAATAGTAAAGTCTGATCTGATATCAACATTTTTAGTCATTTAAATGAGATAACATTTTAATTTTAGTTAAACTATAATTAGAATGACAATTAAATCTTATTAAATATCAATTATGTCTGAATAAGATCTAATATCTTATACTAATCTTTATTTATTAAATATATCATATTTAATCATAAAGTTTCTGAAATTTTATAATCAAGTCCAACTTGATTAAAACACTTTTCTCTCTTTAACTTGATTTCTTATGTGTAATCCATAATGTTCTCAAATTTGTTAATAATGAATGCAAATTATAACCTTAAATCAAATTTAGGATTAGATGAATTAAACTCTTTTAATGTATCTTTAGTTTTCTAATTAAATAATTTATATCAATAGATCAATATTGATATATAACAGTGAATCATAATTGAAGTAAATTACATGTTAATATAGACTTTACGTACAAGAAACTCGATACACAGAAGGGGGCTTGAATGGTGTATCCCTTTTTGTGAATACGAAAATCTTGTTAAGAACTTCTTTTTCTTGTTAAAAAATATCACTCAGATTATACAAAAGTTATTACGTAGTTAAATTGCGAAATAACTTCTATCTAATTGTTTAATAACAAAGTAAACTAAAGTAAAGGATAGAAAGTAAACACTGCAATTTTTATACTAGTTCATCCCAAACCGTGGGCTACGTCCAGTCCTCAAAGTTCATCTGAGTGTTTCACTATATTCCAAACAATTACAAGTATTCTTTTTTCTTCCAGAGCCTCTTCAAGTCTCTTACACCAAGTATTCTTTCAGCTATCTTAGCCTCTCCAGGCTATCTACCTGCTCTTTCTCTCACTAGAAAAAGATATTATGAGCTATTGTTACAGTATGTTTAGCTCTCTCAGTATCGCACTACAGAAATGCTCTTTTCTAAGTAAGCACTCAAAGATCACTGATTTTTCAAAGTTGTAAGACTCATAAAATTCATTAGCTCAAAAGCTTCGACTAAGACTAGTATTTATAGCCTAAGCCTCTAACTATTTCTTGATCTTTGATAACCACTTTTTGATTCTTGATAATCATCATTTAGTTGAGTTCTGTAACTAACTCCAACTAAATAACCGTCCGATGTGCTACTGTATCATCTTGCGTCTGTATTTTTATGTCTGCATTGACTTGTGTCTGCTTTGTCTTACGTCTATGTCTTTACGTCTGTGTCTTTGCGTCTATGTTTTTGCGTCTGTGTCTTTGCGTCTGTGTTTTTACGTCTATGATTTTGCGTCTATGTCTTTACGTCTATGTTTTTACGTCTATGTCTTTGTGTCTATGTTGTCTTGCGTCTGTGTCGACTTGCGTCTGTGTTGACTTGCATCTATATTGACTTGCGTCTGCGCACTTAACACACTTGTCAAACGTTCATTTTTTTCTAACATTATTATTATTTGATTGTCATCAAAATTTATCATCGTAAAGTCCTCTTGACTTAACAATCTCCCCCTTTTTGATGATAACAAATAATCATAATTTTAGAAAAAAATCAAAGTAAATGAATTTTTATTCAGTTGATGAATGAAATAACAATTGAATCAGAAAACATCAAATGAATAAGAAAACAAAAAATACAGAATAAGCACAAAAATACACATATGCATTCTATCTTCTACTTTTCTTCTTGCTTCTGTCTTTCTTTTCTTCTCTTCTTTTCTCTCTCCTTTTTTAACTTTTCTCCCCCTATCTTCTTCTTTTCTCCCACTATTTGTTATCAATCAAAAAAGATTTACCTCAGATGCTTCATTATCTCAGAAAACATACGTTGCATATTAGTTCTAATCAACTTGAGGTCGTCTTCTATTGATACTCAAAGATAAGTTACTTCCTCATGTAGATCACCAACTGATTCTGTTAGAATATCAACCTTTTCATGAATTTCTTCAATTTCCTTCACGAAGGCTTCCTGACTCCACTTCTGAGAGTGTCTTACTTCTTCCATTCCAATAGTATCGGGTTGTTGATATGCACTTGATGGAAAGAAGTTTGTGTCAACAGATGTTTCTTCAACCTCGATAGTTCTGTACTATTCTTTTGTCACTCTTCCAACTACCTTAGAAGTTGCATCTGTGTTGAAGCGTCCACAATTACTTCCTGATGCTTTAGAGATGTGATGTGAAACATAGACTCCTTTTGATTGTACTACATTACATGCCTCTTCTATGTTTCTCACTGCCTCATATATCTGATCTTCTTTCAGGTCACTTGCTTTTTCTTCGAGGTACATCTTTTGTTTCCCTTTATCTACATTGCGTACAATGTTGGAACCTCTAGGTTGGATGTCAGGTATAATCTTGATCAAAGTTCTACTCGTGACTGGGTAGATGGTGTACCGATCTTTGGTCATCTTTAAAGGACATGGTTCTGACTTTTCATCCCTCAGAATCCCATATAGTCTTCTTTCTTCATGATTTAGAAGATGAATAGATTGATTATTGATCCAAATTGGCTTAACTTATACCTTGACTGACACAGATTCTCTGATTATAATTGAGCTTCTGCTTCTCACATGTACCTCTTCTTCAATCACCTTCATTCTTAAGTCCTCTTTCCTGATAGGACTATGAGATACCACTCTGTTTGTAACTGATTTTTCTATTTGTTAGCTACCAGATGGAATACTTTCTTGCTGACTGGTCTTTAACTTTTTACTTTCATCTACCAGTCTTGAAGGTGGTTGTGGTTGGGTTCTCTTCTTTCCAAACTCCAACTTCTTCTTAGTTCCAATCTCTTTAGTTGGTTTTGTCTACTCTTGTTGCAAGATTGAAACTAGAGATCTTGTAACCTTTGGTGTCTTTTCTATCTTCTTCTTAGGTTCTTCACCAAGAGACAGTCCTTTTCCTCTTTTTTACTCATCTTGTCGGAGAGTTGATATCCTTAGTGATCTTTTTGACTTTTTAACCTGCTCAAAATCAAGTGTCTCTGCCTTCCTTTTCAACGATACTTGTTTCTTAGTTAGATTCACCTGGCCTTCTTTTCTTTGGAGCATCTTCTCAGCTTCAACTGCTACTTCTGATGGTTTCTTCTTTTCTTCTATAGTCATTCTTCCAGACGATTGAGGTTTCTTCTTTTCTTTAGGAGTAACATTCTCACTCACGCTGCTTCTGATAGTGTGCTCTCCCTCAATTCTTGGTCTCGTCACCAATGTTTTTAAAATCGGACCGGACCGAACGGTCCTACTGGAAATAGTCCGAACCGACCATCTGTCCAGTTTGATTCTAACTTATAAACTCTGGGATAGCTAATAAACCGGCCAGTTTTTTAACAAATCGGTTAATTATATGCGGACTTTCAGCTTCACCCAGTCAAAAAACCTCTTCGCCTCCGTCATTCTCTCTTCTCAGATGTCTCCGCCGTCTTCTCTCTTCTATGATTTCTTCGCAACAAAATCATCTTTCTTTCTTCATCTTCGCCAGATCTCTCCCTCATCTCCTAGGCATCTATCATCTTCGCCAAATTCTTGAAGCACAAGACCCCCTCTGCTCGCCGCTACTCTCTTCTGATCGTCGTCCTCGTCGCAGATCCCATCGCTTCCATCTTCGGTAGGTAAATTTATTGTTTGCGTTTGGTAATCTACTTGTTTCAATCTAAAACTGTTGGCCAAGCCCAAGTTTTTCAGTTCTTGATTCATCTTCTTGATGTGTTTGCCTTGAAGTTATTTGAATATCTCATTCAGTTCATGGTTCTGGTTTAGGTTAGCATCATCGTTTGTTCTCTTCAAGGTCAGGAACTTTGGACAAGTTAGGAATTCTTATTAGCTCCTTGGAGTCACTTAGGTCAATTACT
>JAOSBN010000001.1:11524682-11550274 GCA_027563595.1 Erythroxylum suave
ACAAACGTCGGTGTGTTTGTTAATTAGTTTTCGCAAAGTTTTATTTTACTAGTTCCCAAAATATTTTTCAGCGCGTCGGCGAATTTCTAATAATTTGGGAATTTCACTTTCTTTCTTTCTAGTTTTTTCGAATCATTAAGAATTCTATTTTAGGTTTAGGACTTTATAGCTATAGCTATCATTCAAATTCATATGATGCCAGTCTATGTTATTTAGTTTTAGAAACATGTTTTCAGGTATGAAACCAATTACCATTACCAAAATTTTTGAGAATCATGATGCCTCTAATTTTTAAATTTTTTTAGAATCGTGATGCCTCTAATTTTTAGAGTGTTCCTTTTGTTACAAACTCAAGGCTTTCCTCACTTCCTTCAGAGCCTGTAGATTTCAATTACGATTATGGTGCAACTGTAGATATTCTAATTGATTCTTCTAAAGTAAGACTAAACTCTCAATTTGGTGTAATCTATATTATTTGTCCCTTTGGGCTATTTAGTAATTTCTTCCAATCTAAGATTTAAGAAAGAAATAGAAGGAGCTCCAAGCTAAAGAGGTTGAATTGAGGAAAAGAGGGTAGGCATATGTTCATTCAATTGTGAAGCTTTTGCATTGCTTATAGCATGATCATATAGCCAATTTGAAAATTTTCCATGCTTAATATTAGAGGTGGTTCTTGATTAATATCGTAATGCCTTTTTAAGAGTTAGCTCATATGGGAGCTTTTGTAGCGTATATATATATTAAAATTTGACTACTAAAGGTTTTAAAAAAGTCTTAATTTAGAAGTTCTAGTTTTGGAAAATGAAGATTATGGTAATCCTTAACAACTTTCCACTATCGTTATTAATATATATCATTTCAATTAACTCGTTACAACGGTATCAAGGCAATATACTCCTTCATTGGAATGATTAATGTCGGATAATACCTAGTTAAACAATTAGTTTGGACCCATTTGACCTTATTGCTTAACTAAATATTTCTAGTAATAACTCTTAAGATTCTTGGAAGAAAAATAGTTAATTTTTTATTGATGTTTTCTTTCCTAGCAATTTTACGCTATGATTTTCTTTAGTATCTATGCAAATGGAATTGTCATCATCTACTAATATAATAATAAGTTTAAATGTAGAAAATGTGATTCGCTATTATGGGTTAAAAGTCCCACTAAAGACTTCATGCAGTGATCATAATCCTAATTGGAGATTCTATGAATTTCCTAACTATCCAATGAGAATTTATATATTATTAGATTAAAAAAGTGTGTTTAAATTTTATATAATGAAATAAAATATTTCAAGTTGGGAGATGTAACTTTTCTAGATATTACGATGACAAATTTATCGAGAGAGTCATTGAAGTGATTAAAAAATTAAAATTAAGGAACGAAATATCAATGTTAAAGAAGGGGGTTGAAACAAGCAAAAGTAAACAGTTTGAAGAACAAATGAAGCGCATAAAGGAAGACATATATTTATTAAGAAAAGAGAAAAAAGAAATGAAGTTTATGTTAATAAACATTGTAATAGGATTTCATGTGATTATGGCACTTAGTTATTTTGAACTATATTATGTGGAAATTGTATTGAATTATATTTATATAGGAATTATGTAATGTACAATTATATTATATAAGAATTATTTATATATGAACTATGTAATGTACAACCAAGTTTATTTCATAAATGAAGTAGTGGTTAATTAAAATAAATAAATAATGCCGCATGAAATGAACAGACAGTGAAGAATTCAACCCATAGAAATTAAAGGCAAATTATATACATGACATTGATTTAGTTTGTTAAGACCTAGCAGTTCATATTGGTCAACCAAAAAAAAGATATGTCCAATGTGAGCAGTTTGTTTATACAACATAAACATTTTTCACAATTTTCATATATGTCAGTAGCACATCCATCTAAAAAAACCAGTAAGATATATATCTATAAAAAAAAATCAGAGGCCTTATTGATTAGCAATTTTTCCCTCATTTTCACTTTACTGCAAAACTTGTTCTTGTAATGCTTGTGTCAATGACATTCTTCTTTTGATTGCTTGGGTTTGTAACCATTGTAAAGTAATACTAAAATTTCATCTAAACTATAAACCCCTTGATTTAAAAATAATTGGAATGTGTTCAAATCAATATCTCCAGGCTTTTTTTTTTACTGGCACATCCAAATGTACCAATATAGAAAATTGAAGAAAAAATATTAGAAACACATGTTTCAATTATTTCAACTAAGATAAATTAATAAAAAATCACATTACATACAATATTGCTTTGTTGACTTGGTATAGCATTATCATTAACTCTGTTTGCAGTGTTTAACTATTTTTATACTGAAAACAAAATTTTAATTTACAATAATTGATAAAAATTGAAAGGTTGGATATTTATGAAGACGTGTCTATAATAACCTAATTAAGATAATGATAAACATCAATTACTGCAAGGTTTAAAAATTGTACTCATGTAATTAAAATCTTCTTGTTGCATTTTCTAGAGTTGTGACTAGAAGGCATTTCTACATTTATCTGAGATAAGATAATTTGCTTAATTTTTTACTTTTAGCTCATTTTAGTCCCTATTTCTTGCAACTTTGGGTTTATTGGGCATAAATCTTTTAGATGAGGGATGTATTACTCCTGCGTCGGTTGGAGGCCAAAAAATTTCACCCCTAATAGATTGAAATAAATGTTTATACAAACTCAAGAATTAACCCTTCCTATAACATGAATCCACAAATGTCTCAACCTTTTGATTAATAGATTGCACTAATCAAATATTTGCATGGATATCCATACAGGTCCTATGCCCTATAACTATATGTTCTTTGTCTACTAATTCATACAGTATGTTTCTCGTTACCTTTTGAAAAATTCCTAACCATCATCTCCATTTCAGACAATTCTTCAATATATTGCATCTTTTTTGGTCTTTTCTAACTTCTTCATTATATTTGGTGCAATATCTGACTTCCATTCACCTATAAAATGCATGTTATCTACATGGCTCTTCATCACTTTTATTCGAACTGCTTTAAGTATGCTAATCACTGGCCTATCCCCTAGCTAGTAAGATCCACCTACTGAAAGTTTCATTCAAATTATTGTCAACTATCGGACACTTAGATTCAAAGGATTGGTAATATCTTTCTCACCTCTCCTTAGGATATTTAAGTAAGTCTGAAATACATCCAAGTCTTATTTTGTCAAGTCTTTTAATTGCTAGTTGAAATCTTTAGCATAGGTAGACTATACGCAATTCCAAAACTATTTTTTGAGGTCCTATCCTTTTCTGTTCCTATGCTAACTATAATACTTATATCTAGCACACATTCAATAAGCTACATTTGGCAAAGTCTCCTCTACAACCATGACCGATCCCTAAATCAATTTAAAAAGATTTTAGTTAATATTTCATATTCTAATCAAATCAATTATAAGTATATAAAATCACAAAAACCTTCTACATATAATATATGATTATAAGTCTTTCACCATCATTTGATTCTAAATTAAATGCTAACAAATTCATGGAAAAATTAAATCCATAAATTTGTGTTTTCTACTGTCATTATTGCCTAGGCTAATGGATACATTCCTCCATCATAATCCTTACCTACTAAACTCAACAATTAGCCTTAGAACTCTGTCATAAGTAAGAAGCCATCAATCTAAAAAATAAGTCTTAAATGCTTCCATCCTCCTTTTATGGAATCAAAATAAATGTATAATCTTTTGAAATGCAATAAAATATTAAAAAGTATTAATATGATGTATAACATAAGTTAGTGAAGTATTAATAAGTTAATGAAATTTTCATATATCATTAACCATAGCAATGTACTTTCCTATTTCCTTGATAGTTGTAACTCCACTATTGATCTAAGATTGCTTATCTTCAACTTAAGTACATAAACTTGTAGCTTCACTTATTCATTAACATAATTTGTTGCTCTATCTTTCCTCAATTTCCTCTTTGCTTTTCTATGCATGCTTGAATTAACAAAAATGTTGAGTTCTTCTCTACACTCTTTAACTATTTTTTCAGTTAACATATTAGGCTTCTCAAAATTTCTATCCTTGAAGTTTCCCATCAAGAATTTGGTAGAAACCAATTTTGGGTTTTTAGTTGTGAAAAAATTATGATAAGGTTTGTAATTTTTTATTTTAAAACATCTGTTATTTTATCATATCTGATAAACAGAAGCAAAGGGCATCCATTAATACACCCTACCCTAATTTGATTACTCTCACTCCTTTTTAACCTTACATTGTATCTTATTTATATAGCACTGTTGGGCTCGGGTCTTGGAACTTATTTTGAGGCGACAAAAAGCTAAAAAATTTGAGGGACTTTTAAAATAAAAATAAACATAAGTCATAGTTGGGAGTAAAATCAAATAAATAAATTAGTAGGAAAAGAAGTGCACGGGCGTGCACAAAAAATGCATGGATGTGTTTTTCAAAAGTCATTTAGAAATAACAAGCACGATCATGCACTCCATAATTTATGGGCTCTGTCACGATTGTGCACCCTTGATGCACATTCCAACTTGTAACAATCATAACTTTCAACTCCGATGTCCAAAAATTACAAACTTTATACTATTAGAAAACTAAAGAGTAAACTACAACTGTTATGATGACAGTTTTGTCAAATTCGGGCTATAACAATGTAGTTTATTCATGGAAATTAGGACACAATTTCTGTCCCCCTTTTCCCTCTATACCTATTATACATTTTCACTAAAACCAAAATACCTAAATCCAGCGAACACAATCCATACATATAAGACTCCTAACATAACAAACTCCTAAAACAACACCTTACTTAAGAAAAATCTATCCAAAAACCATCACACAACTCACAATTTTATTCCCAACCGAAAATGTCAACTTAACAGAGAAGAAAATTTGAACACGTACAAAGGAAACTTCATCAACTCTTTCATTCATTTCTCAAACAAAACAGAGTGTGTACATTGCTTTAATTACATATCAAGGGTCGCAATAGTAGCATAATATAAAACAAATAAAAATGCTCATACTTGAGATGCCTCTAAGTTACCAAAAGTATCCGAACTAACTTAGTTACAAAAGATATATTTTTCTCTTAGAGTTTGCTGAAGCTTACAAGGTTCAATATTGATGTGTTGGTTCTGCACCTGAGGAGTGAAAAAATAATAGGGTGTACTGCGAAGTTCAGTGGCTAATTCCTTTATAGCCATCAGAAACAGCCCACACACAAAAACAATCGAGCATATATATATGTTGCACCTTAGTCTTAGCAAATCACCTTATCCACATTTCTAACTCTAAGAAACACGTAGTCAAAACATATTATCACACAAACTAGATCATTTATACATTTGATCATCAAAACATAACCATCAATTATTCTTCATGCTCAACAAATCAAGATGTAATGTACTAACATAATGGCTCGAGAGAATCCTATGGAACAAAATGGTGAAACCGAAGTTTACACCATGAATGAAATGAGTTTATTTTTTAGAGCTCATGTGCCATAAGCGGGTAGCCTAGAGAAGGTTTTAAGTCTATATGCACATGATGAACGAAATGATATCTCTCTTTCCTACATAAGCAAGTTTTTCGATGGTCACACATTAATATCATATTCATTCTTTCATGCTTCTTGCATTTTTCTTCTTTTCAGTAATACAAAAATGCAGTCAAATCTTTCATGACATAACAAGATAGCAAATCTCAGAGCATTTTTCCTACATTCACAATGATTCAAGACAAGCATTTAAGCATGCACAATCATATAAGAAATTAGCCCATCATCACGATAACCATAAACATATTACCTACCTATTTACTTGTAAATCCAAACTTAAGTTTGTCTTCCCTCTTGCTCTTGTCTTCAATTTTCTTTGTTCCCTTTAAAAAAAATTTCATTCAACCAATATACAAGTAGAAAATCAATGGAACTTTAGTAATCAACATTGAGCTTGGACTTAAACTACTCTTGATATAAGTAAGCTAAAGTAACTACTATCTAATAAAAAATCCATGAAAATCTAAGAAAATGAATTTCTTGTTTCTCTTCTTTCTCTCTTCATTTTCAGCACATAAAACATATTTTCTCTACTTTCTTGTTCTATCAAAACAAAAAGAATAGATAAAGGATACTTAGAAACTCAACTGAATCTTTTCCTTCCTCTTCTTTCTCTTTTCTTTTTCTTTCCTTCTTCTTCTTTTATGTTTTGGTTTCTAATCCTCTTTCTCTAGTTTCTTCTAGGTTCTTCTTTCTTTCTTCCTTACTTCTCTAGCATGTCTCTTACGCACCCTTCATTTACTTCTTCTCTTATTGATTTAAGACAACTTTAGTCTTTCCTAACTTACCTTTCACATTTACCTTAATACCAACTTTCTCCTTAACTTAATTTAGCATTTCCATTTAATCCATGAAAACACATATAAATAAAATATATTTATAACTAACTCCAAAAATTTCTAAATTATAAAAAGATCTAATTTCTGCTCATACTTGCTAGTTTAATATAATAAATTCTAAGAAAAATTTTGGGGTCCAACATTTCTCTCCCACTTAAAGAATTTCATCCTCGAAATTCTTACCTGAGTTTACAATTAGGTGTGGATACTTCTCCTTCATCGCTTCCAAAGGTTCCCATGTTGCTTCTTCTCTGGCGTGGTTCTTCCATAAGACTTTAACCAGCTTCACAATCTTGTTTCCTAAGACCTTTTCTTTTGAATCTAAAATCTCCATTGATTGCTCTTCATAAGTCAAATCCTCTCTTAATTGAGCCTCAAAAGGTTAGACGATGTGTGAAGGATCTGATCTATATCTCCTTAACATTGATACAAGAAAGACATTTTAAATCTTAGATAATTTTGGCGGCAGGGCTAACTTATAGGCAAGAGGCCCAATCTTTTTAATAATTCATAAGGGCCTATGTATCTTGGACTGAGCTTCCCCTTTTTATCAAATCTTAAGAGTCCTTTCCATGATGAGGCTCTAAGAAATACTTTATCTCCCAACTTTATATTCCATCTCCTTCCTATGTGCGTTTGTATAGCTTTTCATCCTGTCTTGAGCTCCCTTGATTCTCTATTTCACCAAATTAATCTTGTCAACTGTATCCTGTACCAACTCAGGTCTTAAAAGTCTCCTTTTACTTTCCTCATCCTAACAAATAGGAGTGCTACACCTCCTATTAGACAAAGCATCTTAAGGTGCCATTTGAATTATTGAGTGGTAGGAATTCTTGTAAGCAAACTTGATTAAAGGAAAATGATCATCCTATGAACCTTTGAAGTCTATAACCCATGCTTTTAACATTGCTTCCAATGTCCCTTTTGTCCTCTCTGATTGGTCGTCAGTCTACAGATGGAAAGCTGTGCTAAAATACAACTTGGTTCTTAAAGTCTCTTGCAAACTTTCTCAGAATTTGGATGTGAATTTGGGATCTATATTTGAGACAATAGAATTCGGAATCCCATGAAGTTTGATTATTTCATCCATGTATTTCTTGGCCAAGGCATTCAAAGAATCAGTTTGTCTAATTAGCAAGAAATGTACTGGCTTAGTTAACCTATCGACAATCAACCATATTGCATCATACTTCTTACTGGTCTTTGGTAATCTCAACAAGAAATCTATCATAATCTTTTCCCTCTTCTATTCTGGAATAGTCAAAGGCTTAAACTTATCGGCGAGTGCTTGATGTTCCGCTTTGACTTGTTGACACACCAAGCCTTTTCCAGCATACTCTGTAGCATCTTTCTTCATTCCTCTCCACCAAAAGTGTTCTTTTAAATCTGTATACATTCTTATACTCCCCGGATGTATTGCATATGGAGCATTATGTGCCTTATCAAGAATTTCATCCTTCTACTCTTGCATATCCAAAACACATAATCTATTGCCTACTACCATCGATCCATCTTCTCTTACCTCTATTTTTGAGGGCTTACCATTTTTAATTTCTTCTCTGAGCTTGCTCAAGTACTCATCTTGTTCCTGTAATTCCTTAATCTTCTCATTTAACACTGACCTTATTCTAAAATTAGCCAATACATTACTATATTTGGCTTGCCTCAATATTTCCTTTAGCTAATTCCTTCAATACTGGAAAATATATCGTCTTCATATATGTCATAATGGATTTCCTACTCAATGCATCCGCTACTACATTAGCTTTCCTCAAGTGGTAATCTATCATCAAGTCATATTCTTTCAATAATTCTAGCCACCTTTGTTGCCTCAAATTTAACTCTTTTTGACTCATAAAAAATTTCAGAATCTTATGGTCTGTAAATACCCTAGTGGTGACTCCATATAAGTAATGTCTCCATATTTTCAATGCAAAGATTATAGAAGCCAACTCCAAGTTATGTGTGAGATAATTCATCTCATAGGGTTTTAATTGTCTGGAAGCATAAGCAATCACTTTATCTTTTTGCATCAACACATACCCCAATCTTTTCCTTGAGGCATCGTTATATACTATATCCATCATTACCAGAAGGCAAGGTTAGAATTGGCGCAGTTATGAGCCTATTCTCAATTTCTCAAAGCTCCTCTGACATTCTTCTATCTATACAAACTTCTGATTCTTCCTTATCAATTTGGTTAGTGGAGCTGCTATTATGGAAAAGCCTTCTACAAATCTTTTGTAATAACCAACTAAACCTAAGAAACTCCTCACTTCTGCTACATTCTTGGGTGCTTCTCATTTAACTACAGCTTTTACTTCCCTTGGATCCACATGTATTCCTTTTCTAAAATTACATGCCCAAGAAACACCACTTCCCTTAGCCAAAATTCATAGTTATCAAATTTGATATACAAATCTTTCTTCCTCAATGTCTCCGAGGCAATCCTTAATTGCTCTTCATGCTCTTTGTCACTCTTGGAATAAACTAATATATCATTAATAAAGACTATGATAAATTGATCTAAGAAAGGCTTGAAGACTCTATTCATTAAATTCATGAAAGTTATAGGGGCATTAGTTAATCCAAAGGGCATAACTAAAAAATTTAAAATGCCCATATCGTGTTCTGAAAGCAATCTTAGACACATCAGACTCCTTTATTCTCAATTGGTGATAACCTGATCTCAAGTTTATCTTGGAGAAGAATTTTGCTCCTTGTAGTTGATCAAACAAAACATCTATGCATGGAAGAGGATATTTATTCTTGATGGTGACATGATTGAGCTTGTTGTAATCCACACACGTCCTCAAAGATCTATCTTTCTTCTTCACAAAAAGAACTGGAGCTCCCTAGTGTGAAGAGCTAGGCTTAATATAACCTTTCTCCAACAAATCTTCTAACTGCTCCTTAAGCTTTTTCAATTCTATCGAAGTCTTTCTATAAAGTGGAAATGATATTGGAGTCATATCGGGAAGAAGCTCTATGGTAAACTTAATCTCTCTAGGTGGTGGTAATCTTAGTAGTTTCTTTGGAAAGACATCTGAAAATTTCATGACCACGAGAATATCTTTTAATTTTTCTCCATCTACCTTCATGCCTACCACATATGCCAAGAATGTCTCGCATCCTTTCCTTATCATTTGCTCTGTTGTTAGAGCTGAAATAATTCTAGGCTGGCCTACTTTCCTGTTTCCCACAAACACTATCTTTTTACCTTGGTCAAGCTCAAACTCTACTATCTCCCATTTACAATTCAAATTGGCAATATATTTTTCTAAGGTATCCATATCCAATATCACATCTATTCCCCTTACCTTCAATGGCATTAAATCTACCACTAATTTTACTTCACCAGTGTGTATTTCACACTCTTGATAGGCATGACTAATAATGACAGACCGACCAATTGGATACTAACCATCAAAGGGTTATCTAATGGACTCAAATTTCTACCACGCATAATCATACTTGAGGAGGAAATAACTGAGTGGGTAGACCTCGGATCAATTAAAACAATAATATCATCATTAAATAATTGAACTATACCAGTCATAACCTCTAAAGCTGCTTTTACTTTTTCCCTCGTCATTGCAAATACTCTAGTTGGTGCTTGTCCTCTCGGTCTTCCTAGAGGATTTATTTTCTTGGTTGCACTAGAACTGCCCACTTTGGTTGCAGACTTAACTTCCATGGTCTCAGCCCTCTTTGAAGCTTGCATTTGAGTTCCCTCTTATCTAACATACTGAGGCACTCTTTAGCCATGTGCCATTTTTTTCCACAATTGAAACAAACTCCAGTTAGCCGATAACACTTCCCTTTATGAAATTTGCCACAATAATCACATTTGGGAATGGATAACCTATCCCCCTCTCTTCTTCTACTGCCTCCAATAGTTGAAGCTTAAAGAGAAATAGTTCTCGTCGGTTTGGGCCTGCTAGTTCCACTGCTCCTATCCTCAGAAGGTGTAGGGAAAGTCCTAGCACTACCTCTCCTTCTGAGTTGTTCTCTTCCCTTCCTCTTTCTGTTTACTTCGTTCTTTATATTTTCTAAAATTTCAACCCTTAAAGCAGCTTCTACCAGTTGTTGGAAGTCACATAAATTTTGCACTACCACTTTTTCTCTTATGGCCAAATGCAATCCCACTTCAAATCTTCAACATTTTGCTGCTTCACTCTTCATCAACTCAGCTACATATCTAAATAATTGTTTAAATCTGCACTTATATTCACTCACTGTCATCTTCCTCTAGATAAGACTTAAAAACTCCCTTTGCTTCTGCTGGATATACATCTTAGACAGATATTTCTTCTTATGGGCAGCTTGGAAATCCTTCCATGTCAACACTGGTAGCTTTAATTGACTCTCTAGTATGCTTTCCCACCAATTCAGAGCTTCTCCTTATAGCAAGCTCGCAGCATATACAATCTTTTCATCATCTTCATAATCCATCTATTCCAATATCCTTTCCGTCTTCCTCAACCATATTTTAGCTTCTTCTGAATCGATTGTTCCATAAAAGTCCATTGCACCATACTTCCTCAGCTTGTCAAATTGTCTCCCTTTCTTAGCTAGGGTTGGGGTAGAAGTTGATGGCATCTGGCCCATAACTTGGAAAAAAGCCCGAGCAAAGGCTTGAAATAGTCTAGGATCAAAAGGATTAGGCATTTGCTATGGAGGAAGATGCAACTCAGGCATTTATGGTCAAATGGGCTCGCTATATGATCCTACAATCGCCTCAGCAATTGTTGGGGCTCTTAACTCATCACTACCCTCCTCTTTTGGTAGAGAATCAGGTGCAACAGATCCTTGCAAAACCCCTCGTGCTCTTCTATGAGGTGACATTTTACTCCTTCAATAAAAAATTATCATTTAGCTTACTTTTCATTTTAATATTTATTTCCTACATGTATGCATGATATGCATGTCACTTAATGCAATCAATCAATTTATCAATGCAAACAATTAATTCAGCAATATAAATAATTTAACACGCATCATAATAATTCATAGTACAACATATTCTAAGCCTAGGAATCCTTGAAAACCTTGGGCTCTGATACCAAAAATGTTGGGCCTGGGTCTCAAAACTTATTTAAGGACGACAAAACGCTAAAAAAAATTGAGGGACTTTTAAAATAAAAATAAACATCAGTCACAGTTAGGAGGAAAATCAAATAAATTAATTAATAGGAAAAGAAGTGCACGGGCATGCACCAAAAATGCATGGTCGTGTTTTTCAAAAGTCATGATCGTGCTCAAGCATGATCGTGCGTTTAGGGAATAACTTGCTTTTACAGGATCGTGCACAACTTTACAATTTAAGGGCTTTGTCATGATCGTGCTAGTGCGCAATCGTGCATTCCTAATGCACACTCTAACTTGTAACAATCATAACTTTCAACTCCGATGTCTAAAAATTACAAACTTAATACCATTAGAAAGCTAAAAGAGTAAACTTTAATTTTCATGATGACAGTTTTGTCAAATTTTGCCTATAACAATATAGTTTATTCATGAAAGTCAGGATACAATTTCTGTCCTCCTTTTTCCTCTATACCTATTATATATTTTCACTAAAACTAAAAGATCTGAATCCAATAAACACAATCCATACATATAGAACTCCTAACATAATGTACTCCCAAAACAACAATTACTTAAGAAAAATCTATCCAAAAACGATTGAACAACTCGCAATTTTATTCTCAATCGAAAATGACATCTTAATAGAGAAGAAAATTTGAACATGAACAAAGGAAACTTTATCAACTCTTTCATTCATTTCTTAAACAAAACAAAGTGTGTAAATTACTTTAATTAGATATCAAGGGTCGCAATAGTAGCATAATACAAAACAAATAAAAATGCTCATGCTAGAGATGCCTCTAAGCTACCAAAAGTATCGAAACTAACTTAGTTACAAAAGATATTTGGATTTTGCCGAAGTTTGCAAGGTTCAATACTGATTTACTGGTTCTGCACCTAAGAAATGAAAAAATGGGGTATGCTGCAAAGTTCAATGACTAATATGTTTATAGCCATTAGAAATGGGCCACACACATGCGCAATCGAGCATATATATATATATATATATATATATATATATGTATTGCACTTTAGTCTTAGCAAATAACCTTATCCACATTTCTAACTCAGAGAAACACGTAGTCAAAACATATTATCTCACAAATAGATCAGTTATACATTTAATCATCAAAACATAACAATCAGTTATGCTCCATGCTCAACAAATCAATATGCAATGCATAAACATAATGACTCGAAAGAATCTCATGGAACGAAATGACAAAACTGAAGTTTACATCATAAACGAAATGAGTCCATTTTTTAGAGCTCATGTGTCACAAGTGGGCAATTGGGAGAAGGCTTTAAGTCAACATGCATGCGACGAATGAAATGGTAACTCTTTTAGCCACACAAACAAGTTTTTCGATGCTCACATATTTCATATCATATTCATTCTCTCATGCTTCTTGCATCTTTCTTCTTTTTAGTAATACAAAAATGCAGTCAAATATTTCAAGACATAATAAGATAGCAAATCTCATAGCATTTTTCCCACATTCACAATTATTCAAAGACAAGTATTTAAGCACGCACAATCTTATTAGAAATCAACCCATCATCACGATCCATCTATTTACTTTTAAATCCAAGCTCAAGTTTGTCTCTCCTCTTACTCTTGTCTTCGATTTTCTTTGCTCCCTTCAAACAAACAAATTTTCATTCAACTAATATACAAGTAAAAAATCTATAGAACTTTAATAATCAATGTTGAGCCGGGATTTAAACTACTCTTGATATAAGTAAGCTAAAGTGAATAATATCTAGTAGAAAATCCATGAAAATATAAGGAAATGAATTTCTTGTTTCTCTTGTTTCTCTCTTCATTTTTAGCACATAAAACATATTTTCTCTACTTTCTTCTTCTATCAAAACAAAAAGAATAGATAAAGGATACGTAGAAATTCAGCTAAATCTTTTCCCTCGTCTTCTTTCTCCTTTATTTTTCTTTCCTTCTTTTTCTTTTCTGTTTCGGTTTCTAATCCTCTTTCTCTAGTTTCTTCTAAGTTCTTCTTTCTTTCTTCCTTACTTCTCCAACACGTCTCTCATGCACCCTTCATTTACTTCTTCTCTTATTAATTTAAGACAACTTTAGTCTTTCCTAACTTACCCTTCACATTTAACTTAATATCAGCTTACTCCTTAATTTAACTTTAGCTTTTCCATTTAATCCATGCAAACACATATAAATAAAATATATTCATAACTAACTCCAAAAATTTCTAAATTAAAAAAATCTAATTTCTGCTCATGCTTGCCAATTTAATAGAATAAATTCTAAGAAAAATTATGGAGTCTAAGAAGCATAATCGAAAACATCATCTTCAAACTCTGATCATCTTCAAACTCTTTTATAGTTCCAAACTCCATTTATAATCTTCGCTCATGTGCCACATATGTAGGTTTATGCCTAACAGTTGAACTGGGACTACCATTTACTTGACTCTTCTCCACTAGGATATCCATCAGTACTAATAACACTACCATAATCAGTTGATTCAGTTTTAATTGGTTAATGGTCATCTGAAATGTCGTCATCAAAGTCTGATTGAACATATCCAGCATGTTAATCCATAGTTACACCCAAATGCTCTATATTTTCATTCACATGTCACCCTGTTCATCTACATTTTCATCCATATGTTTGCCTTATTCCTCTATATTTTCACCCCGTTCATCCATATCTACACCATGTTCATCATCGTTGTAGTCCTATCCTCCAATTATATGTAATATTTCAGGAACATGAAAAGGTGTGTCTAAATGATGAGTTACATACACATCAACATTCCTATGAATTCGCATAAGATTTACTAGCCTAACACAACTTTAGTTTCACTCAAGAACTCTTTGAAGTTAAAACCAAGCATTTGTAATATGCCTTAGCAATTTTATGGTACCCTAAATTCTTACCCATCTTATATATTTTCCTATTACTAGTATAGTTAATGTCAACATTTTCAAATGTACCAACATGTCCACCAACATATCTAAATTTATGTTCTAACATGAAATTCCCATCATTCTATATTAAGCCATTAAAATCTGTGTAGCAATCATTAGAGAATAATAAAAGAAACAAATGTCATCAAAATGACCAACAAAGACCCAAGCATAAAAAATAGTTCAAATAATGTACTACTTTTCTATTTACTCAAACAGTTCCTTAAGCAACAACAAATTCTAACAGACCATAATCATTTGCTTACTTAACCTCACGTCATATCTAATAATTCATAACTATTTAGTTTATCTTATTAGGAGGAGAAAAAAATAGCTAAATAAAATGATCCCACATTAAAATGGCTTAGTACCAAGAAAGAAATTTACCATTATTCCAGTTGTAGAAGTGAAATTCTTGTTTTAATAAAATTCTTTTTCATAAAAAAGACCCTAAAAAGCAAAAGCTAGCAAAGATTGAATACAAGAAAATGGTCATATTTTCTCTACAGTTGTTCATATCTTTAAGATGTCCCAGCAAAGTGTATGCACTACCATATGCATCAATCACGAAGAGTAAGAGACAAAGCTTAAGAAAAATTAACAACCAACTACATGGACCATGTATAGAAGCTAAAAAATTCACTACCAAAAGTGTTCTTCTTCTGATTTTCTCAAGTTTGAAAGCTTACTTGTTTTTTTTATTGATATGGTACTTTTTCAAGAGCTTCTTCCTTTTCGGTTTTGTCATGGCTTGATGCTTTGGCTTTAGAACATGCTTTGTAATGTTAACAAGCAAGCGAGTGACATGAGGACAAAACTAAGACCAATGAGATAAGTAGGAGGTAGAATGAAATATCTAAACTATGATTTAGGTAAGGCTTAAAAGTGCCAACTTATGGCAAACAGGAAAGACTAGAGTCAGAATTATGTATTTAGATTTCGATTTCAAAGTTAAGTTGATGGAACCTTTTTCTTTTTACGCTCTCATTGACAGTTGTAATGTATAGAAAGAAGAAAAGCATAAAATTCAACTAACTATGTGGAAGATCTCAACCTTAAACGTAAAGAGATCCTTAACCTTCCGAACCTAACTTATGATGTCCCTTTGCAAGATTAATATCAGACTACTCAAAGTTTGTTTATCCACAGAAGATTACCATCACCTGCAATTGACCATATTAAAAAAAGAGGTATATAAGATGAAAATCAATTAAACTTGAAGAATTATTTAGCATTCGGTAAGTAATACAGAAAAAGGAAAGTTCCTATGACCAAAAACTCTCTTCCAATGATAGTAAAGAATTTCGGTTCCAGTAATTTTACCAACTTACGATCGCATGATTTCCAATCAACATATGAAGAACTAAAACCAAAAAGAAAATTTTATAACTGGTATTGTTTTAGGCAAGGCAAAAAGGGTAGAAATGAAATAAAATCATAATTAAGTAGAATACTAGTTGGTGGTTTCAACAACTAAAGAAATAAAATCAAGAAAAAGAAGCTTATACGTGTAGCAAAAAAACAATTGATAATATACGTTTTCTTTACAGTTGCCATCCAGTTCCTTTTCTTTTGTTATTCCGTTCATAATCAAAAGAAAAGGCCAAAATGATCATAAGCGAAATCTACTTTTAAAGACAAATTAGTGGAGATGCATGCATTGTCAATCCCAACATTTTATCTTTGATGAAAATGAATCAAGTTTCTAACTTTCAATACCAAAAGTTTAGTTCAATTCAGAAGTAGTAAAGTTAATTAACCAAAAGGGTATTCGTAGAGGCGATGAAGGGACTTTCACTTGCTCTCCTCCTGCATCCATCTTCTAACCTAACTTGAAAGTGACGGTCACATATTGTTTTTGCTTCATTCATAAAAGCGTATTTTGCATATACAAGACTTTCATCAGTGTTGCATCATTATCATATTGATTCAAATAACCCTATTTAATTATCATTATACCCATTTTTGCCTTTTTTTTTAACCTCTATTTAATTAGCGCAAGAGAGAATTGGACAGAGCGGTCCAAAAGGATAGGTTAAATTAGAAGAAAAATAATGATTAAAAAGTAGAATTTTGCTTTATTAAGTTCAATAGAAATATTTAGGTTTGATTCGTACGAAGATTTTAAAGCATACACGTAAAAGTATTAGAGGACAATTGGGAAGTGACTAAAATTAAATGATATTAATGTGGGCACAGAAATAACAGAATCATATTTCATTCCGTAAACTCGGAACTCATCTTTTGGTTTCCATGGTAGAGAGAAGCAAGAAAATTGACAAAAATTTTCGCATGTCCAAAAATTGATTATAGAGATGGCTCACGCTTCTTTCATCTGCACGGAACGTTCTTCCTGGATTGTTTTTTTATTTGAGCAATTGAAACCAAATCAAAGGGCTTGGCTGTGGTTGCATAGACTCGTTCTCATTTTGCATGGAACTTGCTGCTAACAGAGTCGTAGTTGGGTACATTGACAACTGCCACCAATTCAAACAAGAACTTCAGAACAAAATCGAGGGGTTTAACACAGTTTGCAGGAGAAGCCATTACCATCTCCATAAGATGCCATTGTCAAAGGTGAAGAGATAAGCTTCTTTCCAAATTCAGAAACGTCCTTCAATGTGATTGCGTCTAATGTCTTCAAGAACTGTTCTGCAGACTTCCTGAGGAGGCAAGCGTTGGTTTAGATGCATCTGACATCACATTAATTCAGACTTGCACCGAGGCTAACCATATGAATCAATCAAAAGGAACAAATTACTCGGATAACAGCTTATATCATGGAGGATTAATCACATGTAAACCATATCATCCATTGGTAGCATGGGTGTGTTCCTTTTGGATATGGTTAATGCCACACCAGATCAGCTGAGCTCCTATGCTCCTTATTTGAGTGATAAAGTAATGAAAAACGGTCCTTATACTCTAGCAATACCTTTCTCCATATGTCAAAAACTGCCTTCCTATATCTTCTGCCACAACTAGCTGCAAAACCATCACAGAACAATATTAAGTCCCCATAACTAGTAGAAGGCTTAAGAAAACGCACAAGTATAAGTGGGGAACTAGAGTTTCAACGATGTTCAACTTGATCCAGTCAAGAAAGCATAATTCTTTCCATAACAGAAGTCCGCAGGCATGTGTGTTATGTGTGGGTGTCACAGATATCTTTGTTTATTAATTAGTCTTTCACTTTTTTCATTTTGACAAGTGAGCTGGGGTTGAGATTTGCAGAAATGTGTGATGAACAGAGGAGCATACTCTAGATTCCAAATTCATAAGAACTGCAGACTTCGTCATCTCTTTTGCACGATTAAGCTGCCCCTGTGTTACTGCCACAAGAAATGAGAAATGTTGGTTAACGCCACAAGAAGATTTTTGATAGACATAGTATGCAATCAAATACATAGAATTTAACAAATGAAAAGGCAAACCTTGTCCAGGAATTGCAATTGCAATTAACTCTCCCACAGCTAAATCAACTGCTTTGGCCACGAAGTTGGAGGTCTGAATTAACAGAAGGCTAATAAGTTTTGTACTAAACTCATAACAGGTGGTGGACTAGAGGCAACCAAAAGTTTGTAAGGAAATTGCTAAACTAGTTGACATAATACAGGAGCATGAATAAAGGTCTGCATGCCTCCTGACACTATTAAATCAGCATTCGATTTCCATGCATAACATGCACTCCACAATTTTGAGACGTATTGCATGGGTGGTTAGTCTTACAGTGCTAGCATAGATGCCAAACAATCCAGTATTATTGAAGATGCTGTTAAATGCAGAGAAAGATTGAAGCTGTTGGTACTCATTCAATACTCGGAGATCTGTTATCCAACAAATGAAAAGCAATCAATTTAAAAAGGAGTTCTCAGCATCCAGGAAAGAAATTAGCTGGAAATGAAACAGAAATAAAGAGCAACAAAGATGTCAGGTTGACAAAGAAGATGGTAAGATTAGATAACTGGAAGGACAATGACATTTTAAATCAAGTTGTGAGTTAAGAGCTCATCCTATATAACTCACACAGTCGTGAGTGCATCCCTTTTCCAGGGCCTCCAGCAGAGAAAGAGCCACCTCCTCCCATAAGCATCTGCAGCAGGACCAGAAGAATCATGATTCAATGCTAGCACTCTAAACAAAATAAAAGGACAAAATAAGTAATTTTGCACCTGAAGAACAGTCAAAGTTATAGCTTCTTTGTCATTATTCCAGCCTCCGGGAACCTCAAAAGCTAGAGCTACATGTGTCATCTGGCCTCATAAGGAACAAAATATGTGAACATTGTAATACAAAGCAACCAGAAACAATCCAATACATGCAAAGTATAAGTGTAACGCCCACCGGAGAATCAGCTTGACAGCGATAGTCCCCACCAATATATAAAGATTTTGGCTCTTGAGGGCGTGGAACAAGTGGGAGGTCAGAAAGAAGTGGTTCAGCAACAGATACAAGTTGTCCAAATTCAACCCCAGATGCTGCAAGTACCATGCGAGGAGCAGTGTAGTTCTCCTGCAATTATAAATGAGCATTATTTAATGGAGGGACAACCAAAAAGTAATTATAGTACCATATCATAAGATTTTCTAGTCTTACAGCTACAAATTCCTCCAAAAGATCACAATTTAATCTATTTAGAGCAGATTCTGTGGCCAGGAGAGGATTAGCCAATGCTCCTGTGTAGCCAGTTAAATGAATTGCCTCCAAAAGTAAGCCCTGAGGATTGTTAGAGAGTGCTCCAATTTCATCTTTGACCTTTTTCAGCTGCACAAACATAAGTTTGTAATATCATACAATGTTCACACAAATATATTTTAGCAAATATTGCTTTGTCAAAGGTGAGATCGAGTCTACAGACAATAACGCGAATAGTTACTTACAACACATTCATAGGTGTCAAATGCATTAACAAAAATCTGTGAATATTTTTGTTAATTCTGCATGAACCAGATGATAAAGATTAATCCATGAAAGATGAGAAAATTGTCTTGACACATAAAGGTATAATCTTATCACTGTAAAACAGAAACAGACATCACATTTTGAATTTTTGCAGCCAAAAGAAAAATATAATTTGCAAGAAAAAGTGTTCTACATGTCAGTAGAAAGAGGTGGCCGTGTATCTACAAGTTTCTCAAGAAAAGGTTTAGGGTTGAGTTGCACCTCACGAATGCACCTGAAGGTGATCAAAGCATAGACTATATTGAACTAACATCAAACTGAATGCATTAATGAAAAGGTAGTAAGTTAGATCACAGAAAAATAAACATGCAACTTCCAAGGTCCCACAATATTGTAGGAAAATCAGCATAAACATGATATAACCTTGAAGGTGATTTACCATGCGTACAAACAATTCATTATTTTAAATTAAGAAGAAAAGTAATATGGTTGAACATGGTTACCTCTTCATTGATTTCCCAATCTAAGAATATAGGATTTCGCACAGAATCAATAAGCAATTCAACCATTTCAGGAACATAGGTCTTCAAAGCATCAAATGTGTATCCCATCTGCTCACGAGAGGCTGAAGCTGCCACATTACCCCCGATTGCCTCCACTTCCCTAACAATGCGCAAGTGGCTCCTGTTCCTTGTGCTCTTGAATGCCATCCGCTCAAGTAAGTGTGTAGCCCCAGATGACAATGGTGTTTCATAGATGGAACCACAATCAATGTACAAACCTATGGAAGCAGCAGGATTCTAGATGACCAACCAAATAACGCTTTGATGAGATCGTAAAACAACCAAGTAGAACTGTAATTCTGCTATAAACTAGAAGTTAATGAAAAAGCAAAAGGTAGGCATGAGATTGATGACACAGTAAGAGCTTGTGAAATTGAACTCACTGATGATACTTCTGATGCTATTTTAAGGCCATTTGCAAGGGTTTTTGACATGGTCTTGCTTCGCTCAACATAATCAGGTAGTGCAGGTGGAAGAGAAACACCTTCAAGTTGGGAATCTAAAGAAGGAAGAGGACTGGCTTGTTCTCCAGTCAACCAGCTAAACCATCCTGGTGAGGAGGTCCGAACAGCAACTGCACTTGAAGTTGCATACCAGCTGGCTCCTAATTTCCCAAAATCACCCTAATCAGTAACAACACCCAAAAAAAGTCAATGGGTACTTTAGGCAGAATAATCACCAAAAATTTACTGGGAAATTGACAAGCCAGAAATTTAGGCTCACTGATGATTAAGCTAATGTTAGACAGAAGTAAAGTAGTCACCACTTCCAATGTAACACAGGCAACATTCTTCCTATATCTGGAAGCTAAACATTGAAACCAGAGTTTGCACGCAAAATACAGAGCTATCCATTTTCCAGAAGGGTGATTCTTTAAGAGCTGTCTGAGACCCGGTTCCATTGCCAACAATGTTAAACTCAACATTTTGCAAGCAATTAGAGTCCACAATTCAGATGGGAAATCGCATTTGAATGTGATAAATCAGACAAAACCAGAAAAAAAACTCTGATTTACGAACTAAACCCAAAGAGATCAATCGCTAAGAACAAGCCGGCAGACGTAAAATAACACCCGATAAATGAAAGACAAATTAAATCAGATCTATGAACCATAGAACGAGACTTCGTTTCTGCATAACGCTATCAATGAAATGCAGAGTTCAACCAATAAAACGTCAAAAGGCTTAAACTTTCAACTTCTATTCATAGAAATTAAATCCATTCAAGAGCTTTACAACCCCACTTGGTCAAACAAACGAAACTTTAAACAACTTTCCAATTATTTCCGGAAAATCCAACAGAAAGTAGAGTTTTTTGGAAACAAAACCTTAAGAGCTCGAAGACGTGAAACCGCTCTATACATTATCGAAACAACTAAGAAAACCACAAAAGTTAGTTTTAACGAAAGACTTCTCTTCTTTCTCTAGTTTTAAGGTTTGATTTTGTAAGAGAGAAAGGTGGCTATCGAGTAGAAGCAGAAGAGGAGTTCTTGAGGCTTTGTTGTAGTAGAGGAGTTTGGATTCCCTGCGGTTAAGTACGTGACACTAAAATTGTCAAAAGTCCGTAGATCTTGCCGCGTCTTAGTAGTTCCTCGTTCCTGCAGCGGACTTGTCGTTTAGAGGTGGTGTAATTGGAATGGGTTCATAGGTGTCATTCAGGCGTTCTAAAGACTAAAATGATTCACGTGAAATTTTCTTTATATTTTAATTTTATTTTATTAAATTTTATTCACATATTTATATATTTATATAAATATTTAAATAAAATTTAATTAAATATGGTAAGAACATTATAATTATAACCGAGAATTTGTCACTTTTTATGATGGGAAATAATATGATTGTCTTAAGGATATTATAATAATAAATTACTTTAAACAATTCATACTGATGATAGAGCTCGCACATGCTCCTCTTGAGCTAGTTAAATAAAAACCTTGTATTTTATCAATAAAATTGAGCAATAATGGGTCCCAAACTCAACCCAAGCCCAAGGTGCTGTGTGCTATAACTTACATTTGCCACGAGTTAAGCTCCAACACAATCTCACTTATAAACAATTTAGAGTAGACCAATTGCATTATGAATTGTGTCTGTTAAAATCAACTTATATAAGTCCTTCCTTGATAGGGTTGGTACTAGCTAACCCATGCAGCTTTGATCCAGGAAGGATGAGCTAGGAAACCATACGATGCTCACTTTATAGAGTACACACAGTAATTAAAATAGAATTGGACAAAGCATCTGATATGATCAAATGCATGCTTAATGAATTAATCAGAGCTGCCACTCTTTATTCAATTTGACTAACTTCTACAAAACTTGTGCAATACAACATTCCTATTAAATCCCAAAAGATCAGGATGTCCAGTTGGGATACATAAAAGGTTGCTAGCAGAAGAGCTTGTAACACGTACACTTGACTTCCACTAGTGGAAGAGATTGTAACTCGGATGTATCAACTTGGAAAGATACCTCTCCCGGAGTTCTCACGATCAAATCCATCTCTATTCTCTAACATCAATACCAAGAAGCTTCTTTACCTACCTATTATGAAAATGAGGTTAGGATTCGTTCACGTGTGTAGTGGAATATTATGAAAATTTTTCGGATTTTAATTTTGTAAAAATCAATATCACTTTAAATTCTATAAAATGATTAATACGTAAATCATAATATAACATGGATCGTAATTCATACTTTATTTCGAAACTTAATCTTTTTTTATGGTATCCCTCAAAGTGTTTCTGAAACTAGTTCATCTCAATCACTATAGCTACACTTATTACAATTAATTATAATTAAATGTCAATTATACCCAAATAAAGATCTAATATCTCATATTAATCCTTATTTATTAAATATCTTATATTTAATTATAAGGTTTCACAAATTTTACATTCAAGTCCAACTTGACTAAAATGTCTTTTATCTCTTCAACCCATTCTTTGTGTGTGACACATTAGTGTCTCAAATATGTTGACAGTTGATACAAATTATAACCCTAAATTAATTTTAGGATTAGATAAACTAAACTTCTTTAATTTATCTTTCATTCTCTAGTTAACCAATTTATATCCATATATCAGGATTGTCTTCTAACAACACATCATGGCCACCTAAATATTTAGGAATGTCAAAGTAGTTTTATCTAACCTTTTGATGCATGATTTTTCTATATAATTCAATTCTTTTGTCATATAATGTTCCGACTAAACATAGAGTTGAAATTAATGTCTACTCTATTTTGAGTCCAATCATATTAGTTCTTTATTAATAGTTATTGATTTAGTTAATGACATTTTTAAACTATTTAAAAAAACATCATTCCACCATAACCAAGGATTTCCCGAATCAATACTAATCGAGAACAACAAAACATTCTCCCTAATTACTTTAGAGTGATAAATCGTATACTGATCACTCAACTATCTCCGTATAGTTCATGTTACATCCAATGACTACCAAATGATTTATCCTTGACAATGACAAGTCATAAGTAGTATCAAAACATAGCAATCTTATATAAGATAACTTTGGAGATCTCATATCAAAGGATCACTTATACAATCGTCATAATAAGAATTTCCATATACATACAAGTAATGCTCCAAATGAATTTCTATGGGGTCAGTTTTCTCTAACAATCACCCACACATTTGTTTAAGCATTTCCATACAAAGTCTATGAGATTAAATACTTCCTTTATAAGGAAAAACATAACGTTTGCTAGTCTTTTTACATTCTATTAGGTACTGATTTTAATAGAACAATATCTAAGAACAAGTTAGGGATAATACATAAATACAATATGAATTTCATAATTATAATCTCATTATAATTTTATTTTCTATGTACAATTATCCCATAGACATCATCAAATACATATAAATATGTACAAGATAAAGAATATCTTATAATTATTTTGCCACTAAACTACAACCAATCAATTGAATATAGGACATAAACCAACAATTTCCCACTTGTACTAAACCAATTATTTATCTTATACCATATCACTATATGACAATTATGTTACTGCCGGGACAATGGCTTAATGCGATGATTCTATAAGATTTTCTATAGTGAACACTTACTTAAATCTTATAACTTTTATCTTAATTATCATCATAATTAAGAAAATATTGCCTAAATACATCATGGATCTTTGATGAGACCTTAACTCTTTTTACATGCCTAATGACTCTAATATTCCACTGTACATTATTGTCTTCAACAATGGAAGAAACTATACCAAGTTTAATAAAGAACTTATTGATCTAGTTAATCATTACTACGTTGGAATCTTTCCAATCTTAAAATGATATTGTTTTAATTAAAATATAACTTAATTAGTTCATCTAAAGTTAATATCTATATAACCTTAAACTCAAATATCAACTCATCAATAAAATAATAGATATCTTTGATACTTAACAAGTATCAAATATCTTAAATACTAAACATCTTTAGTGTATTATTATGTACTTGGACTTAGAATAGGTAAACAATTTCCAATCTATCTCTATATATATAATTCCCATAATTAAGTAGTTAACTTTTTATATCCTACAAGTGTTGTTCTTAAAATTATATTTTCAACAATTAACAATTAGAATTATTCTTCTTTATGAGCAGTATGTCTCTACAAACTCTCACTGAAGAGGACAACTATACTCCTACTAACCTTCTTATAGATATGATAAATTCACAATTATCTCCAAAACAAACTCTTTGAATTTATAATGAAGGTAAAGCTTTTAATCTCATAGCCTTTCAACTAAACATCAAATGTATCAACAAAGACACTAATTCTAAATGAATGTATTGTCATGAAATTTTAACTTTTCAAATTTCAGCTTACTCTCACTACTTATCTTAAGAACTATTCTTAATAAGTGTTCATTGAAACAAATAATTTGTTCAATAGGTCTGTAAAATTATATCCTACCTTTTGGATATCTCATAACCTTTTAATACCCAACTTAGTTATAAAATTAATGGATAATGTGTGCTTCAATCAGGCATCACATCCTTCGATTGTTAACTTTGACTCATTTTAAGACTTTTTGTTTCATATCTAATATGAAAATTTGTTAATTTATTTAATTAGAACTATTGAAGGTAAGTCCTCAGGTACAGAAGAAATAGTATTACCTCATACATTATCTCTTATTGTATTTTTCTCCTTATATAAATCTATACTCTTATGGAATTTTATTGTGAAGCTAATTACTAGAGAATCTCATTCTCTATAGATAACCCAAAACTTAAAACTTACCAAATTGATCTCATTAAAGTGCTTCAACATTCTCAATATCTAATTTCTATCTACATTTTAATAATTTAAATTTTTCAAAATTGTAAATTAATATTTAATTTAATATATATGTCTGTGTAATATAAAGCTATTAGTAATACTAATAAAGCATAAGAATCATCCTTTTATGAATTGTTATTCCATCTAATACATCATATGTATAAATTTATCAATTCAATACCATTATCATCCTTTCACCAAAGGTTGATTTGGTTATTCTTTAACCTAAAATGTTTCATACAATTGATATATATATATATATATATATGATCAGAATAAATTGATTGTTTGGTATCTTCATTTATATTTTGCCAAAATCTTTGGGCACTATTTAACAGTGTCTTT
>JAOSBN010000001.1:11555579-11579001 GCA_027563595.1 Erythroxylum suave
TATATATTCTAATAATTCTATTTGCTTAATCATGAAATACATGATGGGTTTATAATCATCTCGTTCAATATCTTGATAAATGAAATCCGAGCTCAATATACAGCCGATATATATATACATATATATATATATATATATACATATATAATTGAATGTAACTTTATGATTCTCATCATATTGATTTTACCAATATGGAATAAAAGGATAGTCTCGATTATCTAACCCTATATTTTTGCCACTTATGTTAAACATAAGTTTCCTTTGATCCAATACATACAACCTATTTGTATAAATCTAGATCAACTACTTTTACTTATCAATCAATTTCTTATCACGCAATGAACATTATAATAATGTTAAATATGAATTAATTATCATATAATCCTAAGCATGAATTGGAAAGATATATGATCGCTATAATATCATGTATAGGCAAGAAATGTCATGCAATCCACAATTATACTTTTAGTAGAGCAAATTAAATAAAACAATTTCATCAACGTATTATACCTTTCAGTTCCCTCTATGTAGCCTTTTGCATCTTGCTATTATGGTATTAACATACATCTTACATGTTGTCATTAAAGTTTATGAGAAATTAGTTATATAAAAATGTTAATACATTTTTTTTATCCATATAATTTTAACATATCTCTAAAACTTTAACATCAAATCCTTAAAAAAGATTTTTAGCAAAATTACATAGCAGACATATAAATTTTTTATCTATCATAACTTAAGTCCAAGAAATTCGGTTCATTAACTCTTAGTATCAATTATACTAAACAAGGTAAATTTTACTTAGAACAAAATATACAAGTAAGAAAAACAAGTAATTAATTTTATTTCATGAGTAATAAATAAGATCAGGATCTCAATCATGTATTTAGTTACTCCTACTATTTTTTTTTCAAATAATAGCCCTTACTACTATTCAGAAATATTACTCTAATCTTTCTAATGGACTAGGATCTCATCCAAATTTAGTTGATCTTGAGTTTGATCAACAAACTAACTAAATTTAAATTAGGTAGATAACAATTTTACCAATCGCATCTTATGTGAATCCTAGATCCATTAAATGATAACTCTTGTCATAACATATTATATATATTATTCCCAACCTTGTCTCTAAATTCATATGATCATGAGTTTGCTTATTCAAATAACAAAAATTTAGCCAAGTAAGACCTATTATCATAAGGGTAAACATATTCGTGTTAAAACAACCTTAAATTTGCTTAACAAACCCAGCAATAATCATAACTTTGGTTTATTCTTATAATAATGGAAGGCAACAATCATGTTCAAAACATGTACTTAATAATTTTAATAATGAATTCAATTTTTTTTCATTTCATCAAACACAAAAATTTATATGTAATAATAATACATACATAAAACATGAAATTTAATATGCATCCAATAAATATATCAAACATATAAATAAAGTACGCAACTTAAGCAATCATAACAAAATTATATTCATAAATTATCAAGCTTCGTTTGATTCTAGTTATTGATCTTCATATTATAAATAATATTTCTAATTCCTTGGATAGTTAAATTATATTAAACTCATTGATTCCTAAATAAACTAAATTCCTATTCCAAATAAATTTTTATTTGATTTTAAAACAATTTTCAAATTTGATTGGAAATTATATCTAGTTATCATGATGTCTCTAATAAAATTTAATTGAAAATAATTTTCGGTGAATTATGCTTCTTACCTATTATAATTTAGAAAAATTCTTTTTTAATTAAATTTCAATAACCAAGAAATTCTACTTCAATTATAAAATCATTTATAATATAACTAGAAATATTTTTTTAAAGTAGAAAACTATCTTTTAATATTAAAAAGAAACTACTTTTGAAAATTAAATAAAACACTTTTAAATTTAATTAAGAAATTCATTTACATTATTTATTTATAGATTAATTTCTAAGTTAATTAGAAAAATTATTCTTTAATAAATTAAAAGACTAATCTTCAAAATATTAAAAATGCATATTTTCTCAATTAATAAATGAATTTTTTTCAAATTTTAATCAAGAGAAATGTATTTTCTAATATATCAACAAACTTATCATTTTTAAATAAAGAAATAATTTCTAAATAAATAAAATAATAATTCTTTAAATAAAATAAAATATTAAATTTAATTTATCTTAATAAATTTGAAATAAATAAAATTTAATTAAGAAACACATTTCTTAATTACTTAAGAAAACACTTTTATTAATTTTACTTAAGAAAACACTTTTATTAATTTTAGGAGACTAATTAATTAATTCAACCTAAATGAAAATAATTATTTTTAATTTTAAAAATAAATTTTCTAAAATTAAAATAGGAATGTGTTTAATTATTAATCTTAATCACATTAGAAAAGTAACTAAAATGATTATGAAATTTATTTTAAATTTTAAAATAATTTAAATTTTTTTGTTGGTATAAAATTTAATTTATTTAAGTTTAGAACACAATTTTAGGATTACATTCTCTTATGCTCAAACAAGGAGGTGCTTGGTTCATGAATTTGAAAAGGGTTCAATGGGTAGGGAATGAAAAGTGGGTGGTTTGTTGTATATTATCAATGTCAATAATGGCCATCTCGACCTGTTTTTGGCTTCGGTTGGACGGGTCACAGGTTGACCATGGGCTAACCCACCCATTTTTTCCGAAATAACGTCATTTTGAAATCGGCCCGACCCATTGACATGCCTGATTATCATTATAAAGGCAATAATTTGACATCTAAGTTTCAACAAATCCTCACTATCTCTCATATATTAGAGGAACAAAACTCATTCCTGAGTAGCGAGGGATGTCACAGGCATGACAACTACTGTCATGTCTGTGATAAGAGTGTCATAGGCCTTTATAAAAATATTTTTAATTTTAATTAATTTAAAATAATTAATTAAAATAATATTACAATATAAATAATTAAGAAAATATAATTAATTAAAATAATCCAATTAATTAATTCAATTATAATTAATTAAAATATAATTCATTAATTAATTATAATATCGTAATAATTAATTAATTAATATGACAAATTTTTATTTCTCAATATTTTTAACAAACTAACTATTATCAATAGTAATGGTAATCTAACCATCATGATTATATCTATTTTTATTCCTTACTATATTTATTTTAATTCTTATTATCATTCCCTTATATGAACCAACCAACCTTTATTCTTGATTTAGCTTACATTAATTTTGTAACCAAACAATAATGATTATGATCTCTAAACACGTCCAAAGTTATCCATGCTGTCAAACATCCTTACTGTTTAACACGTAATCCCAACAAGCAAAAGAAAAAGTTGTTCTTTGATAATACTGTTCCTACATGAAAGAAACTACTGTTCCAACAATAAAAAAACTAATGTTTACTGCTAAGAGACCCTATTTCGCAACCTTAACAATGACCCAATAACCAAGTTCTGTTTATAGCTCCGATTACAGTCCAAAATGCAAATGCAGGATGTCTGCGCACCTAATACGTCCGATGACCAACCTCCCAAGAAAATTCGAATCCAGAGTTGTGGGGAGGACCCTCCACCACCTTCCACATTGAACTATAGAGTAACTGTAATCCAGGACCTCTCGACGGCACCTGCCTTTTGGGCACCTGAATGGCCCTCAGAAACACCTGTGGACATCGAGGAAGGCGACATAACCATTATCAATGAAGGCAAGGACGTGGGCATTACACTCTCACAACAACTCAAAGACAAACTCGACCACCAAAGGACTCAAGCGATGGTGTTCAAGTTACTGGGTAGAAGAATTGGGTACAAGACGCTAAATTGAAATCCCTGTGGCAACCTACAGGTAAAATGAAAATTGTGGGCCTCGAATTCGATTTCTATCTAATCAATTTCATTACAGAAGCGGATTACCTGACAGCATTAACCTAAGGCCCGTGGATCGTATTTGGACATGCGTTGTCTGTGCAGCAATGGATACCTGATTTCCGGCCGGCTATTGATACCGTGGCCCCCGCAGTCGTGTAGGTACGATTTCTGGATCTCTCGATAACGCGCTACCATCCATAAATACCTCAGCTGCACAGCAGCGGTACTACCTCAGGAAGCAATTTCCAGTTGAATGAAGGCGGAGCCACATTGCCTCCTCTTCCGGAAGACACCGCCACCATCGTGCCAAGCGATGCGTCCACCACTGCTTATAGACCGTGGATCCAATCCACGTCGTGTCAACAAACGGTCGCCTTCACAACCCTCTGGCAACATCACTCAAGGAGACAGGACACCTGGCACATGATTTGCGGCACTGTCAGAAGAAACAATCAAAAACGCTCCACCATACCGCGAACTGCGCCCCTCCCAAGCAAAATCATGCGTTTGCCTCTAGACTTTCAACAATGAGCGCTGGGCTAACATTCTTTGCATATGGGAACAAGCCTAGACCCAAAAACAGTATAAAGGGTAAACAAAAAACAGCTATGGTCCAAGACTGCCCAAACCCAATCCAAACCATTCTGCCAAGCCTAGGCCCAATTATTCCAACCCCGTTGTAACCAACCTCCACTGAACTATATAAGGTTGTGACCCTCAGTACTCAACAAATAGTGCTCTGTGATTCACTCGTAGAGGGACAAGTCGTGGCACAGATAACAAATGCCCAACCTATGGATGGTATAGACGTGCCGGGGGCTAGTGGTGTGTCCCAAAGTCCCGACTATACTCTAAACCCCCGCTAAACTCTAGATCCGGGGGCTCGTGATTCTCACATGTTGGATAGTCCCCACGTTCAAACAGTAAACGATGATATAGTGAGACCAATGCAGGCCGAAGGATTGCCTGTAGTACCAAATGACATTTCGGATACCCCTCAGCTTGAGGGGCCCGACACGTAGATTGCCCATAATATGTCAAATCTCATTTGGAATTGTCAAGGGGCTAGCGGCAAACAGCTCCAATCTATTTTGAGAAATTATAGTAGGCATTATCGTCTGGGACTCGTAGCACTGGTAGAACTGCGCATTAGTAGCAGAAGAGCAGACAAAATTGTCAAACATTTAGGGTACGATTATTCATTCCGAGTCGAGGCTGAAGGTTTTACCGGAGGACTATGGCTACTATGGAAGAAGGAATTAGCCATTTCGATAGTAGTCGCACACAAACAACTGGTTCATACCAAAATTGAGTATGCCTCATACTCTTTTGAATTCACGGCAATTTATGTCAGTCCCCAAAAGCTAACCTAAAAATTCCTTTGGCGTCTATTGCGGGGAATAAGACAAACCGTGACTCACCCTTGGCTTGTAGGAGGGGGATTGCAATGCGAAATTACAAGATGGTGATAAACAAGAAGGGTCACCCCATACGGACGTGGTTTGTAAGAACTTTTGTGAGTGGGTCCAAGTGAGCGGTTTGTATGATTTGGGGTATATCGAGTCCAGATTTACATGGCGCCGGGGTACAGTTCAAGCTCGACTAGACCGTGTCTTTGGCTCATTAGATTGGCTCAAAGCTTTCCATGATACAAATATCTACCATCTTCCTTTTCTAAGCTCTGATCATTGGCCCTTGCTGCTTCGTTTCAGTAGCCCTAGTAGGTCTGAACCAAGCCAAAAAAAATTTCGTTTTCAGACTGCTTGGATAATGCATATTGATTTCACGTCACTGGTCCGGGAAACATGCCTACCCTAAATTGAGTCGTTTACTACCTCAATCTCTCAATTTTCCTAGAGTCTTGGAATCAAAACGTCTTTGGAAACATATTCCAACGCAAACGATGTCTATTGGCCCGATTGGAAGGAATCCAATGAGCGATGCAGCAGACTGAGTCTGCCTCATTACTAGAGCTAGAATCAAGCTTAGCGGGGAACTTGGGCAAGTACTGTATAAGGAAGAACTGTATTGGCACCAAAAAGCTCGGTGTGATTGGATCTCACAGGGTGACCGAAATACTCGATATTATCACATGTTCACAATGACCAAAAGGAAGAAGGTTTGGATTAGAAGACTCTTTAACGAAAATGATCAGGAAATTAATGACTCCGACCAGTTGTGCACCTTAGCTCGAAATTACTTTGTGCACCTCTACACAGCTAACGACCATCACCCCTTGGATTCGAACAGCCTGGTCCCCCCCACACCATTAGCAGAGGACTAAAGTAACGAATTAGCAAAACCTGTCCAGGCCACCGAAATCCATGCAGCGCTCTTTGGGATGAACCCTAATAAAGCGTCGGGCTATGATGGTTATACTGTGTTATTTTTCCAGACTCAGTGGAGTACAGTGGGCCCAGAAGTAATTTCTTTTATCCAAAAAATTTTATGAGACGAGGTATGGGAACAAGAGATCAATAAAACCATTTTAGTCCTAATCTCCAAAGTCCTGTCCCCAAAGTATCTCTCCCAATTTCGCTCCATAAGTCTCTGCTCTATGCTGTACAAGATTATCTCTAAGGTTATAGTCCAACGCCTGAAGCCGATTCTTTCCACAATAGTGACGAATACACAATGTAGTTTTATTTTGAGAAGACAGATAATTGATAATATTATCATTGCTCAGGAATTAATCCACTCAATGTGGAAGAAGAACGGCAAGACCGACTCTACAAAAAGCATACGACCGAATGAGATGGTATTTCATACATACCACTCTGCAAGCGTTCGGTATCCCCACTACCTTGCTTCACATCATTATGAAGTGTATAACTACGGTCTCCATGTAGGTGGCTTAGAATGGACACCTCATGAACCCCTTACCACCTTCCAGAGGGATCCGCCAAAGGGACCCGTTGTCGCCGTACATTTTTGTACTTTGTATGGAAAGACTGAGTCAACTTATATCGCAAGTAATGGGGCAAGGTAGACGGAAACCATTCAACTGGAGTGGCCGATGGCCTCCCATATCCCACCTTTTTTTGCTGACGACTTGATCTTGTTTGGTGAAGCCACGATCGAACAGGCGGAGGGGTTGTCATCAATCCTGGCGACCTTTTGCACCGAGTCCAGACAGAAGGTTAACCATAATAAAACCCACATCTTCTTCTCCTTGAATGTCCTGCTGGAACAAGCGCGTCAAATAACCCACATTTTGCAAGTTCAGCGCACGACTAACTTGGGCAAATATCTAGGGATCCCTTTAATCCATGAGCGCATGCGCAAAAATACGTATCAATATATAATTGACGGAGTCCACCACAGGTTAACATGGTGGCGAGCTAAGGAATTATCCTTAGCTGGCCGCGTCACTTTAATTTAATCAGTGATAGCCTTACTTCTCATCTATACCATGAAAACGGTCTGGTTACCTCGGCATCTATGTGATGAGCTGGAAAAAGCAATGCAGACGTTCCTTTGGGGGACACAACCTGAACACCGGTCAACCCATCTAGTCAACTGGGAAGCAGTGTGTCGCCCCAAGACCACTGGAGGATTGGGGATCAAACGCATTCGTGCGCTTAATGACGCCCTCCTTACCAAGTTAGGATGCGCTCTACTAACTAAACCCACAGCTTTATAGGTCCAAGTGCTTCGAGCCAAGTACAGGATGGACCCACGACACCTTCCAACATCGCTTTCTAAAAATAGTGTGTCGGTCGTCTGGTGTGGTATTGCAGATACATGGACTTACGTCCACTAAGGCCTTTATTGGAAACTGAACAATGGGTGTCGAATACAATTTTGGCTAGACCCATGGCTAGACAATTGGGGCCTATTAATCCACAAAACAATGACTCCTCCTCCGGCTAGCGTACTGAACCTAACGTTTCCGATTATGTGACGGTCGAGGGCATATGGAACTGGGCTATGATCACCCCATATCTTGCACACCAAGTTTGCAGGATTTTGGCAGCGATTCGGACCCCTTTCTTTGATGAGGTCAACGATGGACTTGCATGGGGTGCTGGAAAGCGTGGAATGTTCACTATAACTTCAGCCTACGATTTAATCACTGAATCAGGTCCGGAGGCCCCAAATCCAATTTTGCCTATCATCTAGAAGTGGCCTGAGCCCCAGTGGATTCGATCATTTCTGTGGTTACTAGTAAACAGGAAATTATTGACCAACTAGCAGAAAGTTGCTCGACACCTCACCACAGACAGCAGTTGTAGTTACTATAGATAGGAAGAGGACACATTACATGCTGTTTGAGATTGTTGCAGAGTACAGGACTACTGGCACAAATTGATGCCAGCGCTGCAGCTGTCAGATTTCTTTTAATAGCTCGAAGAGATGTGGCTCTAGGTTAATCTAACCACCAACAGCACTTTAGAAGAAGCCGACTGGGCAACCATTTTTGGTGTCTCGTGCTGGTTCCTCTAACAATGCCGAAATAAGTCTATTTTTGAAGAGAACTTTAAATAGTTGGAAGCCGGATAGCACTTAATGCTCGAGTATGTGTTTTGGGTCCGCCAAGCGTGAGTGGTTTCAAGTTGGGTGCTTCAAAATTCGAGTTTGTCGATAGGGCACACAGTTAGCTAGAAACCTCCATCAGCAGGTTGAATTAAATTTAACACAGATGGTGCGGTGTCCTGAGACTCTCCGGGTGGCACAGCGGGGGGGCTTCTTCAGGAATGTCATGACGAATGGTGTGGGAATTTTTTTACTAAATATTGGGGTATGCTCCCCATTGGAGGCTGAACTTAGAGGCATTCACGAGGGGCTAAGATTGGCGTGGGATCTTGGCTATCGGCGAATTCTCTTGGAAGTGAATTTGCTAGAGGTAATCAACATATTTTCATCCTTCGAAATTGCACTGACTATGGATCTTCCTGTGGTGCAGGGACTACGAGCGTGGCTGACTCGAGATTGGGAGGTGAAGTTTTAACATGTTTATCAGGAGGGGAACCACAGTGCCGACTGGCTAGCAACGTTAGCTATGAGGATCTGACCAGGATTACATGTTCTCTCCACACCCCCGACAGATGTGCATGATTGTATGAGGTTAGATAAGCAAGGAATGATGTACCGCAGGGGCATAGCCTACAGTTGACCTACTTCTGCTTTGTTTTATTTATAGTTTCCCTTGTATTCCAAAAAAAAATCTCTTACTATTGGCTTAGAATAGTTTAAATTTTATAGGATCAGATGTCTTGTTCTAGTTATGATGTTCATATCATAATCTATTAAATTTTTTCTACACATTTATGTGGACTCTATATAAATACATTAATAATATTTAATGAAATAGGGTTGAAACGTATTAAAGATTTGAGAGGACATTCCATACCCCAAATGCATCCTTCTTCGTTGAAATCCTAGATTTCATAACCATAAAATAAGCCTTGGAACCCCTACCAAGGCTGCCATTGTTGGCCCATCTTGTGCCATCACTGCCTCTGTCGCCCATGGTCCTGCCACCAGCTACACATCTTCTTTTCTACTTGCGATGACATTCCTCCACAAACTACCAGTGCCTCACAACATTGTTGCAGAGGTGCAACTTCCATAGAGAACTAATTGCGACATGGAGGATGCATCTGTCATCCACTCGTCTACCAAGAGCAGCAGAAATTGTTGCTTGTTTCCTTTAGCTTCTGCTACATCATTTCTGAGCAGTTGGTGACACCATAAGCGACTTCAACCTTCCTTCTTGTGCCTCAAGACGAAGCCATAGCTTCCAGCCCAATCTTTTGGAGCTTCATCGACGTCTCAGGCAGGGCCATCGTGCATCCATAATGCCCATGAGAACACTTTCTTCAGTTCATTCACGTGCCTCTAATACAAGTTTTTGGATTATTCAAATCAAATTTGATTTAGGTGGTTCTTCTATGTTTTTAGCCTTTAAGGGCATTTGGGGGTTTCTGGTTTTTCAAGTTTTTTGGGATTTTAGATTTCTAAGATCAAAATTCCAAAATTCTTAATAAATCGTAACTAGAACTAAATATGATGCTTAGGGTTTATAATATATTATTCTTAAACTTTTTCAAATTAAATTGAATATAATTCAGTCTAAGATTAGGATTTTATTTTAATTCCATTTTGAAGATCAAAAAATTTAAATAATAAAATTAAAGTTGGCTATAATATTACTATTAGGAAAATCAGGACATGATCTCACATGTAATAGAATAACTACAAAATTTTTGTGTATTTTAATTTTTTTAAAACCAAAATCATTTTCAATTTTTTGAAATGATTAATATGTAAATCATAATAAAGCATGAATTGTAATTTATATTTTGTTTTTGATTCTTTTCTTATCATTGTCCTTGAACTATTTATAAAATCGATTATTCTTAATTATCGTAGTGGCACAAGCGTTATACCTCTAATGATATTCACATAACATATTAAGAAAACTTTACAACTATTGTAGAGAGGGTTAGGTAAGAAATGCTAGCTCCATTAGATTTGAAGCCTATTTATAATATATTTTAGACATATTAATTAAAATTTAATTAGAATTACAAAATATCTTAATAGACTTTAGACATTTCAATTAAAATTTAATTAGAATTACATAATATCTTATATTGATCCTTATTTATTAAATATTTTATATTTAATTATAAAAGTTCTCAGACTTTATAATTAAGTCCAACTTAATTAAAATATTTTTCTGCTCGACCGTTCTTTATATGTGACCCGTTAGGTTCTCAAATATATCGGCAATAGATATAAACTATAAACCCATATTAGATTTAGGATTGGATAAATTAAACTGTTTTAATTTATCTTTAATTCTCAAATCAAAAAATTTATATTCATAGATCAAGATTGACTTCTCACACCACATCATGATAACTCAAATATCTAGGAATGTCAAAGTGGTTTTAACTGACCTTTCTATGCATGGTTTTTTTGTATAATTCAATCATTTCATCATACAATGTTCTAATTACATGTAGAGCATAAAATTAATGTCTACTATATTATGAGGCCAATTATATTAGTTCTTCGCTATTAGTTATTAATTCAATTAATGACATTTGTAAATTATTCACAAAAAGCCATTCCACTTTGGCCAAGAATTTCTCGAATCAATACTAATCAAGAATAATAGAACATTCTTCTTAATTATTTTAGGGTGATGAATCATATATTCATTACTCAAATATCTTCATATAATTCATGTTAGATCTAATAACTATCGGCTGAATTATCTTTGACTAGAACATGTCATAAGTTGTATCAAAGCATAATAATCCTTATATAAGATAACTTTGGAGATTTAACTACTTTGGAGATCTCAAGTTAAATGAAAACTTATCATCAAAATGAGAATTTTCATAGTGTTATAAGTAATATTCTAAATGGGTTTCTTATATAGGGCCAGCTTAGTAAATTATTCTCTAACAAACACCCACGTGTTCGTTTAAATTTTTTGATACTTTAGTCTATGAGCTCAACTGTTGTTTTCACAAAGAAAAACATAACATGTGCTAGTTTTTATATTCTATTAATGTTCAGTCTTAATATAATGGTGACCATAAACAATTTATGGATAATGGATAAATGCAATATAAATATCATAATTATAATCTCATCATAATTTTATTTGTAATATATAATTATCTCACAGACCTTATCACATATATCTAAATATGTATAAAATAAAAAATTCCTTTAAATTATTTTGTCATTAAACTATAACCAAAAACTAATACTAATATACTGTATTAGTTGGTTAGTGCATAAACTAATACTAACAAATACCTTTAAATTATTAGTTGTAGGGCATAAACTAATACTAACATACTGTAAAACGTTGTTGCATCAAACTTCTAGGGACATATGTGAAAGCTGCCTATCATCTCAAGAGTGAAGTCCTTCTTATGGAAAGTATTGCAACATTGATTTGTACAAATGGGGCATCCCTTTATTTTGGAGTTGTCATTAATATACTCATCATAGAAGGAAAAGATATAACTCATGTACTAAGAGAGTGCTCAAAATTTGCTAGTGTTTGATTCACTTTTTTACCTTCAAGCTAGAGATAACTTATTCTTACTCGCATAACATATCACATTGGTTTATGTCCAACTTGTAGTAATCACCAGTTATCTCTGAGACCCTTTCTACTATTTGGAACTAGCATAATCAACTTACATTTAATGTTGATTTCACATGGCCACATAATGTCCAAAGTTTGAACTACACTAAATAAGTGCCATACTATAACAACTATAGAGATATCGCAGTGCAATCTTACCCAAATGTACCTCTCCTCTAATACGAATTGGGAAAATTAATATCTCTACCCATGGTTTTACCAAGGGAGAATTAGGAGTTAGGGGCATATGATTGGGGTTATCCTAAGATTTAATATGACCATTGGTATTGAAGATACTTCTTTTACAAAGACAGGGGGATGAATTACTTACATCTATGTAGCTCATTTGGTAGTATGAGTTATTTATCCATTAGTCTTGGACCTTTATTTGCATACAAAAAAATCAAAATTGCAGTGCTTATTATCTTACATAGATTATATCAATATTATACATATGAAAACCATCTTACAAACCCCTCCCCCTAAACGTAATTCTTTAATTTTGAAGTTTACATTTGGGACTGGATTTTAACCCTAAAAATGCTCCTTTTTCATAAGTTTTTGTTTCATTTGCTCTAGACCATCATTGCCTTGGCATAGATGTCTTGGTCTATACATAGCTAAACGCTCTCCATTTCTACATGTTTTTACTTTCATTTTAATACACATATACCGCCTTCCCAAAATTATTCTTTTGGTTAAAACCTTTACTTTTTTCTAATAAATTAAAGCAATGTTTTTAGTTATATTTGTTTGATTAATCCATCTTTTAGACCAATCAAAAGGACAGAGTTCATAATCACCATATTTAAAACTTAATGAAAAAGAATAGCAATAAATATTGCTTTGTTTCTCTCTCTAATGAACAATGATTTCCCTCTCATTTAAACAGTAACTTTTCATTTGTAAAAGCTTCTTTGGTGGGTTCAAGTTTTGAGTTCTCAACTTTGTTTTTAAGAATTTTCATGAAAGCCTCCAAAGGAGGCCCTTTTCTTCTGGGAGGGCTACATATTTAATTCCCAACCTTGCAAGAGTAGGGATGGCAACCTTGGCCCGGCCCGACCCAACCCGTTTTTGGCAGGGTTAACTGGGCCACAAGTCGACCATGGTTCGCTCACTTTCTCTAAAATGTCGTTGTTTTGACTTTTTTTAAAAAATTAACGGATGGGTCAAGCCGATCCAATCTGCCCGTGGCCTAGGGGGCCATAGGGCAGGTCATGGACCGATTAGCCTATCTATGGTTTGGGCTGCGAGCGCCATAACTGAGGCTGGGCTGGGCTGGACTGAGCCAAGGGCTACCCAAACCCAGCCCGGCCCATTGCCATCCCTATGCAAGAGTCAACGGATATCGACATTGTGAGACAAATGACTAAACAAAAAATATATGGCATGAATGGAGCAATGAAAATATGGAGAAATGTATTATTAACGAAAACCTCTTATAAAAAACCAAAACACTTCCTTGCTACCTTAGTTAATGGCATTGCATCTCCTCCTCTTGAGTTGCTATAAGAAGGTGCAAAACACTGGAGTAATACTCTAGTTGGTTTCTTTCTAAGCAAAAGGCCAACTTTCCTTTTTATACAAAACTAGGTCCAAACTAGATGGGGAAATAAGGGTCTAGATAAAATCCTGCTCACTGAAGAAGACACCTTTTTGTTCAAATTTATAGATGGGGATAACATGTGTAAGATAATGGAGTCAGACCCTTAGCATGTGGTGGGGACAACCTATGTTCATCCAAAAGTGGGTTCAAGGTTTGGAATTTGACAGAACAAGAATAAAGACCATTCCCTTGAGGATTAACTTTCATAATATACCTCTTGAATACTATACGTTAGATGGTTTAGTTTTTCTAGCTAATTCTATAGGAAAGCTAATAGCTTTTGATTTATCCATTGCTAAACTTAACAAAGTATTATGTAAGAATCTATGCGGAAGTTAATCTTAAAAATGCTTTACATAAAACATTACTAATCATGAAGCTGAACATTGTAAATGAATTGATTATAGCTGAGATCCATTTATCTTAAAATTAACCTCAACTAGGAAAACAAATATGGAAACTTATAAGAAAACTTTTCTAAACAGGGGATTACTATAAGCTAATGAGGAATAGAGAGCAACTAACATCTCAAAACAATGAAGATAACATCATTAATGTTACTTTTGAAATTCAGACAACCTTACCAATAGAAGGTGAGATCCAGCTTACCAAACAAGACATAATTAAAGTTTCTAAACCTGTAGAGGAGAGGGGAAGACCTGATACTGATCCTATTAACAGTGACCATAAAGAGGATGCATCTTTATAAGGGCTTTTTGAAGTGACTTAGGAGTAGATTGAGCAATTTACACTAGCTTCCAGCAGAAAGGTAGGGAGGAAGAGTAGGAAACCCAAAGGGTTTTCGCAACTCCATACCTATTTAATTCTTATGCCTTTTTGGAATATTAAAGGCTTAAATGAACCTTACAAGGGACATGTTATCAAAATCCTTTTGTCGGAAAATAATCCAATAATTCTTGGATTGCTGCAAGTAGAATTAAAGCTCAAAAGCCCTAATCATGATCACCTCTACAATGGCAAAGTTATTTATGCTCATATTAAGAAAGTGTTGGTTACTAGTTTAAACAAATCATATCAATATATTCATCTTAATTTCATGCTTGTAGCCTTAGGTTTTAGTTTCGAAACTGTTACTATTTATGTTGTTGACTTCAAATTTCAAAGAACAAAACTCTAGGAGGATGTGTGTTATATTCAAAGCTCAATGAATAAACCCGGTTGATAGCTGGTGACCTTAATTGTGAATTACATCCCTCAAAAGCTCAGGGAAGACAGGGTTAATTAATCCAATCTTATTAAAGAGTTGGAAAATGCTCTAACCAAGGTAGATGTGATTAATTTAAAATCAGTAGGAAGTTTCTTCACTTGGATTAATAAATAGCAGGGAAATTACTTCATCAAGAAGGAGTTGAACAGAATTCTTGTTAATCAACTTTGGTTGAGTCACTTTATAATTCCTATACTCATTTTAGATCTCTTTTATGTTTTGATCACTCCAAGATGGAAATTAAAATTTTCATTTCTTCGACCTCTTTCAAAGCTCCCTTCAGATTTTTCGACTTTCTTACCGATAAAGAAGGGTTTATGAAAAATGGTGAATGAAGTTTGGAGTAGCAGAATATTTGGATGCAAACTAGTTTATGAGGAAACTCTGGATCCTTATAAACAAGTTAAGGACTTTCCATAAAGCAAATCAATATATAAAGTCAATAACTTTATAATTAGTAGATGTTGTCTACTTTGTAACGTAGAACTTGAGTCAATAGGCCACCTTTTCTTCAAATGCCCCTTCACAACTTCTATTTGGAATATAATTCTTAACTTATACAATCTTTATTATATCTAGGTGAGCTAAGAAATAATTAGTTTATGATTAAGCAATTTGAAAATCCCCAAAAAAATGACTACAATCTATTGAAGATTTCATTGAATTGTGGTGTCTATTCGATAAGGAAGGAAAAGGATATAAGTATGTTCCAAAAAAAAAAAAAAAGAAGTATAAACATAAAGTTATAGCATTATCAACATTATAATACAAAATCATGAGGATAAGCAAGCTCAACATCAACATCAATAAGGACCTAATAGTAAGATGGAGATCAGCGTCAAATTGAGAGGAACAGGAATAAGTAAAAAAATTCCAAGGGCATCACTAAAACTTTACAACTTTATACTAACAAAGAAAAGGGAATCAAAGGAAAAAATCACTTCCATATTAAAGTAGTTTTAGTTCATAGTGGTTTCTTAGATTAATTATTATATAATATGTTCATTACCTAACTCCTCCTAGAAAACTTGTAAACCTGACACATGGTTGATTCAACATCAGTTAAGTCTTATTCGGATACGAATGATGACTACGACCTTTCACTTATTTAAAGTTATTACAATTTGTTAATGTGTTTTTATCATTATTTTCTACTTCTTTATAGTACCCATATGGCTCATTTGATTTGACTTATTTTATAAATTTTTTTAGTTTTTGTTAATGAGAATTATACTTGATAGTGTACATATATGTTTTATATGTATTTTCCATGTATATTCCTTGTATTATTCAAATCAGAGCAATAACACTAAAATCCCTTTCTCTCTCTAACATACTGCAATTGCCTTAGCCCCCATTATTTGTTAGAAGTTCAAGCCCTTTATCTCGACATCATGATGCATCCGTTAATTATGATCAACTCCTCCTTCCCTCTTATGGTGAACACCCTTCTTCTTCTCTCTCTTATTTTTTCTTCCTTCATTGTCATAGTTGCATCGAATCCCCCTCTTTTCTAATATACAGTACCACATCTAGCTTTCTTTGTTAGAAAAATTATAACCCACATTCTTGTCACCCTTGATCTTAAACATCCAAATACAAAAGATGGTGTCAATTATTCTTAATTACAGTTGGAAAAACCTCTCTTAAGGACCACTTAGATGGATCCTCAAGACCATCAGGGAAAATAGATGAAGAATGGAAAAAATTAGAGTATTTGGTCCTTTTTTGGATTTTGGGAACAATTTTAGATGGTATTGTTGATCTTATACTTGATAATGTCGCAATTGCTTATGATACTTGGAAACCAATGATGATTTATTTCGGGATAATAAAAAGATGAATGTTATGTAAGTAAATGAATCATTTTGAAATATAAAAAAGGCAACCTATCTATCTCAAACCACTATTCCCTAATGAAAAATATATTTGAAAATCTTATCGATATCGATCACTCGATTTTTGAAGAAGCATTATTACTGCAAACTCTTTGTGGACTTTCTGAAGATTTATAGACTCTTGTCAATTTTATTCCCTTTTAAACAATTTTTCATTCCTTCCTAAAAACTTGATTCATCCTTTAAATGGAGGAAACCTGTCAAAGCCATTTTAACTCTTCATTACTTTCAAATCCCTCAACTACCCTTATTGCATCACCACAACAAACCCTACAATCCTCCTATCATTCTAGTGACCATGGTGGAAATAATTGGAAAGTGGTTAAGGAGAACAAAACAACTACCATGGAGGAGAGGATGGATGTGGAGGTCATTCTCATAGATGAGGCAATTATCAAAATGTCTCATAGAATTTTTAAAATAATAATAATAATGGTAATTAGATTAGACATCATGGTCATTGGGTTGGAAATAGTTAATCTTAGGTTGCTCCTTTTGTTATTTAGTTTGCTCAGACTGTTCATCCAAGCCTAAGACTTCTTGAGCCAGGCTCACACCCCACAAATAACCATGTACAAGTTGATGAATAGGACTTACTAACCACTCCAACAGGCCTTCTTACATAACCCTAAGTAGTAAGCCAAATTTAGGCCATTAGGCCGTAACAATCTACCTCCTAATTGACTTTTAGCATCATTTGACCAACTGTATATCTTGTAGGACCCACACAATGGTCCAAGATTTTGAAGATCTCTCACTCTAAGCTCTTTCTAACATAGAATGGTATATGGACTCAAGATTCTCGTCCCATATGGCCACAAACCCAGGTAACTTAAATTCTATTTTTAATCCAACATTTATTGTTGGTTATTTTTGATACCTATTCCTCTCTCATCTCTTCCACTTCCATTTTACATCTTGTAAATGTTCTTGTCACTCCTCACATAATAAAGAGCCTTGTTTCTATTTGAAAATTCACTATTGATAATAATTGCTCTGTTGAATTTGACCTATTTGGTTTTTTTATGAAGGACTTACAAACCCAAAAAGAGATTCGTAGGTGTAATAACTCCATTGATATGTATCAAATCAAAATACCAATGGTGTGATCCTCCTATGCATCACCATCATTTACTCTCGCATATTCTGCTGTTCTTGCTTCCATCTTGAGGCATTGAATGCTTAGTGATAGGTTTATATTATTGTATGTTTTCTAGGCGTTTAAATGTGCTTTTAAGTGATTTCTTAGATGATAATTATATGTTTAGGACTTAATGTTGTGCTATTATTAATGTTTTTATGTGTTTTAATTGTTTGATTACTTTAGAGTAAGAATCTGATATTAATTTTATGTTTCAGGGGTGTTGGGAATGAATAGAAACAAAAAATTAAAGAAAAGATGAACTTTAATAATGCAAGAAGCCATGCCATGATTATGACAGAGAGTATGCAGCAAATTTTAGCTTTTCTAACTTTATAAGTTTTTTTGTACGTTTGACTTTTTAGGCTATTTTTGGAACTAAATTAAGTAGAGAAACCCTAGAAGCCTTAAGAAAGGTAAAGAAAAACATAAATAATGAGGTTACACATCATATTAAAAGAGATTAAAGAGAAGACACTAAAAGCAACTCCAGATTTCCAGATGAAGACGCAACACTGTTTTTCTTTCTTTGCTCTCCATATATTTCATTGTCTTGGTTGTTGATTTGGATTATTAGGATGTTAAACATGATTATGTGTTTTTAAATCCATATTAGGTATGACATCTCATGTTCGGAGTTAGACCCCAAAATGGTGAATTGAGTGTACTGTGAGAAATTAGAAGTGTAATTTTATGCTCATGTATCATAGTATATTCACACACATGTGAATAGTTATTTTGATATATAAAATAATTTTTCATGCATTCATTGACATTTTTCTAGGTATGATTAATTGATTAAAATGTAAATTGTAGATTATTTGTGTTGAAAATTTATCTGAAAAATATTATGATTATTTCGAAATTTTTGGTAAATTTTAGGAAATTTTAGAAAATTGGAGTATTTTTGGACTAAGAAAAATATTGAATCATGGACCAATTAAATTGTGACAAATGGATTAATGAAATGGTGACAACTATAAGACATGCATTGGTGACATGTATAATTACAACATTAAGACACGTATTTTGTTTGGTAAGGAAAGTTTCGCAGCCTCTTGTTTTGTCTTCACTGAAAATCACCATCTCCATCCTTACTCTTCATCACTGAATTCTAACTTGTTCATAAGTCATTGATGTTTGCTAAATACACCTTGTAAAGACTTCAACCCATATTTTGTTCTGTTTTTCTGTATTATTGTCTTTTTTCCATCTACCAAAACCCTCATTTGCTCTCCTCATTTCTGGAATTTTTGCTGAAGAATTTGAAGTGTAGATTCCTATTGATCCACATCTGGTTATTGTGTCTTTCTTGGGGATATTTTGATTTCCTATACCACTTTTTGTTATAGTGCCAAAGTTAAGTACTAAGTTGTCACCAATGTAGTTACACAAAATTGTGGGCTTCACAATCTACTTCTTGAGCTTCACTGCCTCTCTTTAAAGCTGCTTTGGTTTATTTTGATAATATTACTATTGTCTACATGTCTTCCAATCCAATATAGCATCAACATACAAAGAAGATCAAAATCAGCTTTTACTTCAATCGTTACTTTGTAGCTTTAGGACAAGTTCTTATTCTCTATATTCCTTCAATTCATCAATATGTTGACATCTTTATAAATTAAGGCCTGCCTACTACCCTCTTTCATGATTTTCGGACTGGCCTGAGCATCCAGACACCTCCTCCCACTCCAATTGCAGAGATTTGGTAGTGTACATATATACTTTGTATTTTTCATATATATTCCTTGTATTATTTTCATCACATTTGTAAATACACTCCTTAAGAAGGCCAATCATTCCAAACCAATAATATTGTTGCCCAAAAGTTCATATTGTCTTCCAATTGAAATCCGTCGTAACTTTACTTTGCTGATAATGGCCAACCAATTTATGGGATCCTAATGCGGAAATTTCCATCTTATAAGTGCAGATTGTTCTACAAAAAGATGGTCCAAGAGGGACACCTTTTAGACGTGCTGGTCCGTGTCAAAAGGTGTGTAAATTCTTTACCAAGCTTGATACTTTCTCGATTTGCATAAATGGAATTTCGAACATTGACATGTTATTGGGTGCCTATTTCTAATCACATGAAGTTTTGGCTTGTATTGTAAAATGCGGTAGTGGTTTGAACGCTGTAGTCAGGGAACTAGTGTGTGACTTGCACTACATATATAGTATCAGCAACATCCTTGGCATGGAGGTAAATATTTGCATTTATCTTCTATTTTGGAAAATATCTAGGGTATTGGATCTTATTCTTTTGCATTAACCATGTCATTAAGTTAACTTCAATCTATCTACTTAGTGCAAGTAATTTGTTTTCTTGAAAGAGAGGAATGTTAGCGATAGTACCATGGCCTAACCACTCCTAGTTTACTGGAGAAAGAAGATTAAGAACAGTAACAACATCAGGCAGACAGGGCAGCAACAAAATTTGGGCAGTAACTAACTATGCTTTTATATTGAGCTGAATAATGAGTAGTGGGCCATGAAAAGAATTATCTAGAAGTTCTATTTGGCCGTAAAGCTGTTTCTCTGTGAACGTCGTTTTCAATTCAATAAAGGAAAGCAAGAGTTCTTGCTATTTTCTCTATTCCCTTTCTTCACTGTAGCCTTAGAGTTTTCCGTAGGTCCTTACTCCATCAAATTGGTGTGGTGAATCGTGGATTATCTTCTCTCCAATTTTCCATGACTCAAACACGTATGGAGACTCGGATGGAATCGATGGAGAGGAACTACTCTTCAATGGAACAACGTCTGCTCAATATGAGCTCGGAAATTGTAGATAACAAAACTTAGTTGGAAGCTCAATTGGATGAGATTAAATCGATGTTGATTACCACTCTTCGTGGCAAGACCGTGGACGATGGTGCTATTGGCGTTTCCTCTGCGATATCTGGAGGTGTCCCTTCTGGATCTCCACTCTTGTCTCAATCTACTACACGAACCATTAATATTGATGATCTTCATCTCTTGGCAAAGAAGATTGAGCTGCCAACCTTTACCGGAGTAGATCCCCTGAATTGGGTTTGTCGCGTTGAGCATTATTTCCTCATCTGACAAACACCGGAGGACCACAAGGTCAACTTGGCTTTGATGTGCATGGATGGCCACGCTTTCCACTGGATTAGCTGGCTTCGGAAACGTCATCCTGTGATGCCTTGGCAGGAGGTTAAAAAGGAACTTCTAGCTTGTTTTGGAGGAGCCCTCTCGTTCAACCCATATGAACTTTTAGCTGTCGTGCGCCAGATGTCAACAGTGGATGAATATATCCAGGACTTCATTGCTAAATCTTCTCACATTGCTGGGTGGTCTGATGAGGCATTCATTGGACACTTTCTTAATGGATTGCGCATAGATATTCGTACCCAAATTCGTTCTTGTGACACGTCTGATTAATACATACGCATATTGTGCGAGCGGTGGAGCATGAGTTGTCGATGCAGCTTATTTCCAAGTCCACAGGTAGTGATGTCAAATCTGGTGGGTTTGGGTTGGGTATCCACCCTATTGTTTCTCTTGCGCCTAAAGTTCCTACCATCAGCCAGCCTAATTTTAACGTTCCCAGGCTTCCTTATCACTAGCCTGTTCTTAAGGCCCTACTTCCGACCTTACCCGCTGTTAAACCACTTGTTTCTTCAAGCTCTATTACCCCCGGTTCCAATGGCGCACCTGTTTCACATGCTCGGGGAATCCGTTGCTATATGTAACGAGAATTCCAGGATCTTCACTCTTAAGGGTTTGTGTTTTTGGTGTCATCAATCGTATCACCCCTTGCATCAATGTCAGAGCAAGACAATTACTACCTTAATTTTGGGAGATGAAGATGATGGAGATCCTGCCTTAGCCACAACTTTCAGTTCTGATTGTCACGATGAAGATTTGCCCATTGATCTTCCAGATACCCCTTAGCTTCTTTAATTAGAAATTCCTTACTTTGCCATGGGTGCATCTTCTTCTGCTAATGTTATGAAGTTAGGAGGCTTTATTGGTGAATTGGAAGTTGTTGTGTTGATTGATAGTGGTGCTAGCCACTGTTTTCTTACTATGGATATTACACTTCACTTGGATATACCATACTACCTATTGAATATGTTGAAGTAAATCACACGTTAATATAGAATTTACATATAATAAACTAGATATATAAGAAGGGGGGTTGAATTGTCAATTCTTTTCATAAATACAAAATATTTAATAAATCTTGTTAAGAACTTCTCTAACTTGTTAAAAGAATATCCCAAAAATTATACGAAAATTGTTATGTAGTTAAATCGCAAATAACTTCTGTATACTTGTTTAATAACAAAATAGACTAAAGTAAAAGGATAGAAGATAGACGTTGCGATTTTTATACTGGTTCACCCCAAACTGTGGGCTACGTCCAGTTCTCAGAGTTCGTCTGAGTATTTCACTATACTTCGACAAATTACAAGTATTCTTTCTTCCCTTCCAGAGCCTCTTCAGGTCTCTTACACAAAGTATTCTTTCTGCTAACTTAGCCTCTCCAGGCTCTTAGCCTTTTCTTTCTCTCACTAGAAAGATATTGTGAGCTTTTGTTACAGTAGGATTAGCTCTCTTAGTATCGCACTACAAAATTTTTCTTTTCTAAGTAAACACTTGAAAGCTCAAAGATCAATGATTTTTCAAAGGTTGTAAGATTGTCTAATTTTCAATTATGACTAGTATTTATAGCCTAAGTCTCCAACTGCTTCTTGATTCTTGATAACTGCTTCTTGAATCTTGATAATCGTTATTTAGTTGAGTTCTGTAACCAACTCCAACTAACTAACTGTCTGACGTACTAGCGTATCTCCTTCTTTGTATCGTTTGTGATTTCTTTTTCTTCTGTGTTTTCAACTTCCTCTGTATCTTCTGCTTCTTCTGTGTTATGTGCTTCTTTTGTGTTTAGCGCTTCTTCTATGTTTTTACTTCTTCTGTATCTCTACTTCTTCTTTGTTCTCCGCTTCTTCTGCACACTTAACACACTTATCAAAATCGTTCATTTATTTCTAACATTATTGTTATTTGATTGTCATCAAAATTAATCATCGTGAAGTCCTATTGACTTAACAATCTCCCCCTTTTTGATGATAAAAAATAATCATAATTTTAGAAAGATAAACGTGAATGAACTAATATTATTTAGATAATGAATAAGAAGACAACAAACAAAATACACATCTCGTATCTTCTACTTTTGTATCTATTTTTTCTCTTCTTTCTTCTACTTTTCTTTCCTTTCTTCTGCTTTTCTTCTTTCTTCTACTTTTCTCTCCCTTTCTTCTTCTTTTTTCTCCCTATTTGTTATTAATCAAAAAATTTATCTTAGATGCTTCATGATTTCAGAAAACATGTGTTGCATATCAGTTCTAATCAACTTGAGGTCTTCTTCTATAGAAACTCGTAGATAGGTTGCTTTCTCATGTAGATCACCCACTGAGTCATTCAGATCATCAACCTTAATATGAATTTCTTCAATCTCCTTCACTAAGGCTTCCTGACTCCACTGCTGAGAGTGACTTACTTCTTCCATTCCAATA
>JAOSBN010000001.1:11587959-11604349 GCA_027563595.1 Erythroxylum suave
ATCTTGAAGATCTAGGAACATAGACCTTCTTCCCGTCATGTGTCGCGAGCATCCACTGTCCAAATACCATTGGTGCTGGCTGCTTTTTCTAAGGAAGGAGATATATAGTAGATATTATGTTCTTTTTAGGTACCCAGATTTTCTTGGGCCCTTTAGGGTTAGTCTATAATTATTAATAGAATGGTAAAAAGAAGACTGGTAAAATTTCTTTCTATAAGGAGCAAACTTCTTTTTGTAACACGTATTGCTTTTAATAAACCCTAGACCACTCTTGTCATTAGGGTGTCGATAATTTCTAATCATGTCATTCAGTTTCTTCGTACTTTCAGTAAAGATTGATAAATCTGCTGAAAGAGAACTAATCATTTGTTTCAACTGACTAATTTCCTCAGATCTATCAATAGATTCTTTTTTCTTCATATCGTCTACTTGTTTCTTAAGATAGAAGGTTTCTTTTTCTAGCACTTCCGTGTTCCTCAAGTTTTCAACAAATTTTCTTTTTAAGGATCTATACTGTTTTAGTATAACATATAAATCTTCTAACAATTCTAACTATGCATCTTGAAGTTCATTAAAGTTAGAAGTTACCTCCTCGTCACGCTCTTTTTTAGCTACCAAGCATATATTTGCTTATTCTGATGCTTCTGAATCAGAATTAAATTCAGATGAATCCAAATCTTCCTAAGTTGCCATCATACTCTTTTTATTTCCTTTATTTTTCTTCGGTTCTCTTCTATGCAACGGACATTCAGACTTGTAGTTACCTGGTTTGTTACACTTGTAGCAAATGATAGAAGTCTTATTGTTCTTGACTTCTTCTTTGCTATTTTTCTTAAAAGAAATTTTTTTACTTCCTTTTACTTTCTTTTTCCACATCCTTCTGATCTTTCTTGAAATGAAAGATAATTCGTCATCATCTTCACTTGAATCATGATCAGATTCACTGGTATCATCATTCTTGACTTCTTCGATCTTTAATGCTTTTGATGAAGAACTTCTATTTCTCTGAGTCTTGTGATTTTTCTGACTAGCCTTTAATGCTATGGATTTGTCTCTTTTAGGTTTATCTTTAGTATCAAGCTCCACTTCATGTATTTTCAAAGAACCAAGCAATTCGTCTAGCTTTAATTTGCTCAAGTCCTTGGCTTCATTTATTGCAGTGATTTTGGGTCTCCATCTTTTCGGCAGACTTCTGAGAATCTTCCTTACATGATCTTGATTATCATAGATTCTTCCAAGAGCTTTAAGTCCATTAAAAATAGTTTGAAATCGTCCAAACATCTGATCAATAGACTCATCTTCTTTCATTTTAAACAGCTCATACTGATGTACGAGAATACTGATCTTAGACTCTTTCATTTGGTTTGTGCCTTCATGTGTGATGGATAGAGTGTCCCACATCTCCTTCACAGTTCCGCATCCATGAACTTTATCATATTCACTTTTGCTTAACGCATAACTCAAAAAGAACTTGGCCTTTGAATTTACCATCTTTTACAAGGAATGGTATTTTCTTCATCATCTATTGGTACATATGGTCCATTCACGATGATATCCCAAAGATTAATGTGTGTGGATTCTATGAAAAGCTGCATCCTGTCCTTCCAATAATGATAATCTTTACCATTGAACGCAGGAGGTCTTGTGACGGAGGCACCTTCCGCTATAAAAACATGTGATTCAACCATAGATCTTTGTCCTCACTTTGTAAAGGTGGTTCTTGGAAACCGAGCTCTGATACTAATTGAAGTAAATCACACGTTAATATAGAATTTACGTACAATAAACTAGATACACAAGAAGGGGGGTTGATTTTTGTATTCTTTTTGTGAATACAAAATCTTTAATAAATCTTGTTAAGAACTTTTATAACTTGTTAAAAAAATATCATAAAAATTATACGAAAATTGTTACGTATTTAAATCGCAAATAACTTTTATATACTTGTTTAATAACAAAATAGACTAAAGTAAAAGGATAGAAGATAGACGCTGCGATTTTTATACTGGTTTACCCCAAACCGTATGTCCAGTCCTCAAAGTTCGTCTGAGTATTTCACTATATTTCGACAAATTATAAGTATTCTTTCTTCTCTTTCAGAGCCTCTTTAGGTCTCTTACACAAAGTATTCTTTCTTCTAACTTAACCTCTCTAGGCTCTTAACCTTTTCTTGCTCTCACTAGAAAGATATTGTGAGCTTTTATTACAGTAGGGTTAGCTCTGTTAGTATCGCACTACAGAATTTTTCTTTTCTAAGTAAACACTTCAAAGCTCAAAGATCAATGATTTTTCAAAGGTTGTAAGATTGTCTAATCTTCGACTACGACTAGTATTTATAGCCTAAGTCTCCAACTGCTTCTTGATTCTTGATAACTACTTCTTGAATCTTGATAACCGTTATTTAGTTGAGTTCTGTAACTAACTCCAACTAACTAACTGTCCGACGTACTAGCGTATCTTCTTTTTTGTATCGTTTGTGTTTTCTTCTTCTTTTGTGTTTTCAACTTCCTCTGTATCTTCTGCTTCTTCTGTGTCTTCTGTGTTTTGGGCTTCTTCTATGTTTTTGCTTCTTCTGTATCTCCATTTCTTCTATGTTCTGTGCTTCTTCTGCAAACTTAACACACTTATCAAAATCTTTCATTGATTTTTAACATTATTATTATTTGATTGTCATCAAAATTAATCAACGTGAAGTCCTCTTGACTTAACACATGTTGGGGTTCATCTAGGCGATGGGAATCAAAAGAACACCAGTGGCTTTTGTCCAGCTGTGAATGTCAATTTGGGTTTGACATCTATTTATGTGGATTGCTATATTTTTCCTTTTGGTGGTGTTGACCTCATTCTTGGCATCTCCTGGCTCCAAACATTGGGTGATGTTGTGGCTAACTAAGCTAATTCCAGCACAATGGAATTTTCTCTTCATAGGCGCACGGTTTACATTCAGGATGATCCGACTTTAATGTCGGTACCAATCTCTTCTCAATCGGTTTACAAACTACTGAATGTCAAGTTTGGAGCAGTCATTTGGGAGGTTCCTCATTTCGCTCCTGCCCTTTCTCAGTTATCCGTTACCTTTATTGCTCTGGATTTACAGCAACTTTTATTGCAATTCCAAGAGTTGTTTCAAGACCCTACATCATTGCCACCATCCTGAAGTACTGATCACAAGATTCCTTTAAAAATAGGGATTTCTGTAGTTGATATCTAGCTGTATCGATATGGGCAGACTCAAAAGGATAAAATAGAGAGGCAAGTGGTTGATATGCTTGCCACAGGAATTCTCCAACCCAATACCAGCCCCTTTTCAAGCCCGGCACTCTTGGTTAAGAAGGATGGCAGTTGGCATTTTTGCGTGGACTACCGCGAACTTAATAAGGCCACCATAGCTAATAAGTATCCCATTCCAGTCATACAAGAGCTTTTGGATGAATTGCAAGGGGCTCGCTACTTTTTCAAGATTGATCTTAAGTCCAGTTATCATCAAATACGGGTGATGTCCTAAAACAACATTTTGAACCCACTCCTACCACTACGAATTCAAAGTTATGCTATTTGGGTTAATGAATGCTCCGACCACAGTTCAGTCCACCATGAATGATCTCCTTCGCCCATATTTACGATGGTACGTTCTGGTTTTTTTTTTATGACATTCTTGTTTATAGTACTACTTGAGATGATCACTTGCATCATGTGAGGCTTGTTTTGACTCAATTGAAGACTAATCAATTCGTCATCAATAAGAAGAAGAGCCAATTTGACCAGCAGTCCATTGCGTATTTGGGGCATGTTGTCTCTTTTCAAGGTGTCTCTATGTACCTGGCCGAAATAACGAATGTGTTATAGTGGCCTATTCCAAAGTCCACTAAAGCTGCCCGAGGGTTTTTGGGCTTGACAGGCTATTACTGACAATTTATTCGGAATTATGGGCAAATTGCTCGGCCTCTCACTATTCTCCTCAAAAAGGAAGCATTGGAGAAGTTTTGTTGGACTGGCGAAGCACAGGCTGCCTTTGAAGAGTTGCGATAGGCAGTCACTTCAGCTCCTATTTTGGCGATGCTTGATTTTCGTCAACCCTTTGTCGTGGAATGTGATGCGTCCGGGACTGGTGTCGGTGCAGTTTTGATGCAAAACAGTAGACCAGTTGCTTTTTACAGCAAGTTATTAGCATCACAGAACCTTGCTCGTCCCGCCTACGAAAAAGAACTTATGGCTTTGGTGATGTCAATTCGTCATTGGTGTCCCTATTTGGCTACTTGACAGTTCATGGTACGAACTGATCATAGCAGTTTAAGGAATCTCTTACAGCAGCAAATTACAACACCTGTCCAGCAGCATTGGGTCTCAAAACTGCTCGGCTATGACTTCCAAATTGAGTGCAAATCAGGCAAATCTAATGGAGCTGTAGATTCTCTTTCACGCCTTTCTGCAGTAATGGAGCTTGCTGCTATTTCACTTCCATTTTGGGCAAGTTGGGGGGACCTAGACAGTGAATTACAAGCTGATTCTACGTATTAGTTTTTATGTTCCAAAGTGAGAAATTTCCAGTACAATATCCTAAATACGAAGCTCATCCATAACAAATTTTTCTTTAATGGGCACCTTGTCATTTCCTCTGCTTGTAAGTGGATTCCACGCCTTCTAGTCCATTGCTCCCCTTCAGGGGGCCATTCCGGCGCTTTCAACACCTATAAACAACTGGCTGCTAATCTCTACTGGCCTGGAATGATGGCTAGAGTCCGTAAATATGCAGCCGAGTGCTTAATTTGTCAACGTTGCAAATACGAGGCACTATCTCTTGCTGGCCTCCTTCAACCTTTGCCAATCCCTCTCGGATTTGGGAAGATATCTCAATGGACTTCATTACCGAATTGCCTAAGTCCAACGGGGTGCATTTTAGTGATCATTGATCGATTAAGCAAATATGGCCATTTTGTTGGTCTGAAACATCCTTTTATAGCCAAGTCAGTAGCTGATGTTTTTGCTCGAGAAGTGGTATGACTACATGGGGTCCCTCAGTCCATAGTTAGTGATCGGGACTTTATGAGTTCATTTTGGACAAAATTTTTCAAATGATTGGGTACAAAACTGAAGATGAGGACAGCGTATCATCCAGAGACTGACGGCCAAACGGAAGTTCTAAATCGCTGTTTAAAAACTTATCTTCGCTGTTTCTCTTCAGTGCAGCCTAGATGCTGGAGTAAATGGCTGCACTGGGCAGAATATTGGTATAATACAACATACCAAGGAGTTGCCAAAGCCACACCATTTGAGTTGGTTTATGGACGTGCACCTCCACTCTTGATTCAGTATATGCCTGGGGAATTTCGAGTTGATGTAGTTGCCATGGAACATCAAGCCAAAAATGAAGTACTGCGACAGTTGCAGTACAATCTTTTTAAGGCTCAACAACGGATGTCTTCTATAGCTAATAAACATCGCAGACCACAGCAATTTTCAGAAGGTGATATGGTATTCTTGAAGCTTCGTCCTCATAGATAAGGCTCAGTAGCTCAACGGGTTTACACAAAACTCAGTCCTCGCTACTTTGGTCCATTCCAGATTTTACAAAAACTCAACCCTGTCGTCTATCGTTTAGCCTTGCCTCAAGGGTCTAAAGTTCACCCTGTTTTCCACATATCACAACTTAAGAAAGTTTTTGGAAACCATGATGTCTCTCCTTGTTTACCAACTGAACTAGCTGTTAAGGAAGTTCATTTCTGGCCAGCAGCTATTTTGGAGACTAAGGCTATTATTCCTCCTTCTCCAGCATGCCACAAGATTCTGGTCCAGTGGGATGGGAAAGACATTGAAGAGGCAACTTGGATGGATTGCTCAGATTTTTGACAGTTTCGAGGATCAAACCTTGTGGACAAGGTTTGTCAAAATGGGGATGGCAATGTTAGCGATAGTACCTTGGCCCAACCACTCCTAATTTACCGGAGAAAGAAGATTAAGAACAGTAACAACATCGGGTAGACAGGGCGGCAACAAAATTTGGGCTGTAACTAACTATCCTTTATATTGAGATGAATAATGAGTAGTGGGCCATGAAAAGAATTATCTAAAAGTTCTGTTTGGCTGTAAAGCTTAGGCAGAGGGGGTTTTTCTCTGTAAACGTCGTTTTCAATTCAATAAAGGAAAGCAAGTGTTCTTGCTTTTTTCTCTATTCCCTTTCTTCACTGTAGCCTTATAGTTTTCAGTAGATCCTTACTCCATCAGGACACAAAGGCTTCTATCCTTGAAACACGGTACCATTGACCCCAAAATTTGTGAATGATATCGATAAGCGTGGAGGCTTCTGCGATTTTTTAGGTAACTTTGTTTTGGGGGCAGATAAAAGGACCATTTTAGGCTTATATTCTATCATATGATTGAGATTCATATTGTAAACAGTACCGATATTAGTTATAAGCAGGAACTTAGAAGACGCGGGCTCAAGGTTGCTGTGGTTGGAATTCCTAAGACCTACATTCCGATATTATTGTTGTCTTGCATAAGAACCATGACTACCTAAAACTTCATACAAGACTTCCAAGCAAAATCTGAAAGCGCTGAAACTTTCTTTAGTAATTATCATGCAATTCTTCAGGCTATAGAAAGTCTTTGGGTTTTGATACTGCTGTTGAGGAAGCTCAGGGAGCAATTAATGCAGCCCTTGTTGTAGCTTAGAGCATAGAGAATTGTATTGGTGTGGTCCAGTTAATGGGTCGGTATAGTGGTAAGCTCTGAATCATTCTGTTATATTGGAAGGAAAATTGCATTAAATAAACTGCAAGCAATAGACACTTTCAATCCAAGTAGTATCAGCTTTTGAGATTGAAACGTGATCTTTTCCATACAGGGTTCATAGCTACGTATGCAACAATTGCGAGCTGAGACGTGGACTGTTGCTTAATTCCAGAATCTCCCTTCTATCTCGAGGACCTGGCTAACTGTTTTGAGCTTGTGAAGAAAAGACTGAGGCAAAATGGACTCATGGTTATTGTAATAGCCGGAGGAACAGGACAAGGGCTTATTTCTGAGATCATCCGTACCAGGAATCATGAAGATGCTTCAGGGAACAAGCGACCTCAAGATGTAAGTCTTTGGATTTCTCCAAAGATCAAGGTTTAACTTAATTTTAAGGATGTAAAATGCCAGCTAACATATAATGTCACAAAGTAATGATATATTTACTAGGCAAATTTTTATATTCTGATCACCGTTAGTCAAATAATATATTTGCAGGCCACTTTCAATTAATATGCAATGGAAGTAACACGCGGAAATTACAATACTCCAATCACAAAGGTTTGTGTTTCGGTCAAAAGGTTTTCATCATATGCTACATGCCGATGGAAGATACTCATCTATGATTTTCGAGTTGATTAATAAATATGTTTTTTATTTTACTGTTCTACTACAGTATTTCAGAAGCCGGATGTTGAATCAAGAGAATCTCTTATACTAGTCCAAAACTTCCCCTCCCTTAGAAATACATATGATAAGAAAATTTTAGAGCTTATTCATTAGGAAATAGAGAAATTGGGCAAATAAAATAAGGCACGAGGTAGAGCTTGAATGGTTAGGTACATTGAGTACAAATTTCCCGAAAGAAATACCAAGTTGTCAACTGTTCTATACAGAAGCTTACACATGGCCTTGTTGCTTTCCCTAGCTGAAATCATGAATTTAAAGCATACGATCTCTCTTCAGTTGTCCAATTCCATCTTCATTTTGGTGCTGTGAACACGGTGTCAATGACTTCTTTCAGATTCTTGCAACCTATGATTTTCATTCCTTGGAAACCAAGCGTTTCCAGAAATTTCTCGGCAGATTTGGGAACTATACACATTCTGTATCCCATTTTGGCCACCGTGTTCACTCTTTTCTCCATTCTGGGTACCTGTAATTTACGACCATAAAAGGACAGGTGAACATGTGATCCAACAACGTACCTTAGCGCAATGAAGTCAAAAAGGAACAGGGAAGCATGCTTTTAAAGCACCCATGGAGAGTTCTTCCACGACCGTCACTGAGCTAAACATCTGTGCAACGAACGTGAGATGCAATGCTATTCATATATTAACAGGTTAATCCCCCGATCACTTCCTCAGACACTCTTGGTATTTGATAGTGTACGTCTAACTGGCTTAAAAGAAGCACAGAAGAAATTAATTACTTACAGCTCGAAGCTCACCGGCAAGGCCAATTTCTCCAATGAATGCAATGTTATTTGGAAGAGGAAACTCCAAGAAACTGAGATGGCAACCATACGTAATCAAACTTCAAAAAATGCTTGCAGTTTATGCATTATTGGTGGGCATAGGCAGAAAAATAAATGATAAAAGTCCTGGATCACTATTTATCTATGCGATGTTTGCAAAAGTATAGTTTAAAGACTGGCACACAATAACTTTGAATATATATGAAGGAAAAAAGAATTAAGGAAACAAATGCCTGCTGCAAATTGCAGCTGCAATTGCAAGATCTCCAGCAGTCTCTGCGAGCTTGACCCCACTAATGACATTCAGAAAGATGGCCTAGAGAAGAAAAAACAAATGGAGGAAAACTTTCTTTAAGAATAGAACAAAAACCAAACTGACCTAGAATTGAATAAAAAATCATTCAATTATTCAGGCTAAAAGGGCGCTTTAATTGTAAAATAAGATGTTTTCAAAATCTAGTAATGATTACAAACCGTGCCATGCAAAATTCTTTTCCAACCTAAAGTGAAATCTGTGAACACACTTGTCATTCACATTTTTAAATGCTGACACCAAATCCGTGAACACACTTTTCACATCTTAAAATGTTGACACAGAATCCATAACACACTTCCTATGTTACCCTTTGCAAGAAAAATTGCATCACCTGCCCTAAAAGCCTTATTCATCAAAATTCCAACGCAAAGGAAAGGCGAAAACCATAATTTTCATATAGAATGTAAGGGATGACTTACATTTTCTTGGAGCATCAAACCAGCTTGCTTCTTAAGAACCTTCAGCCAAGAGAGATGAGATTGTGAATTAATCATTTTAACAAATCTTTTTTAAGCCTTAAAAGGATCACATAATTTATATCACAGTTTGGAACAGAAAAGCAAAAGAATTTAAAGACATGCTTTATACACATACAAACTCATCTGTAGAGACACAAAGAACTAAAATAATAAAGGCTTTTAATTTCATTTCCATTGGGGTTCCCAACTGGACATTTGAACTTTGAAGTATTCAGTTGAGAAAAAAATGCAAAACCAACCAAAACAGGGAATTGATGAAAAAGTAGAGCTGATGGTAGGTACTGCTATTTCAGAATTAATCAACATATAAACAAGGCTAGGCAAGAAATTATACAATAAGCTGACAATGAGGATATGCACATATAACTCCAATTAAAAAACCTTAAACCACTTACTGAAATAATCATGTCGGCCCTGCTCTCTTGGATCCCATTAACATGCCTTGAAACCGAAGCACCAGGGGCACATAATGCCTGTAAAATGGATCTCAAAATCAACCAAAACAATGTTGAGCTTCAATCGGGAAAAAAATTATTAGTGAATCATATGAAATGCAATTTTTAGCATAAAGCAAAAGAGTAAAAGAAAATACCTGAATTTCAATAAGAAAACTTCGACATCCATCCATGATCACAGTGACAGCTAGTCCAACTACAACATCTGAACTTGAATGCTGCTCACTCAGGAATATCTCACTTGGATTTAAAACAGCTTGCAGACCTAGTTCTGACATTTCAAATACTCCCAACTGGCACCAATAGATAATTCTATTATCAACAAAGACGAAAAGGGAGCAGTTATATGAGTAGCTACAATCATTTTGAAATCTTGGTTATGCTTCAACAAAGATTAATGAAACAAAATAAAAAATCCGATACAATCATGTACTATTCCAAAGAGGCTTTTTTGGTTACGTGTAGTTTCAATTATTTTTCCATGATTAGAATTTTCTTTTAATCTTTTCCATACATAATTATGTCTATGTATCTTTTATTTCCTCAAAAAAAGTTGCAATATGGTACATAAGAGGTGCATCAACCATGAAATCAAATTAACAAAGGAGAACATCTATAGAAACTTACCTCCAAAATGATAAAGAGAGAGAGATTAGGGATATTTGAAAAGAAAAAAAATATGAGAATTAGTAACATCATATACCAATTCAGTAACTGAGCATTGAAGGCTCACTAACCAATTCCAATCAAACTGTACAGAATATGCACGGGGAAAGGAAAGGAATTTCTTAACACAAGATTCACACAGAAATCACATAACCTATACTTATATAAAAAGCATCATCCTTATAGCGCACCTCATCAGTGCATCCAAAACGATTCTTCACTGGTCGAAGAAAGCGATGAGATGAAAACTTCTCTCCCTAATAGCATGTACCAACATAGTTAGCAATCTTAATAAGAAAAGAACAAACTACCTTGAAAATTCTATCAAAACAGATAGTTCGCGTCAAGTGACCATATGGAAACATAGCAAAAAATTTAGCATCAGTTTTGGAAGCTAAATGTTGAAGTTTCACATATGAATCTGTACTATGAGGCATGCAACAAATGGTCTTCATCTTATGATACCAAAAGTAGGTTACATCATTCTAAAGAACATAACGAATTTTGCAGTAAAAGAAAACGTAACAAATTACTGACTTCCATATACAGAACAACATCAACTATGTGCTCGAGGAGCCGAGGTCCTGCTATATCTCCAGACTTGGTCACATGTCCAATCTGTAAAGCATTTGCAATTTAATGAAAAAGGAAGGGAAAAGAAAGTTCAAAATATCAATAAAATAAACAGTTCCCTAAATAGTTTCATTTAGAAGTTGTCTGAACTTCATCACAAATCAACAAGCAACTAGCACATCTATCATACCAAATGTTAATTAATGCAAATAGCAATCAGGTAAATCAAAGGAATACATTGAACTTGAGGAAAAGGAAAAAACCCTATTGCACTTCTAAAACGGAAAAAAGAAGACAATGATCAAGAGTATAATCACATAGAAAATGCTATATGAAATACAAGAGTTGATCATTGACTAGAAGCAGGATACAACAGATGAACTCCATGATGCAATTGGGATCGTGATAAGGAAGTTTAGGGACAAAGGCAAGAATTTAAGGAGAGAAAATGAGAATGAGAGAAAGAGATGATAAAAAAAAAAGTTAAAAACAGTAGGAATATTGTGAAAAAGGAATCATAGTTGAGCTTTCTTTTTATTTTTTGCCATGGCTGAAGAAAAGCTCTAGATAACAGAAAGAAGATTGGAAACAGCCCTCAAAAAAGGTTGCCAATTGTGTTCCAATATCAAACTAAACAAATGGAAAACTAAATTTAGATAAATAGATCTCACCACAAGAACTGGTATGCCAGTCTTCTTTGCAAACCGCAATAAAGCTGAGGTGCATTCCTTAACCTGTTATACACTAGAATTGGGTTATCATTCATTAAGAATCTCATGAAAATATCTATGAATAAGCATATTTGTCTTTTAATTGTGTGAAAGTATGTATATTTGCTCAAATTCCATAAAAAAGGAATAAGAAAGAAAATAGACACAATTTTTATCTAGAAAATAAACACATTTTTATTTAGTACTCACTGAAAATTTATTTTAATAATAGGATTTTGTGTAAGTTAAACTTCCATTGGTCAAAAGAACTCACGAAGGAGATTTAAACTTCCATTCTCAAAAGAACTCAATATAAATCATGTTCTTTTTTATTGAAAATCTATGACACAAAAAAAGGAAATTAGAATGGAAGGTACAACGCATGCAATTTTTTCTCATCAACAGTTGTAATCCATCACTACCTTGGTATTGTAGCCACTCTTTCTTATTATTAACAATCTACATGCACAAAAGGATATGCACTAAACAACAAAGAGAGAACAATATCAACAAAATTAAGGTGAAAGCAAGAGACATTGAAGCACATAACACCAGGTATAGAGATTAAAAATCTTGAAGTTACGCTTGGGTCTACACCAAATAGGAAATAGCGCATAGCATTAAACACCTGTGAGATAGCTCCAGCACTTCCAGTAACTCCATTAAGATAAACTGTTTGGATAGAATCAACCACTAAAGCACAAGGGGAAACTTCCTGAATTTTCCCAAATATATCCTAAAAAGAAAAGAAAAGACAGAACTATAATATCACAGTCTGCAGATCCGTATGATAATAGTGCAGTTTAAGGGAGAACCAAAAAGCCTAGCTGAATATTAATTGTATAAAATAGAAAAGATAAAGCAGAGTCATTTACCTCAATATCAGTACTTGAATAGAGGAAAAGATTTTCTGCTTCAATCTTCATACGGTCAGCTCTGTCTCTAATTTGCTCTACACTCTGCCACAATAGTACATTCACCTCCTTTAAAAACCATGATTGCCACTTTACAAGAACAATGAACTTAAGGTTTTGTTCCTGTGCTGTCGCACCAACACAGGCCTCTGGAAAAGGGACATAATGAGAAAAAAAACTTTTATGAACATTACAAAGCCAAAAGTACATAATTTGAATAGATCCTTGAAGATTTTAAAGTTTCCTTATAGAAAAGGTTGCATTTTTGTAACCAATAAATTTATTTTCACGCACTACCATAGGGCTGGATGATTGACAGAAAATAAAGCAAAACGCTGAGATGAAATATTAGACACCAAGAAACAAAAACCTCTTCACCAGAGACATATACAACTGGAGCCGGTTCGCCATCTTCCTGACCCTCAGCTATTATTGCTGCAATCTTACAATTCAAAACAATTGATCTTAGAAGAGAAAACTTGATAATATAACAAAGAAATGGATGGACCAAGTTTTCGAACAGAAAGCAAAGAAGATAGCACATCAAAGACATAAGATGTCAAGAATATTATCCAAAGAACTCTGAGAAATGGCTACCTGCAATAATAGGGTACTCTTGCCAACTCCAGGATCACCACCAATCAAAACCAAAGAACCTTAATAACAACAGTATACAATTAAGAACTCTGATAGCAAAAGGGTATGGAGATATTAAACACACGAAACTTTATGGCGGAACTATGTATTTAGCAAACACTAGCACCCACGAAGGAATAAACATGAGTATTAATGTAATAATTCACCAATAGCTAAAAATTCAGTGAATGAATCGTGGATCTTTTTCAAGTCTCAACAAACGGTATGGAATGTGGAATAAGTTTCTATTTAACACTAAGAAAATGAGACCACACAAAGCTAAGTTTACCTTCAAATAAAAATAACATGAACTTATCCACTTAAAGAGGTAGAATCACCAGCCTCTGTCATAGTGCTTCATTCCATTTTATAAAGTTTACATCACAAGTATAACCAGAATTAGTAACATGTGAACAAGAAAACGGACTTTTAAATTGAAATGTATTTATAATCTGAAACTTTTGACATTGTTTCGTTTACTGCTCATCTTGGGAAATTTAATTCATAAAATAATGTGGAAAAGATCATATTACCCCAAGTCCAAACAAGTGAAGACATAAATAATTAGAAAAAAATACAACCTATTTTAGCTTTCAGTAATATGCTGCAAGGCACCATAACGTGTGTGAAATTATTCAAATTAAACAACCTAAAATTGTTGGGAACAAAATTACATATTCAAGACATAATATATGTATTCCAACCAGACCTGGAACAATACCGCCACCAAGCACCCTAGAAACTTCAGTTCCAAAGAGTCCAGCCCTGAATTTCGACATCATTTATTCCACATTATATGGCAAGTAACACATATTGGCATCTGTTGAAAGTACTTGTATTTTTCATGGAATTGAATCCATCAACACCTAGATTGCGTTTGAGCAATGCATCCCAACAATGAACAGCTAACATACGGCGAAATCAATAACTTACAAAGGGATCCGCCAGTCAGACTGATTGGTAACCTTGTTGACTTCTGTTAGCCTTAATGGACGCATCTCCTCTGATTGTTGAGGCAGCCAAGAGCGAATCACATTTTCCGAAACTTCCATCCCACTGACCTTACCTCCACTCCCAACATCCACTTCTGAAAACTGCTTCATTGTCCCTGCCAACCCACATGATCTGCAGGTACCCCACCATTGGCCATGCGTATTGCCACAGCTCCCACAAACCCAGGTAAACTTGCTCTTCTTCTTCTTCCTATTTGCCACAACGTCCCCAGACCCCATCCCATTAACTGCTTTCTTCCCGCCACTAATTCTGTTTTGGTTGATAACGTCCTCATTTCCCTTACTATAAGTTGATAAACCTAATCGATCTTCATCTGAACTGGGTAAAGTCTTCTTATCATTATTCCTTTCCTCACTTAAACCCCCGTTCTTATTATTAGAACTTGACACGACCATCTGGGTTTTAACTTTCATATCACCATAGCCCTTTTCCTCACCTAGACCACCGATTTCTTTGTCGGAACTCAATATACGACCACCAACCTTGTCTATATTATCCAAAGTTCCACGCTTTACATTCCCATAAGTCCTCTGGGCCTCTATATCGCCAATTTCTTGTATGAAACTTGAAAACCCCGACTCGTTTCTATCTCCTTCACTCCTCTTTGCCGTGCCATACGTCCTCTTAGCTTCTAAACCCTCAAATTCCTCATAGACATTTGAGAACCCTTGATGGATTTCTTGCTCATCGCTTTCCCTTAAGCCTCTCTGCGTCAAAATTCTACCAGAGACAGGACTGTACATGCTCCAAACACGACGGCCATTTACACCATCGCCGCTGTTCCCATTTTCGTTTAACTCGGAGCTGGTTTTGAACAACTCAACAGCTAAGCCAGACTTTTTGCAACGTAATCGGAAGGTGGTACCATGGAAATTGCGGGAATTGATGATTGATTTTGGGGTTTTATTACGGTTTAAAAGGAGAAAGCTTTTGTTAGTGTAGACCACTGATTTTAGAGCTTTCATGTCTGAAATTTGCATCAGTGAGACACAAGCTCTAATTCTCTCATTAGGGTTTAGAGTTTTGGAAGGTAAATTAAGGTTCGAAAATGAAGGGAATTCAAAAGGTCACTCCTCTCAATAAACCAATTTCATAATTCTGAGGGTTAAAGAATGGGATTTAGGGTTTTCCATTCACCATTTTCTTGCTGCTGATATACATCCGATGGCTAATTGGAAGTTGGAACGACAAATGAACCGTTTGGTTCGTCAGTTTCAAATTTCCGAACGCCGTACCAACCTTAGTATTTAGGTTTTGGAATGATATTTGCATTAATACCTTGGTATGTATGATATTGCATTGACATCATAAACTATTTTAGATAATTTTTTAAATTTATAAAATAATTTTTGAATTTTTTAAAAATTAAAAAATATTTCCTTGTTATATTGTACAATAATACACTTTATAAGTTTACATCAACTATGTCTTCAAAAATCATAATAGTAAATAATCATTACAATTAATATGAAATATCAATAATTTTAAGATATTTCACATATAAATAATAACTAAAATTAATAAGAAAAAAAGGCAATCATCATCATACAAATATAAAATTAAGAACAACACAAATTATTTAAAATATTACACTTTCATCATACAATAAATAATAATTACATCAAAACATCCAATAAAAAGAATAATAAATATCCTTAACTCTTAAACTATTATAATTTACAACGAAAGTTCATGATAAAAAAACAACCAAGTAGCAGTAAAACTTGAAACAAAAACATTTACAATTATATTACATATATAGAATTTAAAATATACACAAATATAAGTAAAATTAAAAAATGAGGAAAAACAAAAACTTAGAACTTCATTCAATTGTGTACGAAAAGATACTCGCTATAATTGCATTGACCTTAATTATCATTTGGTACAAAATCATCGTCGTTAAAAGGAGCCTCATCATCATCATCATTCAAATTCAATGCACCAAATGACATGTCAATGCTTTCTCATTCAAGACTATGTTCGAAGTAGGGATGTCACTGAAAAATAGTATCGGGTGGGCCTAGCCCACGACCCAGGCGGGTCGCAAAAGGTTGGCCCTTGGCCCATGTGGGTTGAACTGGCCCATGGGCCGTGGGCGACCCTGCAATGGGCGGTTCGTTGACAGGCCCATGCCCCGGCCCCCCTAACCTGCCCGGGACCGGGCCACCCATTGGGCCTTTGTTGGCCTAGAATTTTAATATATTTTTAAAATTTTAATAACAATTTTAAAAAATTGTAGTTGTATTTTTTAAATTAATAAATTATAAATTTTTTAATTTTATTTTTCATATTTACATCACATTTATATAGTATATTATTTATACATTTTAAATTTTAAATTTTATTTTTCATATTTACATAATATATACATTATGCATATATTTATTTATATTAATCTTAAAATGAATTAATCAC
>JAOSBN010000001.1:11604449-11618701 GCA_027563595.1 Erythroxylum suave
TAAAGCAAAAATAAAACTAATTAACGAATAAATCCATAAGTCAATAAATAATTAATTCGAATAAAATAAAAAAAATTTTCAGGACCCAACACCAAGGGTTTTTTTTGCAGTCCAAAAGGTCTAAAAAAATCCTCGAAACTTGACGTTTTTGAGTGTCTGCACGTCTGCCCGACGCAGGCCACGATCTTGGGCCACATCCGAGCCTTCTGTCAAGGTCGTGGCATGAAGGCCATGATCGTAGGCTAACTCTGGTGCTTCTGTCACGATAGTGGCTTATTGTGCTATGATCGTGGGCCATTGTTTCGACCCAAATGTCTATTAAACTTCTCTGTTCTTCAATGTTGACCCTAAAACACTAACAAACACATTAAGGTATCTAAAAAACATAATATTTAAGCTCAAAGACTTTTACTAACCCATAAAAACGCTTAAACACAAATAATTAACAAACTAACACAATTCTAACCTAAACACATACTAAATGATTGAATTAATAGCTAAATACATTCAAACTAAGCCCTAAAACATGATGCAATTTACACTTATCAAGGTCAACAAAGTGAATTTGATTTAGGAGAAAGGAGAACTGGGCCTGAAGATATTCTTTGCACTAGTAAGAAAATAACAAATTATACCAACATAAAATCACTTCCTACCGACAAGTTTTGTAAATTATGTTTTTAAGAGATGCCAATTCCTTTTCTTTGTTCTTTAGATCTTTTGACCAATTTAGTAAATCTTATGGTCGCTTTTATTAAATAATAATTTAATTGAGACTATTGAAATGGATATGGTATTTTTATAGCTTCACCACTAAGTTTTCACACTTTGTTGAATGGTTACGTTACTTTTATGAAATACTCTTAAACTAGAAGGTGACTTCTGAGTATTTGTTGTAAGAAGATACCTATTCAATAAAGGTTATTATTGATAATTATAAAGTTTTTCCATTTACAAATAATATACATGGATATGGAGACAAAGATGTATTTCTCTTACCTGAATTTAATGATCTTGTGAAGGAATCTAACTTTACCATAATTTATTCAAGGACGTGATTGACTTAAATTAGGTCAATGTTTAAACTTATCATAAGTACATGACATAACCGTAGATAGCATAGGCAAGTACGAGTCGATCACTTGAAGACTGTGATTACTAGTAGTTAGCCTTTTCTATTATCTAACCTAAGGATTAGATTTTGGATTTTAATTAAAAATTAAATTAACAAATAAACTAAGATCAAACAATACTAAATATAATACTTAGGAAAATACTTAAAAACATCAATATCAAATAGTAGTGTCTAGGTGATGAATCCCCTTAAAAATTCTTTTATTATTAACCTTTTATCATGCAATTATATTATTTATTATTGAACTATAGAAATTCCTATCTTATGTTAATATGTTTCTCGAGACTATTAACAACTAATTCATCAGCTAGTTAATATAACTCTTTCTAGTTAAAATCTATAGGATTGCTTTATTGATTCGCGAATTCCGTTATTAGGATTAACTCTAATCTAGAGGATTTATGTCGGCTTATCTATAGGTTTGCATGCAACTCCTTCTAGTTATAGTATATCTATTCATACAAGAGGATTTCTCAATCTTAATTAAATGAAATCAAATCATGCAGTAGTATTAGGGATATATTAAAACAAGAATAAAATGCGTAATTGTATCACAACAAATTAGTCGATATAATTGCATTAAATAAAAGATCAAAACGTATTGTTATCATAAACTACATTTCATCTCACCTAGCCACTAAATACATTTATTTATTCATAGAAAACAAAATCAATGACAAACATGTAGGAAAACTAATAGAGAAGAAAGAAATCATAATTCCAACTTTCCCCTTTCTCTTCTACTAGATCTTTTTACAAGTTTGGATTTGAGCTGTTGTCTAATGGATCCCTTAATGTACTTTCATGTTTTCCTTGTCCCTTTATTAGGTTATTGTCTTTAAATGTGTCTCACGACTTAAAATCTCTTACATTCATGTCGTTTAAAATCACTTACATTCATGTCATTTTATAATAAAAATCAAGTTTTTTGAGTATATATGGTCACTTACACGAGCATGTGGGAGACCATGTATAATAAAAAACACTTAAATTCGCAATTTCATAAGGGAACAAAGACTTACACGAGCAATATACACAGCCGTGTATATCAACATTTAAGGGAATGTAACTCCACATGACTAGAACTAAAATTCTTTAATCTTCACATGTTTGTAAGGACTTACACAGTCATTGTATATGATCGTGTAGGTCCTTAGTTGCTTCAAATTTTCATTTTATGCCACAATTTCATCCAAATTCTTCTCCTTTTGGTCCATAAGGATGATTATGACCTACAAATACACTTAGGGTGAATTAAGTACCAATTGTATAACAAGCAAAACATGTTAGGTATGGATGTATAATGATAGTCAAATAAGTATCTATTAGGATGTCACCAGAGAGAGCAAAATGTAGCTATAATGAAGCTAAAGAATTGGCTAAAGTTAACGAATACGAAGCAAAGTTTTCATTCTCAATATTGATTCTTTATAGAAAAGATAACTAGATCCTTCAAGAGATAGATGATAATGAAAATATTATTAATGATTTTGATGGTGTTGAATAAAAAATTGAACTCCTAAAGAAGAAACCAAGATTTGAAGCTAATTAGAACAAAGAAAAGTTTTGAACACTTCAAAAGAGATTTTCTGAGTTGCAAAAAGAACTAAATGTTGATTTAGATAAAATATCTAATTAAATTTGAAAAAGTTGAAAAGTTTGGAGTCTGAGGTTGAAGAGTTAGGGAAATTTAAACTTAAAATTACATCTAAAAATACTGGATTGGGTTTTAAATTGGATTCCTATCAAATCCTTGCAAAATCTTTTCAAGAGATGATTTTGTTATTTGGATTTTTTAAAATAATTTTCTATTTTTCAGTCTTGTACTTATTTTCTCATACATTTCATTACAATTGTGAACATTAAGGGAGCTTTACGACCACTTAAAATAGGAAATTGAAGATTTAGCCAACAATATTCAGCAGCTTCAGGTAGATCGATGTAGTGATGTAATGCAGTTAGCCTATCTTCGGTGGGTTAACACTTGCCTATGATATAAGTTATAGAATTTTCAGGCCTTACAAGGAAAAATAGCTACAATAGACCTACACAGATCACTAAACCTAAAGTTTGAGAAGAAGGCCAAGAAAATAATACTTGAATATGTAAGAATGGAAGGCTTAGAAGAGAAGGGAATCAACATAACAAAATTTAAATTCAAATGTTTCTCATCTTCCCAAACTTCACGTATCATAGACTTGGGGGGAACTTGATGAACTTTCTGCATCATGAAAAGCTCAAGACGGGAAATTCTTTAATAACTTTTGGAGATTTCTGCAAGAGAAAGACAATTATCATGGTTCAATAGCCAAAAAACTGGATAGATGGAAGATTTTGAGTCTTCTTATGAAGGTTCAAGTGTTTCCATAGGAAATGAAAATTTTCATGGTCTTTTAGAAATTAAAAAATTTAAGTGAATCAAGTGTTGAAAGACAATTAATGGATTTAACAATTTAATAAATGTTCCTTTGGGCTTTTGGCCTGTTATGATGGGGCGTTTCAAAATTAACTAATGGTTGTTAGTTTATTAAGAAAATTAAGATTTTGTCTCTGCCTAATAATACGTTTTTGTCTTCTCATAAAACACCATCATAAAAGAAATTCAAATAAAAAATTCAAGAAAAGGGACAAATTAGGTAAGAAGCTTATGGAAAATCGTTTTTGCATTGTTGAGATATAGACAAATGTCAGTCTTCAGAAACTTTGTCTTTATATTAGAATAAAATTATGATCATTGTGAATTTCATAACTTTCCAGACCTTGTTATTTTTATGAAATTTATACTTACTTATCGTATCAAAGCATTATTATAAGAAACTCATGATTCTCTTTTAATGTACATTTCTCATGATTAAGAAAACCTTATGAATCCTAATATGAAATTTTGGAAAACCTATTTTTTGTTTTTTCATGGATTTAATAATTTTGAAGTTGGATTTAATATCTGATCTATATAATTGAAAAAATCAAAGTTGCTAGAAAGAAAAGAAAGTCCCAACGTTGGCAACGTGGCTAGCGTTAGGCGTTGGGCTATGATGTTGGCATCCCAGCACTAAATTCCTAACACAGATGTTATGGCCAGATATTGGGAAATCCCAACACTATTGACTTATGATTTTTTATTTTTATTCCAAAATATTATATTTAAATTTCAATTACTCATAATTTAATTTTAATGATTTATGATTTTATGGGTAAAATCGACCAAAGTTGATTTTTTTTATTTTATAGTTAATGAGAATGAATATATGTAATGTATATACAAAACTAATTGTATTTAGATATTCAAAGATAATAAATATTTCTAGTTGGTATATATTTGATTACCAAATTATGTATATATTAGCATAATTAAATGTTGTATGGCATATTAATGGATTGCCCAAATGTAAACATTAGTATATAATTATGAGAATCATTATGTGTTATATGGTATGTTTATGGATTGCCTAGTGGTGAACATTAATATATAATTTATGAAAATTTTCCGAGCCTATATAGTATGTAATTTTATTACTCAGAGTATTAATGTTAAGTTTTAATTTCCTGCAACAACTATTGCCATGTATTTGAATCTCACAATTGTTATAATGTTTATTAGACTGAACTTCTTTGAATGGACAAAACTAGTTCTATCTTGGAGTTTTGGACTTGGATTTGTCACTTAGAATTGAGAAAGTGGATGCTCGAACTATTTTGAGCACTGAGAAGAAAAACCATTTTAATAATTAGCAAAGATTAAACAAATTTAGTCTAATGTATATAAATATTACAATTACTAGTAATATCAAGTATGTTCTTCTCAAAATTGAAAGTGCTAAAGAATTACTTAAGTTTGTGGAAGAGTGCTTCCAAACTATTAATAAATCTCTTACTAAGACTCTTATAGGTACATTCATGAAGTTTGATGGATCACGTATTATGCATAAACATATCATTAAAATGAAAAACAATACAGCAAGACTTAGTTCTTTAGGAATTGAAGTGGATGAAAGCTTCCTTGTGTAGTTCTTAAACCCATTACCGTCTAAGTATTACCCCTTCCAAATAAACTATAATATTATGAAAGAAAAATGAAATGCACATGAGTTTCGTAGTATGTTGGTTTAGGAAGAAACTATACTTAAGAATCAAGGAAGCCATTATATTAATTATGTCAATAATCAAGGAGCTAGTAAGAAAGGTGGAAAAAAGCATGGGAAGAAAGTGAAGGGCCTTAAAATTTAGTGGGGAATCTTCTCATATCCACAAGAAGGAATATAATGAAGGTAGATGTTATCTCTATAAGCAAATTGGGCATTTCCAAAAGGAATGTTCTAAACGTATGATATGGTTTGAGAAGAAAGGTAAGCCTAGTGTTGGACCCCGAATTTTTTTCTTTCTTTATTGTTTTAGTAAGCATGAATTGAATAAATTTTATGATCTTGTAGGATAAATTATTTCTTTTTATTGTTTATTATTGGAGTTTACTTGTTATGTCAAGTTTAGGAGGATTTATTTCATGAAGTTATGGAAATTTTGGAGTATTAAATGGAAGAATTAAGATTAAGTTAGAGTATAGCATGGTGTAGGTGACATTGAAGAATTAAGAATGTATAAGGGTATTTTGGGTGGATCACTTAAGGTTAGGAGTTCTAAGGCATTCAAGGAAGGGTAAGGTGGACTTTCCTCACCCATTAAGGGTAGGATGGGAAGAAGAAAAGATTGTTTTGCAGATAAAAAGGCCAAACACGTGGATGAAGGAAAGAAGGAGAGAAAATCAGACAAGGAAAAGAGAGAAAGAAGAAGAGATTTCAGTGACATTAAAAAGGAATAGAGCTTTGAACTAGGTCACAATTTTCCTAGTCTTAAAGAGAGAGTTTGAGGTCACTCAAGAAGGGAAAAAGAAAGAGGAAAGGAAGAGCTCTCTTTAGAACCAAGAATCTCATTATTTGGTAAAGATTCAAGGTAAGATTGTTTTAACCTTTTGAAGTTTTGAAGGGGTTTTTGGTTCAAAGAGCTTAAAAAATGTATGGGTTTAAGGGTTCTAGGATCTACATTAGTGCATGTGCCTTATGGGTTCTCAAATCTAAAATTTCACTGAATGGGGATTGTTCTCATTATTAAAGGAAACCAAGAGGGGCAAGAAGAGCAAGAGGGAAGACTTATTTAAATCCAATACCAAAACAAGCAAGGATTTCAAGGTGGTATGATTTTATAATAGAGTAAATGAGCCACTCATTGTTTTCTTTAAAATCAAGAAAGCTGAATGGTTTTAATTGCATTATGAATGCTGCATTATTTGCTACATGAACTATGTGCATAATTTATGAAAAATGTTTCATTTTGAAAAGTTGCAATATTTCGAAATCAGATTTTCAAGAATGTTTCTTTAAAACATCTCATATGCATGAAAAATGAGTTTCCAACCAGAGGCCATTTAAGGCAATCTATTTTAAATTCATAAATGACATGTTATGTGGGTTTGTGGTATACCCTCAAGAATCGTCATGTGCATGTTGACCCAAGAAATAGGCTTCTTCCGCCTGCCTGCTAGTGGCATGGAGCTTCTCTAAGGACTTCATCAAGTTTACAACTACATAGGACCATTATATGGAAATGTGTAGTGCATCAAGAATTGGACTTACCTGAACCATTTCTGTTGTGTTTATGTGGTTATGATTGGAACAAGTTTGATGCCTGCATGATTTATAAGTGCTCATGAACTGTTTAATTAAGTGTTTGTATTTCTATGAGAAAGCATTAGGGTTTTCAAGTGGAAAATGATAAAGAGTTTTTGAAAATTGTTTTGCTTGTTTCTCACTTATAAAATTATTACCCACAAGCTTTAAGCTCACCCCTCCCAAATTCTGTCCCATTCAGGTGATGAGCAAGGAAGTGAGTAAGCTAGGAGTCAAGGCCTCTCTCACATCTGCTAAATTTTTGTTGTATTTTTAAGTTAGATTTTTATGAATTCAAGGTTTTAGCCACATTTCAAGTGTATTTGGTATATTAGTTCTTAAACTCAATGGACGTATTGTACCTTGAAATGTTTAGTAAAGCTTTATAATGACTTCCGCTTATTGACATGAAGGAAATGTCTTTTGGCTTTGATGATAACCACTGATAAGATTTCATGTTGCATGTGATGATTAAACGAGTTTGATGCATTGGGAGGTAGTTGACGTTTATGTTACGGTGTATGGTGTTTTTGGAATTAAATGAATGGTGGTTGAAAGGATTTAAGTTTGCATTAATTAATATAGAAAGCAAGAAGGAAACACGGCCTTAAGGAGAAACACAGACGAGGGGGATCGTCTGTGATAATGTCAGCATATAGACGCAAAGGAGAACCCAAATGAAGTTTATCATCTGTGATGATGTCACACACAGACGCAAAGGAAAAATGTAGAGGAAGAGTATCTTCTGTGATGACGTCATACATAGACGTAAACAAAGATAGACATAAATGAAAGACAAACACAAGGAACACAGACGCAAGGAATCGTCTGCGAGGACACGTCATAACATATATGCAAAATAAAAAAACAAACGATACAAAGTCAACCATAGACGATACAAGTAAAAAGTTAAGCCAGTATATAAGAACAGTCACTTAGTTGGAATTAAACACAGAATTCACTAACCAAGGATCATGAAGTGATTATCAAGGATCAAGAAGCAGTTAAGGGACAAAATGTTTGATCAGGTCAAGACGAAATTTCAAGTTTAAGGATTGTCCCGGTGAGGGCACTCCACCCTTGTGGGATGTGAGTCCAGATGTCACTCAAGACATCGGACACGTGTCCCTCAGGGGCGGGGGGTCCAACACCTAGTGCTTATGTATGTTTTAAAATAAATCTTACAGAAGTTCCTTTTAATACTAGGTGGATTGATTATAATTATACCACTCATGTTCTTAATACCTTATAGAGTTTCCTTGTGGAGCAAACCACAATATCAAATAAAAGATTTGTCTATATAGGTAAAAAAAATGAAAGTTTTAGCGGAAGCTATTAGGACTTATCGCTTAATATAAACACTAGATGTCATTTAGACTTATGTGAAACTTTTTATATACGTAAGATATTTGGGAATTTAGCTTCTTTATCTAAGCTTGATTGATCTAGATACTCATTTAAATTTGGTAATGGTAGTTTCATTTTATATAGACATAACCACATGATTAGTAGTGGTGTACTGTGTGATGATTTATATAAATTAAACTTTAATGTTCTTTATGTTAAAACTTTATTTACTTTGAATCCCAATATTGGTATCAAACGTAGTTTGATTAATGATATATTTGCTTACTTGTGACATAAACGTTTGGGACATGTTTCCAAAAAACAACTTCAAAGATTAGTAAAGAACATCCTCTGCTTACTTGTGGCATAAACATTTGGGACATGTTTCCAAAGAAAAACTTCAAAGATTAGTGACATGTAATCTCTAATGACTATATTATATACCTACAAAAGCATGAGTATAAAGTAGATGACACCTTAGATCCAACTACCAGTAAGGAATCCGCCTTTAGTCCTAAATCCAAATTTTAGATATATGTTATGATTGATGAGATAAACTTTATACCACAAAACAAAGTGTGCAGCTTGGTAAATTTATTAAAGCTGGTAGGCCTTTTGGGTGCAAATAGGCATTCAAAGATTGAGTGTGATACTAAAGGCCAAGTTGAGAGGTATAAAACAAGATTAGAAGTTAAAGGTTACAATTAATGAAAGGTATTAACTATAAAAAGACCTTTTTTCATGTTTTCATTAAGGATTCTTTATTAATCTTTATGGAAATTATGATTTATTTTGACCTATAGCTTCATAAAATAAATGTGATAGCGAATTTCTTAAAATTAAACTTAAGTGAATATGTCTACATAGTTTAAATTATTGATCTTGTGATAATTTGGAAAAAAAAATGGTTTATGAGCTCCAAAAGTCAATCTATGGGTTGAAACAAACTTCAAGGTAATTGGATCTCAAGTTTGATAAAATTGTTGCTCCTAATGACTTTAAAGAAAACATTATTAATCAAAGTATATGCGGGAAAGTTACTGGAGATGTGGGCATGACTGCGTACATCTTACTCTCCCTATACCCTACTTAGGCAGGAATTTGGGTATGTATGGTTTGGTTTGTATAAAGGAAAGTTAGTGAGTTAAAGTATATATTTTTGGTTTTATATATTAATGATATCTTGTTTGTTGTTAATGACTTTGATTTGTTAACTAAGACATAAAAATTATTATTTGGTCAATTTAATATGAAAAATCTTAGTGAAGCACTGTACATTTTAAACTTAGATACTCTTCGTAATATGACCAATAATAATCTTAGGTTGTATCCAAGCACTTGTATTAATTGTATCTTAAAAAGGTTTAATATAGAACTGTGTTCTTCTATAAAGACTCCAATCATAAAGGGTCATGAGTTCTCTAAAGGACAACGTCTATAAAATGATGTTTAGAGAGATCAAATGAAAAACATTTATTTGTACTTCTTATTATTTGAAACCTAATGTATGTTCAAGTATTTGTATATACAATTATTGCCTTTGTGGTAAGTGTGCTTGGATGATACTTGAGCAATCCTATACAAAGCCATTAAAGGACGATTAAGAAAGTTTTGAGATATATTTAGAGTCTTAAAGATCTTATATTGACATATTGGTGTTCTAACACTCTTTAAATATTTTGCTTTAACCCCAATTATATATGTTCTGTGGATGATAAGAAATCCACTTCTAGGTACATCTTTATATGGTAAGAGTTGCTTCATATAAATGTGTCAAACAAATACTTGAAACTTATTTGATCATGGAAGTAATATCTAGCATGGTATGGGCCTACTTAACATTTAATATGACGATGAAACTTCACTTCAACATTGGGAGTTATGGACTCCATTTCAAGACTGTTGAAATTGTATTTTGATAATTCCACATATATGTCTTTATCTTTAAATACTAGGGGCATTTCTCCCTCTAAGCATGTTGACTTAAGTTATACTTTATCGAAGAAAACATTGCAAAGTCTCTCATTATTATTGAGCATAACCCTTCAAACAACATTTTACTGGACCCACTAACTAAAAACTTATCATTTAGTGTTTTTAAACATGCCTTTTATATAGGATTGTTAGGAGTCTAATTTTCTTTATTTTAATTAGAGTTTACATTTATGTGTATTTTGTGAGTATTACTTAAAATTTTATGTAATACATGTATATTATAAATGTTTCATTGTTTACGAAATTTTGTAACTCTATATTTTTTATAAGTGGAAAATTGTTGATATCCATTTTGTTGAATCTATATTAATGTTGTTGTCATGTTTTTGGATTAGTAGTGCCTAATTATATACAACCTATACTTCCTAATTATGTTTTGATTGTGTATAACTAGTTTTACTAAACATATTATTGTGAAACTATTATGATATGATTATGAAATCAAAGTGGAAAAATATTAAATTAGTTAATGTGAACTAGCATAATCGAATGACGATCAATATCTTAATTTTATGTGTATAACATTTTAGTCATTTATGGGATGGCTATTATTTTGCTAATCATATTATGAGTCCTTAGGACCTTTTACAGATCTTAACTACACCTATCTATTAAGTTTATGGTCCCTCAAAAAATGTAATTTTACCTAATTAATGTATTCCTACCAATTATTAAGTTGGGTGTTTTACGGTGGTGTAGTCTGGTGAATGATTCAAAGAATCCTAGTTTTTTTTTCAATGATGTTTATTCTTGTCTTATAGCAATTTATTAAGAAATCATGACTTCCAATTAATTTTCAACACCTTTAGGAAGCATTGTTTTAATCTTATTGTTTATACATGCTTTAAATATATGAAATCTTTTTTATTCAGTTGAGGCATATTGAATTTTTCTTTTTGAAAAGTTAGACTGTGCATTAAAGAAAACATCTCTATGTACAAACATGTACAAGCAGCTATGGGAATGTTCTATTCCTTTGATAAGCAAAATTACAAAATTCCAATTTTAAGGCAACTAATTACATGAGTATTATATTCCCCTTAACATAATTATATCCTTTTCAAGTTTTTACCCCTTCATTCATCCTAGCTGCTGGGTCAGGGTTGTAGCTTCAATACCTTATTTGGCTTCAGGTTGCATGTTTGATTCAGCTAGGTATGACTGTTTCTCTTTGCCTATTAGCTAAAAGCATCTCAGAGATCCATTTTGCTATTCTCTTGGGTAATGTTTCTTGATTTGTTTCTCTATCTAGGAAGCAATGAACATCATGCTTCTCCTACATTTTTTTTACCTACAAGCTCCTAAACAAATAAGGTACTTCAATTGTTCTTCTTCCTTCATATAATTTTTCTCCTCCAATCGATTGAGTGCTTCTATACAATTAGAGTGATAAGTGTGTATTGAGTACTGTTGCTTGTCTCTCCTCCAAATGTTATTAGAGAATTTGCACTTGAGAAATAGGTTTGCATGGGATTCAATATCAACTTTGTAAAAAAACTCATTGATTGTGCATATTTAGGTAGTTGATTCTATCATTTGTATTTAGCTTCTGCTTATAAGCTAACCATAATCGAAATGAGAGTCCCAGTTTGGGACTCATTTTTTGGTTCCACACCAGTTTATACTAGCTGACTTTAGTCCACACCTCCCTTAGAACTTCTTTGAATAGATGTTAATGAACCTGTGAATAAAGTTAGCTAGCTATATGTATATATCTAGCATGCTCCCCTTGAGTTGTAGCTAGGTAGTATATATGCTAAATCAGGAAGGTAATTACCCCGTTGGTATCTAGTAATCTATTCCTTAAATTTTGCTTAAGTTTAATTTCTTATTAGTGAGCTATATAGGTCAATAAGGCTCTCAAACTATTCTCCACTTTGTATTTGAATGAGCCAGCTAGCTTAATCCTTATTTTCAACAATTTAGCTAGGAAAAAGGAGTCTCTTGATGTTGGGTCCTGAATTTTATTATTTTAGCAAGCATGATTTCAATAAATTTTGTGGTATTGTTAAATAAATTATTTTAATTGGAGTTAGTTATTATGTCAAGTTTAGGAGGAATTAATCCATGGATTCAGAAAATTAAAGTGTTGAAGTTGTAAGATGCATAAGGGTATTTTTGGAAGATTACTTAAGGATAGAAGCACTAAGGCATTAAAGAAAGGGTAAGGTAGACTTTTCTCACCCATTAAGGGTAGAATGGGAAGTGGAAAAGATTGTCTTGTAAATAAGAAGGCTAAAAATGTGAATGAGGAAAGGAGTGAAAATCAAAAAGTAAAGGAGAGAGAAAGAAGAAGACGAGTTTGGTGGAGTTAAAAGAAGAGAGATTTGAATTAGGTCACGAATTTTCTTAGTCTTAAAGAGAGAATTTGAGGTTACTCAAAAATGGAAAAAGAAAGAGGAAGGGAAGACCTTCCTTCAGAGCCAAGAATCTCACTAGTCGGTGAAGATTCAAGGTAAGTCGATTTTCAATCTCTTGGAGTTTTGAAGGTTTTTGGTTTAAAGAGCTTAGGAAATGTATGGGTTTAAGTATCCTAGAGTCAATTTCATGCTTTCGGTTCTATGGGTTCTGAAATTGAATTTTCTATTGAATGAGAACTTGGTTTGTTATAGGAAACCAAGCAAACTCGATCCAAGGAGAAGAGGAAAGACAACAATGAACTTGAATTGTCAAGAATTATTAGGTGGATAAAATATTTATGGTTGTTGTGTAATTGGTCAATTCCTTGCCCATGTGTATGTATGTGTTTTGCATGAATTTGTTATGTTTGAAATTGCAATAATTGTGCGTATTTGAAATTGCATGATGCATTGTGATTATGTTATACCTTGAAAAAGGTTATAACATTTAGAATTGAATGAAAAGGAGAAAAAAACATGAAATATAAGAAAAATGATAAAATGAAAGAAGCACGAAAGTGCAAATTGTGATTGACTAAATTGAGCATAAGAATATAAAAATGCATGGAAATGAATATGTGCTTTTGTTTGGACGAGAGTAGAACCATGTAACATCCCATCACCGATGGGAAGGGTAAGATAGTATTTTGGAACAGGTTAGGAGTGTTTAAAATTGTTTGGCTATGTTCATGCAATCATATATGCACGTGAATAGTGAATTTTGCACATGTAATAATTGTAAATGCATTCATGACATTTCCCGGTATATTTGTTAATAAATGTAATTGTTATAAAAAAATATATGATTTTTGCGCTTGAAAATTTAATTGGAGTGTTTTTGTGAGTTTTATATTTTTGGAGAATTTTAGAAATTTTTCTGGAAAATTTCTAGGTACTTTTTCGGACTGGGAAAAATATTAAATTTTGGACCAATTACATGATGACATGTGGACTAGTGAAATTGTGACAAGTGGAAGACATGCATTAGTGACATGTAAATTTACAACTTTAAGACACGTACTTGGTTTAAGAAGGAAGGTTTCGGCTACTCCATGTTTTGGCTCTTCATCACTGAAAACACCTACTCCTTCCTTTATTCTTCTACCACCGAAACTTGAAACCCTCTTTTGCTCTCCGTAATTCTGGAATTTTTGCTGAAGGATTGAAGTGTAAATCAGGTAAGTGAAGTTTTAAGGTTTAAGTTCTATGGATTTTGTAATGTTTTACTGTTTAGAAGTGAATAAATGCATGACTTGTGTTAGGAGTAATTAGATGATAGTGATGAGTTAGGTTGTGAATCTGGAAAAATTGTTTTGTGTATGTTTCAGTGTCTTAGTCATAACTTTTTATATAGTTATGCTATTTAGATGAGGTTTGACTTGAATTAAACTTAAGAAGTTTGGCTAGAATTCGTATGAAGGAAGTTCTGTCCAATTTTGACTTGAAGAGTTCTGAATTTAGCTTTGAAAGTGGCAATATGTACAGGATTGGATAGTGTCATAAAGATCCTAACATTGAAAATTTGTGAAACTTTGGGAATTTTTCTAGGCTAAATGAGACAGATTTTGCGAAATTGGTCTTCATGAAAGTTGAGGATTTTCTTGTTAGCTTTCCATCGCCACTAAGTATGATACTTTTTGATTTTGAGGTTGAAAGTTATGACTTGTTAATTTTCAGATGGTATTTCAAAGTATTAATGTGTTTTGAGTGTGAAAT
>JAOSBN010000001.1:11627625-11647690 GCA_027563595.1 Erythroxylum suave
AAATTCAAACTTCAAATTAAACATTTTATCGAAATTAAGTATTCAAATTCTCAAATTAATACAACAATTACAAAAAAAAAAATTCAAACATCATAAAAGGCATTTTATCGAACACCTCATAGGCAATATGTATAATCTCAATCGAACCACAAATCAATTGCATTTTTCCATTATTTACCAACAATAACACATATAATCAACAAATAAACCGATAATTACACGAAAAAAGCTGTAAACAACAACAATAATCAAGCAAGATTGTATCACCAAACTATCACGGTTAACACTAAAAACATGCTTTTGTTTAGAGAAGTAACACACCTATTAGAGAGCTTACCTCAAACGACGCATGATGAGTAAGAAAACAGTCAAACAAGGCCGAAAAATGCAAGAGAGGGGGTCGAAAAATAGATGGTGATCGCGAGGAGAGAAGAAGAAATGTGCAAGGGGGAGGAGAGGCGGGGCAGCACGAGTTGAAGGCACTGAATTATCGACGGAATATACATTCCGTCGATAATTTAGGGTTTATCTCGTCGTCTTTAACCAAATGACGATGCAACTTGCCGACAGCTACTGATGAAACATAAATTTCGTCGGTATTTGAGTTTCCAAATAACTTGACCGTCAAGGGTTACCGCTCTTTTCCCAACGGAAAATCCCAGTCCGTCGCTAAAATTGATGAGATGCGTGCCATCTGTTTGCGTTAAAACCGATGAATCATCAACGGAATACAGATTCCGTTGGTGATTCAGGTTTTACCAACTCGTCTTCAACCAAACGACGATGTTTGGTTTAGTAAATAGCCGATAGTATCGCTAGGGGTTACCACTCTTTTCCCGATGGAAAATCTCAATCCGTCGCTAAAATTGATGATGCGCGTGCCACCTGTTCGCGTTAAAACCGATGAATCTCCTACGAAATATAGATTTTGTCGGTGATTCAGGTTTTACCGACTCGTCTTCAACCAAAACAACGACATTTGGTTTAGCAAATAGCCGATAGTTACCGACAGAATCTATACTCCGTTGGCATTTAAGTTTCTCAATTACTTCACAACCTGTGTGTAACCGCTTCTTTTTGCGACGGAACACCAATTCTGTCGGTAAAATTAATTTTACGGATACCAACGGAATAGGTTATGTTAGTATATAAAAGTTGCTTAACCACTTTTACCGACATTATCTTGACCGTCAGTCATTGTGCGAAACTAATTAATTGCGGGAGTAATTCCCGCAATTATTACTGACGGCGGTGTCTAATCCGTCGGTAACTGTATCAACGGAATGATGTCCGTTGGTATGGATCTGAAGCAATTAAATTGTGGGAACCATTCCCGCAATTTTTTCTGACGTCGTAGATTTTGTCGTCGTTATATGCCGTCGGAGATTTTGCGCAAAATTTCTTCCCACCAGTATTGCCGACGGATATATTGTTCCGTCACTATATATAAATAATAAATCGTATTCACCGACGAACAGTAATGTTCCGACAGTAAATAGCGTCGGTTTTATTTCCGTCGGAAATATTCCACCGCTATTTAGTAATTTTCTTATAGTGTTAGCATTTTAACGATGCACATCCTAGCATACCCCACTCTCCTTCACTTTGCAGTTGTTTCATCCATGTAGATAGGTCTTCCAATGTTTAATGAGAAAATGTGCACATCCTAGCATACCCCACCCTCGCGGCAAGTGCCTTTGCTCTCTTTCCTTCACTTGTGTGATGGAAGAAAGTGCCGGGGTTGCTCTAGACAGACTTGGTATAAGAAGTTTCAAGGCTCCAAATTTTTTTGTGAACTTCACGTACAAATTAAGAGGAGTTCTTTTATGGATTTAAGAATTAAGGTCCACTGTACAGAACTACAGATCTGTTTTCGTCATTGAAAGCATTCGCTTAAAAATGAACCTCTTATCATGGCCATATAGCTGGTTTTACTTCTTAGGCTCAAGTCCTTAAAAGTTTTTTCATTATCTTGCTTTGACGACAAGACGTCTTTTATGTACTTCAAATATTTTCTTATATTGGACAAGACTAATTTTGCCACTTCTGAGAATTATAGTGTACATTTTCTGGCTAATGGTGACAAAAGTTGGAGGAGTAAATCACTGGATTCCAGTCAGGAACATGTTATACCAAAAAGCATTAGCTGGAAAACTAAGATTTTGATTCTCCAATCTTTCCTTCTCTTATAGATTTTGCTCATGGACTTTGATATCATATTTATCTTGATTTGAAGTGTTTTGCATTAACTGGAAATAGGAACATTTGCGTTATCTCATACTTGGACGTGTTTATCTTCAGCACAAAGAAAAATAAATAGTAGTTGACAGTTACAAATTTTCACATAGTAAAAGTATTCTCATTTTTCTCATCAGATGAGAGAGAGGCCTGCACTGATTAATGAATCAGCAAGGACCTGATTAGCGGCCTGAGATGGGTGGACACTGTCCCAAAACACATACTGAGTAGCATTGGGACAAGTTCCTGGCGATTTAGGATTGCAGAGAAGTGAGGTTGTTTCCACAGTTCCTGTCCCGCAACATCCTCTTCTTGCTTCTGCAAAACCTGTCAAACACAAAAGGAAAAAGGAAAAAATAACAGTCAGGGATTGATAATTATGCACTTACAGAAATAGCTTTCCTAGTTTAAGAAAATTTCAGAGGAACCGTTTGCTCGGTACCAAAATTCGAGGGGGATTGAACGAGGTCGAAAAGAGGCTTGTAGATGTCAAAGACAACAATCTTAAGACCAGGAAGTTGCTTCTGGAGATTGGCTGCAGCTGAGCTGATCTTCTTGTTAAATTGTTGAGCATCAGTGTTGATTCCAGAAACGCATCCAGTCTCATGGGATCCAAACAGAGTGCGGGTTACAGGTAGACAACCCAATGGTGGCAGCGAAGTAACCCCAAGTTTCCTTGCACCCAAGCCATATAGGCCCTGTTCGTTAAACAAGAAGTTCAATCCATTTACATGTATAAAGCTTTTCAGAGTTGTCTTTTCATGAATTCCAGTAAATAGTAAGATACCTTTACAAAGTTTTGGAATGAACCAACAAGGTATGAGCCATACTGATCAGCAGTGTAGAGTTTGTTTATCCAAGGGTTGACATAGTAATTCTGAACAAAGTCGCTACTGCCTGCACTCAACACATATATTGCGTCCTTGATGATTGAAGCCGATTTGTTACTACCAGCTACTTTAGCAAGTTTAGATTGATATTCCTTGAAGTACTGTAGTTGTTGAGATAAAGGAATTGCATGCTGCAAAGGAAGTGTAGGATTGGAAAACAAGTAGGTGTTTGGATGAAATTGAAGGACATAAGATGGACCAAGTTCTTACATTTATTACGGCAGCTTTCTCATCGTAACCAGATGCAGCTGATGCAAAGTTGGCTCCAATAAGAAGACTTTTTCCAGATGCTTCTGGGCTAAGATAAGCTGGTGGATATGTCTTAAATCCCAGAGTTTCAGCTGCAAAAGGAATTTGATTCATTGATACACCACTGAACTCATATGATGAAGCAAATACTTATCCAAGCATTTGAACTTACCAGTAAAGTCAGTGGCTAGTTTGCCATTGCAAAACCTCCCTGTAGGCTGATGATTGATGAAGTCTCTTCCATAAGGAGGGTAATTGGCCTTGAAAATGGTGGGGAGGTAATCATTGTTCCCCACATCAACAGCTGAGTCACCAAAGGTTATAATTGCAGGAACAAGAGTGTCCTGTGCACAGCCACTCTTGACAGCTGCAAATGCAGAGGCCAGAACCAATAGTGCACTATGGAAGAAACCCATGTTTGCTCTAACAATGGTGAGAAGACTTGTCCTTATAAAAGAACTTGAAGGTGACTTAAGGCAGATGGGAGTTGAGAATGGGTAATAAATGCTTTGTTGTTTGCTCTCATTGCTATGCTAGTGTGTTGTGTCTTTCATATTCCCCCTCATCTTTTCTAACATTGTAGAGAGAAATCCTAGCCTAGTCAGTGTGCTATGTGCTTTAGTTTTGCCCATCGAGAAAGGGTCGTGGTGGTTGGTTGGCATTATAAAGAATGCTGGAATCATTAGCAGGATGCAGCATGTGGCGGACTTAAATTTGGGCCGACACTGAACAGCCTAATAGCTGGATGATTGTCTATTAAATCTAGTACAGGTTGTCCCCTGCGGGCCACCACAACTATTTGAGTACCGGTAAAAGTTAAGAAATGTAAATCAAATTTAAAATAGTAAGGTCCTATTTTACATGCAATTTTGAATGGGGTAAAATTTTAATTCAATAAAGAACTTATAATCTAATTTTATAAGTAATCAATCCTTAACTCTATTTTTCTTATTTAACTCATCGTTAGCACAATATATGTAGCTGGTGGAGTCATTTAGGATTCCATTGTTCTCTTTTATCTACTTAATGTGGTTTTTATAAAAGAAATAATAAACAAGTTATTAAAGCATGTTTTAAAAATAAAAACTACAACAATTTTAATAACATAGAAATACAACGTTTGTCTGCGTTTTCACAACAGGTTTTCTTGGTTAGAGAAACAATAAGAAATCCCATTTCTTTTTTCTAGTGACCTTGTAGAATTCTACTTTTATCGTTCTACTTTCTCACTTATTTTTCTACTTCCTCTGCCTCTTATTATTCTATTTTCAGCAAACTTATCCTGTAGAAATCTACCCCTATCGTCTCTCTTTTACAACTATTTTGTTTTGATACTATTTGTGATATAATATAAACTATATAAAGGTAGTTAAGTGATTAATATATGATTTATCACCTTAAAGTAATTAGGGAGAGTGTTTGATTCTTCTTAGTTAAAATTGATTCAAAAAATTCTGGGCCAAAATGGAATGACATTTTGTAAATAGTTCACAAATGTCATTAATATAATCAATTACTAATAATGAGAACTAACACGATTGGACTCAATAGAATAGACCTTGTATAATGAAAGGATTTAATTATACAAAAAAAATCATGCATGAAAAGGTTAGTGAAATCACATTGACATTCCTAAATAATTGAATGGTCATGATATACTGCGAGATGTCAATCTTGATTTATGAATATAAATTATTTAATTAGAGAATAAAAATTAATTAAATGAGTTTAATTTATCTAACCTAAATATAATTTAGGGTTATAATTTATATTAATTGTCAACATATTTGAGAACCTAATGGATCACACATAAAGAATGAGTTTAAAAACATATTTTAATCAAGTTAGACTTGATTGTAAAGTTTGATAAATTTTATGATTAAATATAAGATATCTAATAAATAAAGATTAATATGAGATATTGGATCTTATTTAGGTATAATTGACATTTGATAAATTAATTTTAATTTTAATTAAAGTTCAATTGAAATTAAAATTTATTTTAATTAAATTACTAAAATATCCAGAATTTATTATAAATAAACTTAAGCTCTAAGGGAGCTAGCACTTACCTAACCCTCTTTGAAGTAGTTGTAGAGTTTTCTCAACATATTATATGGATACTGTAAAGGTCGGACACTTATATGGTTATAGTGGTTAAGATTATATAGTTTTAGAAATGGTTCAAGGGATTTAATAAGAATATAATCATGCTTTGAAATAAGGTATAAATTACAATTCATGTTCTATTATAATTTGTCTATTAATTATTTTTATACAATTTATGTGATCTTGGCTTTCAAAAAATTAAATGAAAAAAATTTGTTATTATTTTGTTGTACATAGGAATAATTTATTTCTAATAGTTAGAAGCAGGTATCCTTAATGATATTTTAGAGCTTTAAAGTCTTCATAATTTGATTTTAGATAATTATTCAATCTTTCAGGTTTTAAGCACTAAAGCAAATTGGTTGATGATCCTTCCTAAAAGCTTCTTAATCCATAGGAGGAGGATAGATTGATGTGGAGCTTGAACAAGAATGACTAATATACCAATGAATGCAAAAGGCTATTAAGAATGATGCGGAACCCCAAGTTTAAAGAACCTGAAACTCTTTAAAGACATACTTTGGATAGAACATGAATAAGACGAAATCTCCATCCTTATTGAACTTCCAATCAATTATATAAAAGGAAACATATATAATAAGGTTGATTTGAAAATAAGAACAGAAATTTGCCACAAGTGTTTACTTTAATAAGAATTATATTCTTGATGCAATAGAAAAAAAAAAAAGAAACCTGCCCTTATAGAATTTGTTATTCAACCAATCTAACCCTAAACAATGTTTATTATGATATATTAATACCTTTTCAAAATATAACTCATTAAACCTAAAAGATTTGAACAAGCCCAAGACACAGGTAGTGGGCTGCTGAAAGTTATACTTCTAATGTCAAATAATTAATTAAACAAGGATGAAAGTCTTCTTGCACATTTCGCCCAACTTGATTAGTTATGATATTGTTGGCCTTGATTGTCTATTGAGATTCCATGCCATCTACAATTCGACCCATGTAGTATTGAAACGCTTTTTTGAACTTTTGATCTTGTTATTGATCCCTCTAATATTACTAATTTTTCTTTTATTTCATATCTCTTACAAAGTACTATGCTTTTACTTGCATCATCCCATCTCTCTTTAAAAGGATTTGTCCTTGAATCTGAATCAAAGTTAAAAAGAGATAAGCTAGAAACATTAAAAGTAGCATAAATATTATACTCACTTGGCAAATCTATCTTGTATGCATTGTCATTGATGTGTTCCAACACTTGGAATGGTTCATCAGCCCTTGCATCAAGTTTTGACTTCCTTTGTTGTGGAAATCTTTCTTTTCGCATACGCACTCAAACCTAATAACCTGGTTCAAAGAGAGCTTGCTTTCTACCTTTATTTGCATTTTGTGCATATATGTGATTCTTTTTCCCAATCCATGCACGTGCTTTCTCGTGTATTGTTTCACCTAAGTCAGCCTTTTTCTTGCCATCTAAACTAGCAATCTCAGTTGAAGGTAAAGGCATCAAATATAATAATGGATTAAAACCATACACAATTTCAAATGGAGAATAACCTATAGAAGAATGTATAGAACAATTATATGCAAACTCAATGAATGAAAAACAATCTTCCCAAGTTTTCAAGTTCTTCCTAATAATTGTACGCAACATGGATCCTAAAGTCTTATTAACCACCTCAGTTTGTTCATCAGTTTGTGAATGACATGTAGTAAAAAAAAAAGTTAGTACCTAACTTTCCACACAAAACTCTCCAAAAATGACTTAGAAACTAAACATCCCTGTCTAAAACAATGGTCTTTGACACACCATGAAGTCAACTACTTCCTTAAAGAAAAGATCAGTAATATTTGTTACATCATCTATTTTCTGGCAAGCAATGAAATGAGTCATTTTACTAAATTTGTCCATAAAAACAAATATGCTATCTTTACCTATTTTAGTCCTAGGTAAACTCAATACAGAGTCCATAGATATATTAGTCCAAGGTTCACTAGTTACAAGTTGTATACAAACCATGAGGCATAAACTTAGACTTAGCTTGTTTATATGCAATATATTTAGCACAAACCATTTTCACTTTTTTTTTTTTATATTTGGCCAATAAAAATGTTCACCAAGCATATATAATGTCTCTTGCTCACCAGAATGCCCCATTAACCCTCCACTATGTGATTCTTTAACAAGAAACTCTGAATAGAACATTCAGAAATGCAAAGTTGTTTACCTCTAAAAAGATATCCTTCATGCTTATAGAACTTATCAAATGTAACATTTTTGCAAGCTTGATATACATTAGCAAAATCAACATCTTACATATACTACTCTTTCAAATGCTCAAATTCAAGTAACTTAGAAGTAAGCATAGAAATCAAAGCGTACCTTCTCGATAATGCATTAGCCCAACATTTTCCTTACCTTGTATTTAATCACATACATAAATGTTTCAAGATACTCCAACCAACTTGCTTGCATTTTGCTTAATTTCCCTTGTCCCTTCAAGTACGTGAGAGATTGATGATCACTATGTATCACGATTTCTTTAGGTAGCAAGTAATATTCCCAAACTTTAAGAGCTCTCACCAAGGCATCATAAGTGAAGTAGTTCAAAACTGATCCACTCAACTTCTCACTAAAATATGCTACAGGACAATTCTCCTGCATCAAAATAGCCCCTATACCAATCCCAGAAGAATCACATTCAATTTCAAAAGTCTTGGAAAAATCAAACAAACGTAAAACAAGTGCAGTACATAACTTTTCCTTTAAAGGATTAAATTCATCTTCCGATTCTTTCTCCCATCTAAAACCAACATTCTTTTCAATGATTTCATTCAATAGAGCGGCAATAGTAGAGAAATATTTAACAAATATCCTATAAAAACTTACTAAGCCATAGAAACTCTTAACCTCACTAACTGACTTAGGTGTCGACCATTCTTGAATAACTTTCACCTTTTCAAAGTCAACCTCAACTCCCTTAGAACTCAACATAAATCCTAAAAAAGACAACTTTATCTATGCAAAAAGAACACTTCTTAAGGTTTACATACACAACTACTTTTTCCTAGGCACATCTAAAATAATCTTAACATGCTTAACATGTTCATTTAAGTTCTTACTATAAATCAATGTTATCAAAGTAAACAACCACAAATTTACTAAGGAATTCATATAAAACATGATTCATTAAGCGCATGAAAGTACTAGGAGTATTAAATAAGTCAAAAGGAATAACCAACTACTCATACAATCCATATTTGGTCTTAAACATAGTTTTCCATTCATCACCTCCTTCCATCTTCATCTGATGATAGTCACTTTTTAAATCAATTTTAGTGAATATGCAAGCATTATGTAACTCATCTAGCATATCATCTAATTTAGGAATAGGATGAAGATACTTTACAGTGATCTTGTTAACCGCTCTACAGTCCACATGCATCCTCCAAATTTCATCTTTTTTTGGCACTAAAAGAATTGGCACAGCACAATGACTCATGCTCTCTCTCACATACCCCTTCTTAAGCAATTCATCAACTTGCATTTGTAATTACTTTGTCTCCTCTAGATTGCTTCAGCAAGCTAAACGATTAAGAATTTGTATTGGTACCAAGTCAATTTGGTGCTCAATTCCTCAAACTTATGGGGTATCTCTTTAAGAAAAACTTCATCATAATCCTGCAATAAAGTCACAAACAAATTAGGTAAATTTGGGTTAAGGTCAGTGTTAGTAAACAAAGTTTTCTTAAACCAAAGATTAAAGCTCTCTTATCTAAGTATGCACTCTTTAGCTCTCTCTCCTTTTTGCGTAAAAACGTGATTATGTCTTAACTTTTTCACTCCTCTTAATTATTCTTTTCTCACTTTTATCGTTCTTTTCTTTCTTTTCACTTACTAATTTCTTCTCTCCTGCACATCTTACTTTCTTTTCCTCACTTATGCAGTCACTCACCATTGGGCCTTTAATTTTATTCTTTTCCCTCATGGCCTTTTTTCTCTCCTCTTTCCTTTTCAACTTACTACCTAAATCCCTACTTGATGATTGTTGAATTTTCAATTGTTCAAGGCATGCTTTTTTGGGTAATAAAGGACCGAGGGTAACTTTCTGCCCATTATACATAAAAGAATACCTATTCATGTACCTATCATTCATAAGACACCTATCAAATTGTCATGGCCTACCCAACAATATGTGACCAGTTTGCATATGCACGACGTTACACATAACTTCATCTACATATCTACTAATAGAGAATGCAATAATTACTTGCTTAGTAACTTTAACTTCACCACTTTCATTCAACCATTGTAGTCTATATGGATTTAATGTGTTTATCATATTTCAACCTCAACTTCTCTACCAAAGTATTATTAGCCACATTAGTGCAATTACCCCTATCTATAATCATGCTACAAGCTTTCCCACCTACTAAGCATCTCATGTGAAATATGTTCTCCCTTTGTTTAAGGCTATCTTCCTTCATATTCATGTTCAATACACGTCTAGTAACTAAAGATTCACCCTTCACAACACACTTAACATTTTCATCAACATTAGAATAATCTTCTAAAGGTGGCATACTCAAATCACTACCGTAAACTTATTACCATCATCAGACTCAGAAACAATCTCACTACCCTTAATAAACATAGTCTTCCTAGTAGGACAATCAAATGCAGAACGACCACTCCCTGGACATTTGAAGCACTTAATATCCCTATGTTTAGAAGGCTTAGAGGATTGATTAGTATTACCTTTTTGAATTGAAGTACTCTTCTCGTTGCCTTTATTTGACTCATTTCCCTTCTCTTTGGAATCCGAATAATGCTTCCTCTTCTTATCTTTATTTTTGCTCCATTTTGGATTGTATTTGCTGTTGGAATTTGAGAAAGACTGGCTGTCTTTCATTGTTTTTATTGTCTTTCCACCTTTGTAGCAATGTTCACTAAGGCCTTCATCTCCACATAATGTTGCTATTCAACCACATTAGCAATTTCCCTATTCAATCCACCTCTGAACCAAGCTATTATCACCTCTTCCTCCTTTTATATATTAGCTTTAATCAATACTATCTCCATCTCCTTTTGATAATCTTCTACTGATCTAGTTCCTTGTTTGAGCTTATGTAATTGTTGGTACAGCTCTCTATAGTAACAAGGTGATACAAACCTCTTTTTCATCACTCTTTTCATCTCTTCCTTAGTGGATATAGGTGGTTCCTTATTCTTCCTCCTACTCTTTACCAAACTAACGCATAATTAGAGAATTCCACTGTTGCCAATCTCACTTTCTTATTTTCAGAATAGTTATGACAAACAAAAATCATATCCACCTTTCTTTCCCAATCCAAGTACACTTGAGCATCATTCCTACCTCTGAAGGATGGAATTTTCATCTTGATAACATTAATGTTGCTATCTTTTCTCCCCACTCCTTCTTCCCTCCCTACTCTACCCTTCATGGATTACACTTCATCTACATATTCATCATACATTCTTTCCAATTCTTCCTCCCGATTATGATGACAGGTAATTGATCTACTACAATTTTGGATTCTATTGGTTTCATTAATTCTCTCATCCATCTCATACATCCTAGTAGATAACTTCTTGAAGTCATTGATGAATGCCTTATACATCACTTTCAAATCAGGCACATTGTCATCCTCCTCATGTAATGTTTCCCTTCCATCTTTTCTACTAGCCATTCTTATAACAAAAAGCTGTAAGAAAAATGGTTAGCAATAAAAGATAACCTCACAAGTGACTCCCTCATGTGTTTCACTTAAAAGATGACACTCCACTCGTGTTTTGCTCAAAAATTGGCTTTTACCTTCTTTTAAGCTTACACACTCGAGCCTTTTTTCACTCAAACTTGTTGTCTTCAATTGCCTCATAACTCAATTTTCAATCAAGGTAATGCATAAACAGTAAATTAAAATTTAAGAATGCAATGAAAATACCTAATAAAGATGATGAACACAAATCTAAAAGCAAGTATACCAAAATGAATGATGGAAAAATGGGCACACAAAAGGAAAGGATGTATGATGCCCAAAAAAATATAGAATTTAAATTAACCAGAATCAGTTTGTTAATTATGGTGTAAATGGAAACAAAAAAAGAGATAAAAATAGAAACTTAGAATGAAAGAAAATGAGGAAACTAATGCATAAATATGGGAATTGAAATTTCCCTAGTGGAAAAATCAACTTGGATGCAAAGATGTAAAGGTACTAAACAAAATAGGAAGCTGGCAAAAGAAAATCCTATAATCACGCCAATCCCAAAGATAGGTTTTTCTTTTTGCAACTGATTTTTAATTATTTTTTAAACATTAACTAATTTTTTCTTTAAAGTCTTTAATGACAATATCTCGTCCCTTTTTTTCTTTTTTTGGCTTTTTTACCTCTTTTTTTTTTAACTGTAGCAACATTTTCTTCTTTTCTTGCTACTAATTTTTTCCATTTTATTTTTTAACAAAACCACAATAATGAGATGAACCCTAATTTCAAATTCTAATAGAAAATAACAATACTGACAACATATAAATACAAGATAAGTAAGAATTTATCCTAATCTAAGCTTTGATACCAAATGATGTGGAACACCAAGGCTAAAAAACTCGAAATTTCTTGAACACACAATTTGGATAGAATATTTTCAAACCCCAAATCAATTATATGAAAGGAAACATATATAATAAGTTTGATTTGAAAACAAAAATAGAAATTCGTTAGAAGTATTTACCTTGATAAGAATTATATTCTTGATGTAATAGAAGAAGGCAAGAAATCCTCCTTTATAGAATTTGTTATTCAACCAATTTATCCCTATACAATGTTTATTATGATGTATTTATACCTCTTGAAAAGAAAGAAATCCTAACTACATAAAAGACCTATAAATATGGGCTTTTCACTAAAATAATTAAAGCTCAAACTAATATTTCTAAGGTTAATTACATAAAAAACACAATTTTTGTCAATTTTTCAGTTATAGCCTGAACTTTAAAAAGTAGTAATAAAATGCCCAAACTTTCAATTTTTTTTAAATTCTAGCCCGAATTTCAAAACGTAGCAATAAAATACTTAAACTTTCAATTTTTTTCAATTCTAGCTCGAAGTTAGTGTTTCCATTAAGTTTTAAAATGACTTAAATCAAATCACACTAACCCAATGACCTTACTGATTTGGTACGCTGTAATGAGGGAGTAGTTCGGGGCATCAAAGGAATAAATAGAAAATAAATGACTGAGGGCATCAGGAGAACAACATATAACGTTGGGCTAAAATTTAAGAAAATTGAAAGTTTGAATATTTTATTGTCACTTCTTGATGTTTGGGCTTGAATTCAAAAAAACTGAAAGTTTGGGTATTTTATTGTTACATTTTAAAGTTAGGGCTATAATTGAAAATTTGACAAAAGTTTGAGGTTTTTTGGCAATTAAACCTATTTTTAAAAGATGACCTATTAAACCTAAAAGATTTAAACAAGCCCAATACGCAAGTATTGGGCTGCCAAAAGTTATGCTTTTAACATAAAATAATTAATTAAACAAGAATGAAAGTCTCCTTGCACATTCCGCCTAACTTGATTAGTTATGATGTCATTGACCCTCATTGTCTTTTGAGATTCCATGCCATCTACAATTCCGCCTATATAAGATTGAAGTGCTTCTTTGAACTTCTTAATTCTTGATTTTGTAACTGGTTCCTCTGACATTATTTTATTTGGTTTCATATCTCTTACAAAGTATCATAGTCTATCTTGCACCAAAAAATCACTCCCATAAAGTAAAATGGTACAACTTGGCATAGTACCTTATAGCTTGCCCTTAAAGGTAAACTTCTTATAAGGATAGAATTGGAAGGTTATTGAATGTTTTCGCTAGATGTCAATTATGTAATCTTGAAGAGGAAAACATCAAACACTTGTTTTTGAATGTGCCTACACTAACTATATTTAGGGGAGACTGAAAAATTTAACTCCCCTCTTTCGCTTTCTTTATGGTTTGATCTTATTAAGTAGTAAAGTAGAATTTATATGCCTAACAAAAGGGATTGCATAGCCTTCAAATTATCTAGGCAAGGCAATTGCCATGCTATAAAAAGAAATGAATATAAGAGCTTTCTAGGGGATAACTAAAAATAAGAATGAATTACTACAAAAGCAAAAAATCTCAAGTACCTAAGTAGGTCCAGTTGTAGAAAAGAAAGTAAATAGCCCATCTGTTATTTACACCTTTTCCCAAGTCAACTTCGCTTAGTTGGAGCTCTTCACTTCAACTACTTATTATGGCAAAAAGCAAATCTAGTAGTTGTACTTCTGGTCTATCAAGTTTTGGTTTATACCCTTGCAGCCAATTTATGTTGGTTGTAAATTTATGTGTATGACAATATGTTATTCAATAAAAGGCATTCTTTATCTTTGTGTATTTATTAATTATTTAATTATTAATCATAAAGATGAAATCCATGGAGTAATTGTTATATAATTAGAAATTATAATGTGATTATAATGATGAGATTTGAATTGCATTTTTTTGTATTATTCCTATAATGTTCCTATTCATCAAGACGGGTTATTAATGAAATGGTTAGGCTAACACATGTTTGTTTCTTTTTTATGAAGAAAGTAATTGATCTCATAAATTAAAGTGTGGAGACACTTAAACAAACATGTAGGCGCTTATTAGAGAATAAGTTCACTTAACTAACCCGATTATGAGAATCCTAAATGAAACATTACTTGTGTGTTTGTGGATTATCTCATTATAATGGTTGTATAATTGATCCTTAGACTTGAGATTACCATATTTATCTCATGTAAGAATTACTATGTTTTGATGCTACTTATGTTCTACACTTGGGGTAGTTCAATTTGGTAGTTATTGGATATAGTATGAACTATATGGAGATAGTTGAGTAAATCGATGAAGAATTTGTTATTCTAAAGTAATTAGGAAGAATGTTCTCTTGTTCTTCATTAGTAATGATTTTGGCAATCTTTGGCTAGAGTAAATTAAAATTTGAAAAAGTTGTTTCCAAATATCAATTATAAATTATTTACTAATTAGCAAGAACGAACATGATTGGATTATTTAGAGTAGACATGAATTATATAATCTAAGTCTAATTGGAACATTAGATGACGAAAGGATTAATTTATACATCATAGCCATGCATAGACAGGTTAAGTCAAACCACTTTGACATTCCTAATATTTGGGTGGTCATGACATGTTGCTAGACGTCAATCATGATCTGTGATTATAAATTGTTTAATTAGGGAATTAAAGATAAATTAAAAAGAGTTTTAATTTATAATTCTAATTATGAATTAGAATTAGAATTTATAATCATAGCCAAGATATTAGGAATCTAATGGGTCACACATAAAAGATCTATAAAGGAGAAAATGAAATTTGAATTAAGTTGGACTTAATTGAGAAGTTTTAGAAATTTTAAAGATCAATATATGATATTTGATCTTATAAGGACTAAATCATAATTATGACTAAAGTTTAACTTTAGTTGTAATTTTGATAAAATCCAAAGACATGAAAAATATGATAAAATCCAAAGTCTCTAATACCATGGACGATTGAACGGCTCGTGGATTGACTGATTTAAGGCGAAAGGAAAAATTACAACAGGAAATCGAAACAGGCTAGTATGAGTTTGTTAATTTCTTGTTTTATATTTCTAGTTAAATTTTATTAAAGTTGATTTTGTGGAAAAAAAATTTAATTCATTCCGCTGCGCTTAGATTCAATCTTGCATTTATTTTCCAATAATGGTATCAGAGCCACCTTTAACAAATTTAATTGTGATTCATAAGCATGTATTATTTTTTATTTGATTTAAATATGCAAAATTACAGATGTATTTGGTAAAATTGTTTTGACAATTTTGTTATTTGTCAAAATTGTTTTGACAATTTTGGTATTGTTTCTACTTGTTATGGAAATGTTCCATAAGTTTGTCTCCAGGGAACGCCTACTATTATTCTTCGAAAATGCAACTGAAATGTGTTATTTTTCTGAAAACATTATGTTTTTATGTTCATGTTCATCCGGAAAGTGTTTCTGGATTTCATCTCTTAGTTGACTGCTTCATAAGCTTGTGTTAACTGTTTTTGGAGTTATAAAATAGTTACATGGGTTCTGGAGTTGTAAAATGGTTACTTGGGTTTCTAGAAATGTGGGATTTTTGGAAATGTTGAATATGATTCATGTGTTTCTAGAAAATTCTTGTTTTTTATCTTTGTTGCATTTTGGTTTTCCTTTGTGCAATGTTTCTAGCAAAGAGAAAATAAAGAGTTGTTGTCTCTTCATTTGCACAATTGAAACATGTTTCAGATGATCTTCATTAATTCAAGTATCCATTGCTGTTCTAGATTCAATGCATAACGTATGCTTCGAGTTTATTCAATACACATGTATCCATTGCTTTTCATAATGTATGTCTTGATGCTATTTTTCTATTGTTTCTATTCAATGCATAACATAAGTTTTAACGAAACAGATGTTGATTTTCTGTTGTTTTATTACTGTTCAGTCAGTGCCATTTATCGAATCATATTGCTTCAATGAATGTGATTATTGTTGCGTGGTTGGTTAATGGGTTTTATTTTGGTTAATGGCTGTCGAAGAGATGGAGGCCATCGGAGATTGGAGAACCACCACCTTCGATGGTGGTCTTCTCACTCTAGAGAGATTTGTCTCTTTAGAGTTTTATGTTTATAAAACCTTAAGTTTTTCATACCTTTAGAGACATAGAGATGAAGACTAGAGGCAGAGTAAGCAAATGCTAGATAGCAGACCAAAAATCAGAAGAAAAAAAACAGAGTCGGGGAAGAAGAAGGCACACGCTGCCCATATCCTAGGAGGAAGCACCTCCTGGGGCTATGCTGACGTCTGTTGCTGCACAGTTTCTTTTGTTTTTTTATTTTTTTTTATTTTTTACCTTAATGAGAATAAGGTTAATTTTTATTTAAAACGTTTAATTTAATTTTTCAAGAGTTGATTAATTAAATTAAATATTTTTCAATTTAATTTTTCAAGAATTGATTAATTAAATTAAATATTTTCAATTTAATTCTTCAAGAGTTGATTAATTAAATTAAAAAATTTTCAATTTAATTTTCAAGATTGATTAATCAAATTAAGTATTTTCAATTTAATTTTTCAAGAGTTGATTAATTAAATTAAATATTTTCATTTTATTTTTTCAATAGTTGATTAATTAAATTAAATATTTTCAATTTAATTTTTTAAGAGTTGATTAATTAAATTTAAAAATTTTTGATTTAATTTTCAAGAGTTGATTAATCAAATTAAATATTTTTCAATTTAATTTTTCAAAAGTTGATTAATTAAAATAAATATTTTTCATTTCTATATTTATATAATGAGATTATATTATTTAGAATGAGACTTAGTTTTTTAAATCCCTCATTAATTATTAAGTACATGTTTAGAACATGAATAATATCTACCATTATTGTAGGATTAAACCAAAGTATTGTTTAAGGTTAGGCTTGTTGAGTAAACTCGATATCGCTTTAACTCGAACATGTTTAGTTTTATAACGGTGGGTTTTACTTATTAAATTTATATAATTTGGATGAGTTAACTCATGATCATATTAATTTGGAGGCAAGGTTAGGAGTTGCGCATCAGATATGTTGTTGGCCAAGAGTTGTCCCCTAATGGATTTAGGAATCACATAAGATGTGATTGATAAAATGTTATCTACCTAATTTTAATTTAGTTGGTTTGATGAGTAAACTCAAGATCAATTAAATTAAAATGGGATCCTAGCCCTCTAGGAAATTATGTGATAATATATCGAATTAATAGTGAGGGTTATTAATTTGTTTAAAATAATGAGAGTAACCAAAATTTTAAAGTCCTTATTTATTTGGTTTTACAGCATAAACTAATTATTTTTTTGACGAAATAGTTGTTGAAAAATGAGTATGAACTTATCCCTGAGGAGCATCATGGATGCAAATAAATTGACTGGACCGAATTTTTCAGATTGGTTGCATAACCTTAAAATTGTTCTAAGGCAAGAAAAGAAATTGTATTTTCTTGAAACTAAGCTTCCATTTGAACTTGCACAAGATGCTGCCAATAAGGATTGGGAGTATTATCAAAGTCATATTGATGACAATGAGCAAGTTACATGTGTGACATTAGCTAGCATGTCTCCCGAGCTTAAGAGGCAAATGAAAATATTAATGCAAGGGAAATGTTCCCACACCTTCAATAGTTGTTTGGTGCACAAAGCTGGGTGGAACGGTTTGAGTTTGCGAGAGCTTTGTCTCAATGTCAGATGGCTTATAGATCTTCAGTGGAACTTCATGTTCTACAGATGATTGGCTGCATTGAAAAACTAGGCCAATTGGGGTATAATTGAACCTCAAGTTGAACATTGGCTTAGTGCTCTAGTCTCTTGCCCCGAGTTTTTCACAATTCATTATGAATTTCCACATGAACAAAAAGGAAGTGTCATTGGCTAAATTGCTTAACATGCGCAAGACTGTTGAGGGATGCCTTAAGAAGGAATCCAGTTCTGTTCTTATTGTTGGCTTTTCTTCTTCCAAGAATAAGGGTAAGACCCTTAAAAAGAAGAACAAGAACAAGAACTAAAAAGTTTCTGCTAAAGTAGGAAAGCTGGCGATGTCAAGAAGAAGAATGACAAGGGCATCTGTTTCCATTTTAAGGGTTTGTCCCAATCCACGTATATAGACAAAGTGTTAAAGAGGTTTAGCATGGAAAATTCCAAGAGTGGCTTCTTACCTATATCGCATGGGATTTATCTGTCCAAGAGCATGTGTCCTAAGACACAAGAAGAAAGAAATGGAATGGATGGTGTTTCATATGCTTCAACTATTAGATCAATCATGTATGCGATACTATGTACGAGACTAGATGTTGCTTATGCCTTGAGCATAACAAGCAGATATCAAGCTAATCCCAATGAAAGTCACTGGACGGTTGTGAAAAACATCTTGAAGTACTTGAGAAGAACTAAAGATATTTTTCTAGTCTATGGAAGAATTGAGTTGAGAGTTCAGGGTTATTTGGATGCCAATTTTTGATCTGGTCAAGATGATAGTAGATCATAGTCAGGGTACATTTTTACTCTTTGTGGTGGTGCGGTTAGTTGGAAGAGTTCCAAACAACCAATCATCCTAGATTCAACAACTAAAGCTGAGTATATTTCAATTTCTGAGGTAGCGAAGGAAGCAGTTTGGATCAAAAAGTTCATCAATGAACTTAGAGTGTTTTCTAGAATTGTTGTTTCGATAGTATTGTACTGTGACAATAATGACGTTGTTGCACAAGCAAAGGAATCGATGTCTCATCAACGATCCAAGCATGTACTTAGTTTCACTTAATTTGGGAGATAGTGGAATGGAAGGACATCCTGATATAGCAAGTTTACACTGAAAAGAATCTTGCAGATCCTCTTACTAAGCCTTTATCTCAAAAAAGACATGATAGATATATAAATGGCTATAGTATTCGATACATTGGCGATTGAATTTAGTGCAAGTGGAAGATTGTTAGTTTATACCCTTGCAGCCAATTTATGTTGGTTGTAAATTTATTTGTATGACAATATGTTATTCAATAAAAGGCATTCTTTATCTTTTTATATTTGTTAATTATTTAATTATTAATCATAAAAATGAAATCCACAAAATAATGTTATGTAATTAGAAATTATAATGCGATTATAATGATGAGATTTGAATTACATTTTTTTGTATTATTCCTAAAATGTTCCTCTTCATCAAGACAGGGTATTGATGAAATGGTTAGGCTAGCACATGTTTGTTTCTTTCTTATGAAGAAAGTAATTTATCTTATAAATTAAAGTGTGGAGACGCTTAAACAAACATTTGGGTGCTTTTTAGAAAATAAGTTCACTGAGTTGACACGATTATGAGAATCCCAAATGGAACATTACTTTTGTGTTTGTGGATTATCTTATTATGATGGTTGTATAATTGATCCTTAAACTTGAGATTACCAAAGTTATCTCATATAAGAATTACTATGTTTTGATGCTACTTATGTTCTACTCTTGGAGTAGTTCAATTCGATAGTTATTGGATATAGTATGAAACTATATGGAGATAGTTGAGTAAATCAATAAAAAATTTGTTGTCCTAAAGTAATTAGGAAGAATGTTTTCCTGTTCTTAATTAGTAATGATTTTGGGAATCTCTGGCGACAGTAAATTGAAATTTAGAAAAGTTGTTTCCAAATATCAATTATAAAACATTTACTAATTAGCAAGAACGAACATGATTGGATTATTTAGAGTAGGCCCGAATTTCATACTCTAAGTTCAATTGGAACATTAGATGACGAAAGGATTAATTTATACATCATAGCCATATATAGACAGATTAAGTCAAACCACTTTGACATTCCTAATTTTTGGGTGGTCATAACATGTTGCTAGACGTCAATCATAATCTGTGATTATAAATTATTTAATTAGGGAATTAAAGATAAATTAAAAGGAATTTTAATTTATTTAATTCTAATTATATATTAGAATTATAATTTATAATCATGACCA
>JAOSBN010000001.1:11652606-11677691 GCA_027563595.1 Erythroxylum suave
TATCTAACATGATATTTTTTCTACCTCACTTCAGGACCTAGTTCTGTTTCAAGATCAATGACACTCATTTCAAGAGAACTGCTTGATCCTCTTGTTTGTCCATCCACTTTCCAACTCTGTTCACCGGCCATTTCTGCTTCCACGCACTCTTTCAGTTCCCTCACCACATGGCTCATAGTTGGCCTCTGAATGGATATTGACGGTACACAAGACACTGCTATCTCCAAGATTTTCCACAAAGAATTAGTGTTGAGCTTTCCCTGCAGTCTAGGATCTACTGCATTTCTGATATCACCTCTAGCTAGAAAGGGGCTTATCCAGTGAACAATATGAACGTTTTCGTCATGATTTTTTATGATTGCAGACTGGCCTGTGATTAACTCCAAAAGAACAATTCCAAAGCTGTAAACGTCGCTTTTCTCTGTTAGTCTGTTGGACGAGTAATATCTGCAGTAGTAGAATCACTTATGTTTATTAGTCAATCACTGACCATGATCAAACAGAGCTTCTGCATAGAGGATAATTTATGATCACATAAGCCTTACTCTGGATCAACATAACCAACTGTGCCAACCACCATTGTTGACAAATGACTCCTGCTTTCACCTGGGAAAAGTTTTGATAATCCAAAATCAGCAATCTTGGCCTGCAATTTTTCGTTCAACAAAATGTTGGCGCACTTAACATCTCTGTGAATTATAGGCGGCTTGCAACCAGAGTGCAAGTACTCTAGCCCTGTAGATTCAGCCAAAATTTATGTTAATCTTCAGTACAGATGCAGTATATTTTAATTTACAATCCCACGCTTTTTCTTGTTGCACCTTGAGCTGCATCCAGTGCAATTTGTAGTCTCTCCTTCCAACTCAATGGCTCCTTTCTCTTATCTGCGACAGTAACACATCAAGCAGACTATTATTTTACTTTCTTCCGTCGGTCAATTTTCATTTTTCGGGTACTTATCAAATAATTGTGCAAGAACTTGTAACTGACTTGAAAAGAGGAAAATGCTCAATACCTTGTAGATATTGCTCTAAATTTCCACCAGGCATATACTCGTAGATGATGCCAATGTTGCTTCTTTCATTACAATAACCTATAAAAGAAGCTATATTACGATGATGGACTCTCATCAGGAGATGAGCCTGCCAAGCATTCATTTTAAAGAATAATAAGTGTCAATAACATTTCTACAGCCATTGAATCTCTAGTTGAAGAGTTTTAAGTTTTTAGATTTGTTGCCTGACCTCGGTTCGAAATTGAGATGATCCATGAGTTGATGAAGGAGAGACCATTTTGACGGCAATTGCAGTACCATCCACCATATGACCATGGTACACTGTTCCAAAACCTCCTTTCCCTATAACAGTTCGGAAATTATCTGTCATTTGCACAATCTCAGCATAAGTAAAATGCCTGTTGTCTGACTTTAAAGATGATCCTTCTTCCTGCTGGGTATTTTCAGACATCTGCATAGCTACAAGGACCACCTTGAAAACATTATATGCAGTTTAAGTGAAGTGAACTTGGCAAGTCTTAGAATATGTTCTGTCCTAATTTCAGTTCTATCTTCCCACAATCTTCCTTGTAATGTTAGTATACGGAAAGTAGGACACATACACATACTTCTCCTCCTTCTGTAGATGTACAAAACAACCAATGCCATGATGATTATGACCAACAGAACAATGGATGCAGCTAGCGGAACCACAATACTATTACTCTTCGCTTCTTTGCATGGAGCTGACAAGCAAAGATCCTGATTTCCACCCAACCTATCATTAGATTATTGGTTATCAGGGAGATCAACATGAAAGACGATTGATTTTACATACTCGAATGTATCAAATTAGGGGGAAAAAAAAAAGGGTTGTAGGTAATTATCCACCTCAGTGACAGGGTCCCGTTCTTAGACTTTTCAGTCAGGGAAGAAGGAACCGAACCAGAGAGCTTGTTTCCCTCTAAATTCCTGGAAGTTTAGTATAATGCTTCATTTCCCCTTCTAAACTAATACAAATTAGCTTCAGACAACGTGGATTACTCACAATATCCTCAAATCTGACAGTTGAGACAAAAACTCTGGGACTGATCCTGTTAATCTGTTGTTTGATAAATCGCTGCAAGTTGTGGAAGAAAAGCGGAAGTAAACACTAATTGTTTCCATGAGACTTGGGCGTTACATTAAATTATTTTTCTTCAAAGGTTAAATCTTACTTACAGATGTTGTAATGATTTGAGATTGGAAAAATATTGAGATATTTGCCCGGTCAACCCACTTGATGACAAGTTCCTAAAAGCGATCACATGCCTTAGTCAACAGATTCCTGATGTATAGTCAAAAGTTTGCAGATGTACTAATGGTCTTCATCTTTTCAGACATAACAACTTACAAAGAGGTAATTCTTGGGGGATCATAACCACTGTTGGTGCAATTCAGGCCATCCCAAGGATACACTGGCGCACATGGATCTCCTTGCCAGCCTTCCGGCAAGTCATAACTTGACTTGATTTCCTCAATGGCAGTAACTATGATAAGCAAATAAGGATAAGTAATGCCACGACTTGAAAGAAGATATGCATAAACTGACGACACTCTAGATGTCAACAAAACATACCATCTTCTTTATCTGTTGGTTTCTGATAGAAAACTCTGACTAAATATATCTCCATGGCATTTAGAATTGGAGGAAGGGTAGAGTTTTCTGACTTGTACAAGGCAAAGCTCAGTTTGGCTCCTCTAACTGACTGCGGGCTAGTTACTGTTGTTGAATGTAGGTAACTGGGAACAATTCTTCCCCATAACGAGTTACCATTTAATGTGATGTTGAATTCTCTATATTGATTCGCTTTTAGGGTTTGAAGTTCAGCGAAATGCATGTATACATTGAAATCTAAATTGGGATCAGCGATCTCAAATTCGAAACTTAGGGGGTTATAGACACTAGCTGGTGTTGCAGCAGTGCTCATGACCTTTGATGGCAAGTTGAAATCAGTATCATTTAAGGAATCTATAGGGAATCCGGTGCTATAGGATTTACAATGAGGACAGTTATATGGAAACCATATTCGATCGTAAATGTCGTCATGGTACCTGAGCAGCACAAAAAAGTACGTAAAATTATCTCAAATATGAGCCTCAACAACATTTTTTTTTCCTTCACATCAAAATCAATGGGACTGTATATCCTTTGATTATCAACTTTTGCACAGTTTCTTATATGACACAGATAAGAAGAGACCAAGGAAAATGTCAAAAGATAAACCAGTTAGTAACTAACCTTATGATCTGGTTTGTCGTTGAGCCGAAATCGAGTCGCCGGTATAGAATTAATGAGCCGGATTCTGTTCTATAAGTCGAATCATGGAAATGTCTGACCTCCAGAGCTGATATGAAAGGGGTTCCAGAGCCAGTGTTTACAAGACAGACGTATATGTTATCCAGATCGGGGACATGTATAATTTCCTTGATTACCATCTGAGAAGCATTCTCAAATTTCACTGTTTCCCACAAATTAACTCCCAACGATAGGTCGAATTGAGGTAACTTGTCTGCATTATCATAGTTGCCATACATGAAGGAGGCTCTAATTAAATAGATCCTGGCTTTGCCTTCTGGTGGCCTCATAGTGTAACAATTTCTTTTTCCATCAGGAAAACTTCTTACATTCATAAATGAACGTGGAATTGCATCAGAAATGAAGTCGGTTGATATGTGCTTATTGACTCCTGTTCTGATGAATCCTCCATCTGAAATATATTGTAGCTCGGTTTTGGCATCTTGATAAGTGGAACCATCTGCTATCCCACAATCAATGTTTATGGAGCCTAAAACAATCCAAAAAATATAATTATTCTAGTTAAATTCAAAATCAACTTGAAATTCAAGAGAACAACGCAATGTTTCGTTCTTTCATAAACTTTACATAGATTGCGAGAATGTACAGCAACCTGTTTCTTTCAAATGGAAATCATGGAAGGCTGAAACTGTAGATAAACAAGGGAGAGAAGCTAATTGATGAAAACATTTCTCCCAGAATTTGTGTTAGATTCCATTTTCGTTCAGATAATATTTACAGGGCCTCGCAGTAAAAAAGTGCAGAACCTAAATTCACTGGCAACAAGTGCAAAGTTTAGGCATTAAAAGTCTTAACATCCACTATCGTGTGCATGTACGGTTTTGGCTGTAGAAAACTGTTAGTGATAATGATCAAAACCAAAAAGTTAAAAACCGGGATAATGAGCATCTTTCTACATGAACTTGCACATGAAAACTGAAATATTTATGTGAAATATGGCATCATTGAAGATAATTCTTACTACTTACCAGCTATATCATCTAGCTTCCTTCTAGCTTGCTTTTGAACGATAACTTGAGTATCTGAATGTCTAAAGCTTGCAACTTGTGAAGTTAAAACCATGAAGCTATTGACATGTGAAGATAACATATACATTAACCATATCACGGAGCCAAAGGCGCATCTTTCTCTGCAGTTCATACTCATTTTCTATTGAGGATATGGGATGTTTTTAGATGCTGAAAAGCATCGGTTCCAGCGAGAGAAGGTTTGCAATAACCGCAAACGAACTTATTGTCAATGATAAAAGGGAAATATCAGCCTCAGCAAATAATTTCAACCACAGAATAAGTTGCATGCTGTCCTAAGCAATTAAAGCATTTACTCGTTGGCTTTAAGAAAGACCAAGACTAATTCGCATGCAAAGTCCCATAGCAGGTTTTACTGTTTGAGATTTGCATTTTGCTCTCAGTTGTGCCAAGGTAAAGTTTGGGTTAATTAAGTGGTTATAACTTGACATGTTTAAGTTAACTACAATTAGAAACTAGTTAGGATACTAAGGTCTAAGTAGAAAGACAAAAGATGGCAAACTGTAAAGGGTATTAAGCTACTAACAAGAGCATATCTCTAATGAACTATATAATCTCTATATTTATGATTAGAGCTGAAAATCCAGTGAGGATATTAACAATATAAATCTTATTGCAGGAAGACGTGTTACTTTCAATAGCCATGCAAAATCCATCGACTTGGCAATAAATGTTGCCAATTTTTTTAGTTGCGTATTAAAATCATTTTACGTCTCGCAGCGTCATGTACTTCAAAAATGGGACCCAGAAATTAAAGCATGAGCTTGAGGTAGGTTAAAGAAGTTTAACATACATAAGGGCATTCTGGAAATCCATCGTCGTCAAAATTTATGGTTATTAATGAATAAAGTATTAATTGATACTACGTAATGAATTAATGAAATAATATGAATTATATGATTATATAAATTATTATGTTATGTGATATGAGTGAGCTATTGAGAATAGTCCATTTATTGAGTTCGTAAAACTTATCAAAATTGCAACGTTGTCTTTATTTTTTTGTTTAATGAGTATGATTGACTGAATGTCCTAGCATGCTACCCTCGTAGAATATGTTCTCGAATACTGACAGCATCTACGGGAATATACACTATGAGAGGGGTGATACAACATATCTTTAAATTAGAGGGATTAAGAGGAAAAATACATTTAAACTACACTTTTATTGAGCCTTTTCCTTTGACTTTACCTCACCCTATTTTTATCCCTCAAGTGTAACCAATTTTAATTCTTAGCCTTTTCTTTGAATTTTATTAACCACGTTATAAGCCGATAAACATTTTTTGTTAGCCGTATATATTGTCTTTTGCACCATAAATGATTGTATTTACTTGATTGCATAAGTATCAAAAATGAGGAAAGATGTGAGGTTGTATATTTGAGGTTATATCTTCTCATTTGTTAGTAATCAATATTTCATATATTCTCCTCGTAAGCTTATATAAATTAAAAAATATCTTGAAATGAGCTTAGTAAAAAAAGAGTAAAAAAGAAAAAATTGTTTTTGAATTTTTTTTGCTATAAGGAAAAGATAACATATTTGTGCTATTCAAGATTTGTTTTGCACCTTACTTACATTCTAATTAGTGACTTAGGCTTAATTAATTCAGGTTTTTGTATAATCTTGCTTTGACAATTTACTTTATGTTGATTAAGCCAAAATATATCCTTTGTTCTATCTTACCTAAACCTTCTTAAAGACTTTTTGATTTATTCCTTTAGCTTATTTTATAATAGTGGAGATATGATATATTAGCAAGCTTATGGTTAAGAATCATTCTATATATTAATTTGAGAGTGTAATTAATGTTTACCCTAAACACTTTGAGTGAATTGAGTGAATCTTTTGTGTGAGGGTATTAATTGTGTAATTTATGATTCATAAAGGTTATCAAAATGTCATTTGTGGTGTTTGCTTGTGAAAATCTATTCTATAATTGTTTGATTTTAATTGTATTTTGGTTTGATTCTTGAGGCGTGACATTTGAAATGTGAATAGATAATTTGAGATAGAGGGTGATGGATATCGAGAAGAGTCGATAAATTTAATTATTATTTGTTTAAGGACAAGAAAATACCTAAGCGTAAAGAAGTTGATAGCTGTTAATTTATTCACATTTTTAGGTCATATTTTTTCTTTTTATTTGTTTATTATTTTTAGTACTGAAGTTGCTCATATTTTGTTTTTAAGGTCTAACTCCTTAATTTGAAGCAAAAGAAATGAATTTGGATAATTTTAAAGCAATTTGTTTGTTGCCTAAGTTATGTAGTGAATGGCAGGTACATAGTCGTGTTGGAAGAGTTTGGAGGCGTGCTGATTGATTTATGTAGAACACATTTGTGTTAATAAGAAACACGGCTATGTAAGTTGTGAATAGGCCATGTTCAAGCACATATGGCTTTAAGAAAACATCATGTGGTTGTTTAAAGTACATAGTAATCAACAAGCCTATGTATCTCCTAAAATCTAAATCTTGAATTTTAAAAGTTAAGATTGAGTGGTAGAAAAGAGAAGAAGACTCATAAAACATAAGAAGAAACCCTAGAACCACTAAAAGCATAAACAACATCCAAAGAAACCTCTTTAGAGTGTATTTTCATCAATCTAGATTGAAGATTATTGAATATTATAGGGATTTCAGCATGTTATCCTTAATTTTTAGATTTCTCTTTAGTTTTGGCATTTTTTTAAATATGAATATGATCCAAATTCTTTTTGATATTTAGATTAGACGAAACTCATGATGATCTTTGAAGTTATTTTATTTTATTTTAATTCATTAATTAGTTTCATTGAGATATAATTATATATTCTTAATTATTATTAAATTAAAATCGTTGATATAATAATTCATAAGTGATTTCATATATTCGAGAATGAAAAATCCATTGTATGAATAGATCTAGTATAATTGAAAGGAGTTTCATGCAAACCCAGAGATAGGTCAACATAAATCTTCTGAATTGAGGTCAAACTTAATAGTAAAATTCATAAATCAATTAATGTGATTGTAGTAGTTTTAATTAAAAATATATTCTAATTAATTAATTAACTTAGAATTGAGTGTTAATAGACGTGATAAAGATATTTTCCGCATTCCAATGAACTCTAAAGTAAATTGATTAATGAAATCATGACTATATGAGGAGTCTTAAAGGAATACGAATTCCAAGTACTTTTACTCTTTTGCAAATTGATAGGTGTGATTTGCATGATGTTTTAGGGCTTAGTTTATTACTTATTAAGTGTTAATTTGATTGATTAGTATGTGTTTAGGTTATAGTTTTGTTAGTTTGTGTGTTGAAGTATTTTTATGCGTTAGTATAAGTCTTTGAGCTTAAATATTATGTTTTTGAGATACCTTGATATATTTGTTAGTGTTTCAGGGCCAAAATCGAAGAACGGAGAAGTTTCAGAGACTTTCAGGCCGAAACTAGGCCACGATCATAACAGAAACATGGAAGTCAACCTATGATGGTGGCATAAGGGCCACAATCGTGATAGAAGACCATGCCCTAGGCCACGATCGTGATCTGCGTTGGGCAGATACGCAAACAAGAGAAAAAGTCAAGTTTCAAGAGATTTTTTAGACCATTTGAACCTCACCCTAAGTCTACCAAGGTATTTAAAGAATAAGAAGAACACAAGAGAAGCAGCTTTTCCATCAGCCGTAATCTCGAAACCCTAGAGAGTTTTATCGAAAGATTGAGGAAGAAACGAAGGAAGAGAGACATGGAGAAGAAGCGTATGCAAAGTACTTCCCAAAATAGGAGCTTTCTCACCATTGCTGCCTCTGTCATCCATTTCGAGTCTATTTCTGTTTTATTTTATTCTTTATGATTGTATAGAATTTGAGATAGCCATAGATGATAGATTCGTTGAATGATAAGGATTTGTCTAAACTCACCTTTGGGATATTTTGTCTTTGATATTAATGAAGTTGATTGATTGCGTTTTCATTGAATTTCTTGTGATTTCAATTCTGCACTTGCATAATTCGGTAACAAACTAAGCGGGTAAACCGAGTGAAAAATCATTAAATTGAGCTAATGAGAGTTAGGTAATTTAATAGATCAAGAATTGAATCAAACCAGTAAATTTGTGTAACGAGAGATCTTGCATAGGTTTTCAGTAGTTTATTAGACAATTTCAGATCTAATTTAGGTTTTGGATAAATTGTGAATCAAGAGGTTACAATTCCCATAATCTAATTAGGGTTAATGATTATAACTCAAGAGAGACTAATCAACCCTAGGACCGTCTAGAATCGGTAATTCAATAAATTCATAATCAATTAAGTTTTCATTAAAGTCGGATAAAAATCCCCTTTTTCTTAATTGGTAGTTTTTAGGTTGTTTTGTGAATGGGTGTTGCATATGCTATCTTGTTTATATTTCCAAATTTAGTTCTTGAAATTGATTACGTGATTGAAATAACTTTTTGCTTTAGTTTTATTCATTTTGAGTTTTGCAAATTGTGTTTGGCCTTAGATTTTAGGATTAGATTAACCCTTCTCGTGGGTTTGACACCTTAGGTCCTACGCAAACGACTCGTGTGCTTGTGGAATATTGAGGTTAAATTATTAAAGCTTTTTTATATCGAAAACTTACGATCAAGTTTTTGGTATCGTTGCCAGGAGGGCAATTAATTTAGTCCCATAGTTTAAGGTATTTACATTAGTTTTTAATTTTTGTTTTCATTCTTTCTTTTCTATTTCAAAAATCGTGCTCTTGTATGAACATAAGAGTCATGAGAGGTTCAAGTCGTGTAGCTGAAACTTTAGACTTAGATATCACTCGACTAGAATGAACCATTAGGAAAGCTCGACGAGAAGAAGAAGAAATAGAGAAATCAACAATAGCTGAGGAGTTTCAATAGAATATGAACCACAGAGCAAACCAAGGCTCGCAACAGTAGACCCTTATAGACCTCATAAGATCGGGGTTCAACACGATAAACCAAGGAGTAGCTAGGCCTCCTGTTCAAGCAGCTTCTTTTGAGATTAAACCAACCCTCTTAAATATGCTTCAGCAAAATGTGTTGTTTTAAGGATTAGAAAACGAGGAACCCAATGCACACATAGTGAAATTCCTCGAGATTTGTAACATCTTTTGATATTGTCAGATGTCAAAAGATGCGGTCAGAATTCGACTGTTTCCCTTTACCCTTAGAGATAAAGCAAAGAGGTGGTATCATTCTTTGAATCCAGCCAATGTTATGATGTGGGATTAGCTAATTCATGCATTCTTAGATAAGTATTTCCCTTTAACTAAGATCACCAATATTATCAAGGAAATCACCAATTTTCGACAAGGTGACGAGGAATCAATCTACAAAGAGTGGGAGAGATATAAGGATTTGCAATGGAATTGCCCACACCACAACTTACGCAAGGAATTTTTTTTGCAAACATTTTATAATGGAGTCAACCCACTGATGAGGAAGACAGTTGATGAAATAGAAGAGTTGATAAAGGAGATGGTGAGCAACAGCTACTTATGGACGAACGAGCGAGGTAGGCAACCTGCTACTTTCAGAGAGTAAAAAGGAATCGTGGTTGTCGATCAAATGACTGAAATGCAAGCAAAGATTGACAATCTGATGACAGCTCAATAATATGAAGGCGTCGTCCTCATCTTCGGTAAATGCCATACAACTCAAGTGTGAGCTCTGTGGACACATAGACCATGATACTGTGGACTATTACCTAATGAATGAAGACGATTTGAAGTAAGTAAACTATAAGGGAGTGCAATATGGACGAGGAGGGGGAAACAACCACTACTCCAACACCTATAACCCTAGGTAGAAGAATCACCCTAACTTCACTTGGACGAACAATGTTAGAGGGCAGTTCAGACCTCAAGGACAATTGGGCTTCTAATAAGATAAATCAAGCTCAATGGAATCCAAATTAGACAAGATTTTGGATAAAATTGGAGGCATGGAAGATGCATATAGGAGGCTCAAAATCAAATTTGAGCAAGTGACAAAGAACCATGTCTCGTCAATACACAATTTGGAGGTCCAGGTAGGTCAATTAATGAAAGCTATGTCTGCTCAGAATGCTGGAACCCTTCTAAGTAATACCGAGTCTAATCCAAAAGAAAGGATCATGTCCATCATTCAGACCGAGGATAAGGAACCTAAACAGGTGAAGGAATCAGGAGATAAAGGAGAAAATTAAGTAATTAAAGAATACCTTCCAAGTGAGCCTGTAATATAGCCAATTAAGGCAACTTGACCTGTACTTCCATACCCTATTTTTGCTCAACGAAGGTTATTTGCAAAGAGGAAAGTGAGGAATTTAAAGTAAATTGAATCAAACAAGGTTGAGGAAGTGATAGAATAACTACAAACGAAGCTCACATTAAAGGAATCCATCAAGAAGAAGGTTAAGGAGCGAATATTAGAAGAAAACTCTGATATAGCACAAAAGAAAGAGGACCCAAAGAATTTTTATATACCTTACAATATCAATAAAGTCATCATAGACAGGGAATTCATGGATTTATGAGCGAGTATAAATATGATTCCCTACACCTTTAGTCAGAAGTTGGGGTTAAGAGAGTTAGCGCTCACTAAAAACGACCGATAGAACATTGGATCAATCGAAGGGGCTTATTAAGGATGTGCACATAAAAGTTGATAAATTTACCTTTCTCACAGACTGTTATATATTGGATATTAGAGAAGATATAGAAACCCCTATAGTTCTTGGACAACCGTTCCTGGCCACTGCTTGCTCAATCATTGACGTTGATGGGGTGAATTAACTCTGAGAGTAGTAAAGGAGCAATTAACCTTCAAGGTGTCTAAGAAAGACTAATGTTCTCCTTTACCCCCAACGGATATCAAGGAACTTGAACCTCGAGGAGAACGGGAAGATATCGAGGATCCTAGGAATGCATTCAAAAAGAAGCACTCGTACAGAAGAAGGCGAGGAAAGGAGAATTATAAGGAAGGTAGAAACTGTAGCATTGTGAGCGAAAAAGACCGTCGAGCTACTAACGTTAAATGAAGCGCTGCATGGGAGGCAACCCATGGAATTTTATTTTCATTGATTGTTTTTATTAGAAAGTTTGAATTATGTAGTTAAGATTATTTTGTTTTCAAATAAAATCGAAAAGAAATAAGACTTCGTTAGAAATTGGATGAGCGAACAAGTAAGAGAGGTTAAAAGGCCACAAAGAATTACGAAGTGAGTTGGAAAAAAATTGCCAAAAAGAACAGAAGAAGAAAAATGAAGAATTGATGGAAAACTGCCAGCCATGAGCGTGGCATGAGACTAAGCAGAAGAGGGAACACTCACAATTTTAAGAAATTTTTGCCATCTCACCCTCCATCCACCTATATATTCATTTCTAACTTCACTTTCATTCAATATTGAGGATTTGTCTAAACTTACCTTCGAGATATTTTGGCCTTGATATTAATTAGCTTGATTGATTGTGTTTTCATTGAATTTCTTGTGATTTCAATTATGCACTTACATAATTCTGTAACAAATTGAGAGGGAGAACCGAGCCAAAAATCATTAAATTGGGCTAACGAGAGTTAGGTAATTTAATAGATTAAGAATTGAATCAAACTAGTAAATTTGTCTAACAAGAGATCTTACATAGGTTTTCGGTAGTTTATTAGATAATTTCAAATCTAATTTAGGTTTTAGCAAATTGTGAATCGAGAGATTGCAATGCCTATAATCTGATTAATGTTTATAAATTAGGGTTAGTGATTATAACTCGAAAGAGAGTAATCAACCCTAGGACTATCTAGATCTGGTAATTCAATAAATCATAATCAATTAGGTTTTCATTAAAGTCAAATAAAAATCCCTTTCTCTCAATTGGTAGTTTTTAGGTTGTTTTATGATTGGGTGTTGCATCTACTATCTTGTATATATTTTCGAATTTAATTCTTGAAATTGATTGCGTGATCGAAATAATTTTCTGCTTTAGTTTTGTTCATTTTGAGTTTTGCTAATTGTGTTCGGCCTTAGATTTTAGAATTAGATTAACCCTCCTCATGGGATTGACACCTTAGGTACTACAAGAAAGACCCGTGCGCTTGCGGAATGTCGAGGTTAATTTATTAAAGCTTTTTCATATCAGAAACCTGCGATCACATATCTAGTTTATTAATTTTGTTACCATATTTTTAGTTTATTTTTAATTAGGTTAATCAACATCATTTTAATTTAATATGAAAAGAGTTGTTACTAGTAATTATAGTCTTTGTGGGATCGAACTATACTCGCTAGTGTTAGCTACATCTATATTGTGCGCTTATGATTAAAACTAAATCACCAAATACTGTCATGTATTTGTTAAACAGGGTTGTTAGTCAAGAAATTTTAAAGACTTTTTATAAATTATGGATAGGTAGGAAACTCAATTTCTAGTACAAATATGTTTAATTTTGTTTGATAGAAGTAAGAATTTAAAATTCATATAAAAATAAACTAGACTTAAGAATGTCCAATGGTTTCTTCATTAATTGTATTGAAAAATTAAAATAGTACACATTTTATTGTCCTAGCTATAGTATAAGAATTATTGAAACTATAAATGTAAGGTTTTTTGAAAATGGTGAAATCTATAGGAGTCCAAAACCATATAAATTTGAAATATAAGAAGTTAGGATAAAGATTATTTCACCTAAAACTTCTTCTTAGTTTTTTCTTTCATATTTCTTGAGCATTTTGACAATATGCAAGAATAAAAAATGGATGAAGAAGCTCTTCATAATGAAGCTATTGCCAATGAATCTCTAATAGATAAACCATATTAGATAATATTAGAAAAGTATGAAGATAAAGAAGACCTAGTAGTTATGATGATTATATATTTTTTTACAAGAGTTATAATTTAACTTAGAAAATAATGATGAATCATTTTGCACTGTTGCAAGTTATAAAAAGTAGTAATTTTGTTAAGTAGTTAGACAATATGAAAGATCATATGAGATCAATGGATAATAATGAAGTCTATAACCTTATTGAGCTTCCTAAACATTGTAAAAGAATTAGGTGTAAGTGAATTTTTAAAACCAAGCATGAATTCAATGACAAGATTAAAGGATATAAGGCTAGACTTATTGCTTAGGGTACTCAAAAAGATGGCATTAATTATAATGAGACCATTTATTTCTTTCTAGAAAGGACTTAATTTGAAATTATCATGTAATTGGTAACTCATTATGATTCACAGCTCTATCAAATGGATGTAAACACTACATTTCTCAATGGGAATTTAGTGGAAAGTATATATATATAATTCAACCTAAAGTTTCTTATGTTCAATTATACCATCACTTCTTTTAGATTTAAGGAAACATTATTGATCAATATATTTATCTAAATGTTAATGGGAGAAAGTTGAAATCCTTGTCTCATATCCATGGAAGCTTAGTTATTCCAATAAAAATGGATCCCTACAGGTAAAGTGTTTAAAATTGGTTATCATGATGAATTGTTTGATTTAAAATTAGTTATACCTACTTTTCAAGTTTTTAATCCTAGTGAAAAAAATGCAATTGTTATGAATGTGGAACCTGATATACTTCCTAGTCCTCATAAATTGATTTCAAATATTGCCATTGCTCAAAATGATTATATTAGTAATAAGATCTCTCTTTGCCATAACTTGTCTGAAGCTCCTGATGATGTTAATGGTTTTAAGAAAGATTCTTCTGCTAATGCTAATCCCAGTATGGTGAATCATAAGTTTATAGGAGAAGGAGAAATAGTAGTTGCCTATAAGCTTTCTGTTTCTATCTCAAGAGCTGAAGATTTTAAAATACAATAAGGTAACTTTAGAAGGAGATTATCTATAAAAAAAATGGAAGCAGAAAACCATAGGGGATAACCACCCAATATGTCAATCCTGGTGTGGGATACTAGAGGATTGAATGATCCTTTAAAACAGAATGTTATGAAAGAGCTTGCGAGAGACAAGAAACCTATTTTAATAGATCTGCTTGAAACTAAAATAGAAAACCAACCTTTGCACTTTCTCGTACTAAATTATTGGGTGCTTTTTGGGAGCTACTTTGTAATCATGGCTCTCACTATAATGGTAGGATAATCTACCTTTATAATACTAATATGGTTTATGTGCAATTGATAGAATAATATGATCAGATTTTGCAACTTGAATGTTAGCTGAGTAACTCTAATATTCAGTTTGATGTCTCTCTGGTTTATTCTTCAATTTTTGGTTTTCAAAGAGAGACCTTATTGGCTAGTTTGTGGTATATTCATCTTAGAACTCAGCTCCATTAGATTGTTGCTAGAGATTTTAAATGTTCTCTAAATTCTTCTGAAATTCAAGGTGGTAGGAGCTATCACCTTGTTCTGACTAAAGAATTATATAAATGAATGTAGACTTAGTGGACTTTAGTTTCACTAGTAGACTACTTTCATGTTCTAATAATCACCTTGTCCATTTGCTCATAAGGAAAAAGCTTGACAAATCCCTTGTGAACTTTGTTTGGGTTGATAAATTTCCAAACTTCTTTGTGCATTTTAGAGAAACTTGACATCAGACCATTCTTACCAACTGATACAAAAACTTAGTTAGTGTAGAACACTTGCTACTCCCTTTAGATTCTTCAATGTTACCTTGGCTATGGAAGGATTCTATGAAACTGTTAGAAGCTGTTGGAACTCTAAAGTCCTTGTTTTCAATCTTATGAACTCATATAGAAGCTAAGAAAGGTGAAAATTGATAATCTAATTCAAGAAAAAAATTTTAACTTGCATACTCTCAAGAAGAAACTCTTAACTGCTCAGAAGTGCTGTTATGAATCTCCATATGATTCTAATCTTTAACAAGCTAAATTGCACTGCCTTTAGGACTATCAGAATGCACTTAACTTCCAAATCTTAGTACTCAAGAAGAAAGCTATGATTCATTCACTAAAGGAGGGGTTCTAACACTAGGGTTTTTAACTTCTGCTTGTTAGCTAGAAGAAATATTAATAAGATTTCCAAGCATCTTGATAATGTAGGTCAGAAGTTATTATGTTGACCAGATGGGAACTATTGATTCCTCACTCCCCAGCTCCAATGTTCTCAAAATCTTTGATCACGATGTTGACCAAAACATCAAGGAAGCTTTGATTTCTCTATTTGCACCTCATGATATACAAAAGGTTTTATTTACTCTACATCCTTCTAAGTCTCCTAGCCCTGATGGATTCTCGACTTTCTTCATTCAATAGACTTAGGAAATTATGAGGAAGTTATAATGGTAGATTGCATAATGTTTAATGGGTATTTTAAGATGTGTTTAGTGGTTAAATTTAATATTTAGTGCTTATTTAGGATATGATCTTGTTTTTTAGTTAAATAGTTATGTTTTGAGTGTTCTGTGGGTTAGAACACCCTATTAAGCTTTAATTGTATGTGTTTGAGGTGCCTTGATGTATTTTCTAGTATTTCAGGGAAAATTGTGAAGAACGAAGACGATTTGGAGATAGCCCAAAGCCGAACCCAGGGCCACGATCGAGGCAACAGAACTAGGAGGGATCAGCTATCGTGACAGAAGACGAAGATAGCGCAGACAATCTTCCAGTTTTTAGTTTTTGAGGGACTTTTCAGACTTTTGGTACCCTAAAAAACCCTAGGTTACCTTAGATGGCAAAGACTATATAAGGCATAATGATGTAATCCTAATTTTTTCATGCCTCCATTTGCCATTTTGAGAGGGAACATAAGGAAGAGAGAAGAAGGAGAGAAGGGGAGAGGAGCATTTGTAGCTGCTGTCCAACCACTCCAACCCAACCATTTCAAGTTCTTTCTTACCTTCTCTATTTGTTTACTTCATCTTGATGTATGACTTGGGTTTGAGAGTGTTGAACGTGTTGTTAATGATGTTCTAAACTCCTTTAGGGATTTGTTCTTAGATCAATGTTAATGTGATTTGATGTTAATACATTGGTTAGTATGATTATTTGTTGTATTTGTATGGTTCAGTAACAAATCAAGAGAATAAACCAATAGCAAAATGATTAGATTGGGTAATGAGAGTTAAACAATCTAATAGATGACGCAAATAATTGAATCGGTAATTTATACAAAGAGAGATCTTGTGCGAGGACCCGATAGTCTATTAGAGGTTTAAGATCAAATTGGATCTGTAGGCTTTTTGTTAATTGAGAGATTCCAAATTCCTTATGATTTAGGGTTTAATGATTATAACTCGAGAGAGAGTAATTTACCCTTCGAAAGTCTAGGACCGTTACCAAATTAACTCAAAAGTAATCATGTTAGCATTTGATGATAGGATAAATCTTCCTTCTCATAATTCTTTGATCTTGTCTTGTTGCTATATCGCAATTGTTAAGTGGTTGTGCTCTATTTGATTTAATTTTGTTAATTTTGGAATTTTATTTTCATTCAACGTCTACTTGATTGTTTAATTTTTTGTTTTTATTTTCATTTAAATCATGTTTTTACAACCTTAGACAAAGTTAGGATTTAATTAGTTTACTAATTCCTCGTAGGATTGACACCTCAACTACTATGCTTACGACCTGTGCACTTGCAAAATAATAGGGCTTTTATAAATTGTAAAACTTGCTCAATAAGAAGCTTTTTACTGAGCTTGTTTTGGAGTTTTTTGAATTTACAAAAATGTTGAGAGAAATCAATAACACCTACATATGTTTGGTCCCAAAGAAGCATAATCCATGTACTATGAGTGATTATAGGCCAATCTCTTGAGGCAATATAATCTATAAGGTAATCTCTAAGCTACTTGTTGAAGACTTAAGACTGCCTTATCCTGCTCAAGGTGCCTTCATGCCTGATAGATTCATTGGTGATAACATATTGCTTTTGCAAGACTTGCTTAAAGACTATAATTTAAGGAAAAACCTTAACAATTGCCCTATAAAGATTGACTTTTTTAAAGCTTTTGGTTATGTTAGCTGGGACTTTATTCAATTATGTCTTGAAGCATTTCATCTCCCTCTCAGGTTTGTTTAATGGATTATGTCCTAGATTGCTTCCTATCTCTTAGTATCTTAGTATCTTAGTAAATGGCACTCCCTCGATTCCTCTCAAACCAGTGAGAGGATTCAGGTAAGGAGACCTTTTATCTCCTAACCAATTTACCCTTGCTATAGAAGGTCTTTCTTGGCTTCCAACAAAATTAATCCATTGTAATGGGAGTTTTAAATTTCACTAAAAATGTAAAGAGCTCTCTCTTACTCATCTCCTATATGCTGACAACCTATTATTGTTATGTGGAGCTACTATTACCTCTATTAATCAAATTATGCATCTATTAGCACTCTTTGTTGATTGGTTAGGTCTTAAAATGAATGTTACGAAGAGCAGCCTGGTGATCTCTAAAGATGTTAGGAATATTATTGAACTAAAGAGAATCACTAGGCTTAATATTAGCCCCTTTCGTTTTCATTTTCATTATCTGGAGGTTCCTATTATCTCTACTAAGCCTAGGTTGCAAGATTGTTGGCCTATCATTGAAAAGATCAAAGCTAGAGTGATGGCTTGGCAAAACATATTCCTTTCCTATGTACCAAGACTTATTTTAATCATATGTAGCACCCCACTCCCATCCGACATATGTCCGTACGCTTCAAGAATGAACGAGCACATGCCCAACAAAAAAGGCATGCTAACTATTGTACCTTTAATGCATTGCATGGAATCATAATTAAAATAATAAATAGCACAATGTCTAAAAACCCAAAATTCTTCATTACATTTCGTAAACCATGATTTATAATGTAGCATTATATACAACTTTCAAGTTTATATATTGACAACCAATTAGAGTTCACATCTCTGTCTACCAAGTATGTTACATACATGAGAAATTTACAAAAAAAATTAAGATTAATCCTTTGGTCCTAGCTTACCAACATTTGAGCCATGTCTTTTATTCCAAAAATATTATAAAATCTCTTCTAAGCAGTCTTAGAAGCTAAGTCGTCTCTCTCTCGAACTTGAAAAGTCAACGTTGCAATTTTAATGAGTTTTGTGAACTTAGTTGAGTAACCATCCTTAATGGTCCACTCATATCACACATATCACAACAATTCATACATTCAAATTATTCACATCTATCAATATAAAGCATCGTAACTTACTTTGATCATAGACTTTCGCATTTTTCAATCAATTCGATTCCACATTTCAATTGCAATAATTCAAATCATATAATTCGTATGTATATGCAATGTTTATGAGACTCACGTTCATTTATTTCGTTGTTATGATCGAGTGTCTTTTTCACTGTCCCGTATCCATTGTGGATACCAGTCTCATTCATACTATCCCTTATCCATTGGGGATATAGGGCTCTTTATACATATTGAGCCATAAGCTCTTACCACAGATATCTGAGCTTTAAGCTCTTTTTCATTGGCGACTTCGGTCACGACTACCTTTATCTTTCATACATTCATGTAATGAACTGTGCCATGCATAGTCAATCATTACACCCATTCAATCACATTCAAATTCGTTCTCATTCACATTTGTCATTGGACTTTTAGTCCAACATTCAACATTTAAATTGAGAAACAAGTAGCCAATCAAATTCAAGTAGCACTTCTAATGTTTTATTCATGCATCAAACACCTTAGACATTGAATGTTCGAAATTAAGTACATACACATCATATATCAATTTAATAAATAATTTAATATACAAACAATCATAATAAGACCATCTTAGGTTACTCACAGTTTGCTCTAGATAGATTATTGCCTTGACGTCCCAGTAATGTTTGGATGAGCTCGATCTAGTTGCTTCTTTACATCATACAATCACACACATTTACAAATTACTACTTTGCACCATCATACAAGTACTCATTTATGCATATACGTATGTGTTATGTATTATGCATGTTCAATGACAATTCCCAGGTATATTTCCAAATACATATCTTAAAAACAAATGAGAACCCCGTTTTAATCATTCTTTAATCTCTAATGCACTTTACTCACTTTATTCACCTCATTCATCATTAGTTAGGTCCATTTTGAATCTTATTCAAGCCCAAATACCTCGTATGGAAACCCCTAGCATTGATTAGTCCATAACTGATTAGAAGACAACTCTCCTTTCCCATAGGTCTGGCCACGATAGTGATGTCCCTATCACGATTGTGACAGAAACTTTTGGACTTGGCCACGATCGTGGATAGAAACTTTTTCTAGCCAGGCCACGATCGTGGTATTCCTGCCACGATCATGACAGACTTTTCTATCAAGTCACGAATATGGGAGTGAGGGCCACGATCGTGCCCTTGCAAATTTTTCCCTTCCTTCATTCGAATTCTACATACATTTAAACACCAATTCACACCAAAATTTCCAGAATTTCCTATCTCTAATATAACATCATCCCATACTAACTCAAATACGAAATTGGTTTGCATTAAACTTTCCACTTCTACTCATTTAACTTACCATATCGAACTAAATCTCATCCTTCATAATTTCTAAACTCCTTCCATACTATGCCTCATTCATAACATCCAACCATTCTTTGTCCACATCTATCATTTCTAGTTCAAAGCCTCTTTATTTCTACCTCACTTACCAATTTAAACATTCACCAAAACAAGTCATACAAAGTATAAACCTTAACCACAAAAACAAGACATTTTCATAAACTCTCACATCGTCAATTTCCTGCACATTTTCTATTTCATTAACACCTTCATTTCATTTCTATCATTTTAATACACCTCAATTCAAGACTCCAAGTATAAACCCTTTTCTCAACTCAAAACTCACAATTTATTATCAAAATTATTCCTCACTAAAACAACTCATTCATAACGTCAACTTACCCAAAATTAAAACATGATCTCTTACTATTTTACCACCCACGTTAACACCAACAATCAATTTCATAATCAAGATCATAAATCTCAAGTTAAACATCATATATGTTTTATTTAACACTACTCATAAAGATTAAAACACAACTTACTTGATTTAGCTTCAAATTCTTAAAACTTTTCAAGAACACCAAGAAACCCTAGCTCTCTTCACAACTCACATACAGCACCATTCAAAGGTGGAAGGTTAGGCTTTTTGTGAGAAATAAAGGGGACAATGAAATGATGGTAGCAAAGAAGGTGAGTATATGTCGTGAAGATGAAAAACATAAGAAAAGTGATGGAGAAGAAAGCTATGAAGAGAAGAAAAAAAGCAAAATACAAATAACCAAATTTTCCTTTCAATAGCATAGAATCATGGGAGATAAGACATGGTTTGGCAAGTGACACATGTCACTTGCCACATGTCCAATTTCTAATGGTTTAAATTAGATCCTTTCATTAACTAGTCCAATCAACTTCAATTTCTACCCCAATTATCTCCAAATTCTAGTAACATATGTTATTAAATCCAAAAGTCATTTAAGAAAATTTTCCACTACCAATTGACTATTAATTCTACTTCCATTTATTACTTGTCCTGCTACTTGACATTTTTCCTAGACCAAAATACCCGAATTTTCCAATAATTTTCCTAAATTTCACCAAAATCCTAAATCAATACTTACACACACCAATTAAGTTTTCAATACATGAGCCACAATTCATAACAGAATTTACATTTATAAATCAAATATACCTATACAAATGCCAATAAATGCATGTACAATCAATTTATTGTGTATAAAAATTGATATTCATATATGTGTGTATGTCATATTATGCATGAGCATGCAATGTACTTTTTGTCATCTCAGTAATCTTTACTACACTGTATTCTAGGATCCTAACTCTTAACATGAGATAACAGGATGTTACATCATATCTGTCTTCAACAGTTTACATCTCCATTAGACTACTCAGGCTGCTTTGCCAAGAAGGGCCATTAAAGAGATGGAGAGGGTAATGAAATCTTTCCTATGGTCAGGAACTATAGTTACTTCCATGAATACTAGAGTTAAAAGGAGTGAGGTGACTCTACCAAAAAAAGAAGGCTTAGGGATCATATCAATTTCTACTACTCATAATGGCTTAATCTGTAAAAGATTGTGGAGGTTATACAATGATCTTAATCCATCGTGGACTAAATGGATTCATGAATATTATTTGAAGCACTCTTATTTTTGGCAGGCTGATTATTTTAGGGATGGCTCTTAGATACTCAAGGAGACGATGAGATTAAGAGATATCATCTATCCTTGTATTAAGAACAAAATTGATAATGGAGAGAAGACTTGGTTTTGGTTAGCAGCCCCCTCATTCATTTTCCTAACTTCCTAACTCTCAGAAACAGAATACCTTTAGACTCATAGGTTTCTTCCTTAATTGTAAATGGTGAATAGAAAGCAAACTTTAAAGGTTTTCATTCTCTTATGGACCACTTCCCTAGTCTTTGAAACATTGTTACTGAGGATTCTGTCTTCTAGGATCCAATACCGAATGGTGATTTTACTAATTAGTCTTGTTACAAACTATTTTTTGCTAACTCCACTGTTGTTCCCTATCATAACGTGCTTTGGAAACACAATATATGTCATAAGGCTTCCTTTATAACATGGAATACTATTAAGAATAGGCTTTAAACTAAGAGTTAATCGAGGGGTAGGGTGGATGCTTTATGCTTACTATCTAGCAAGGTTATCAAGGACAGGGACTACTTATTTTTTCTATACAGTTACACTAAAGCTATTTGGAGTGGAATCTTGCATTTATTTCCTATCCCTCATTCTAGTTATAACTGGGAGTATGTCCTGAGATGGGTTATTTGTAACTTAAGGAAAGGGCAACCATATTTAACTCTCCTCAAAGCTGCTTTTATCATTACTGTCTATTGCATTTGGAAAGATAAAAATAATAAAAGATTAACGGGTAAGAAGGAAGATAAATACCTTATCGTTGACAGAGCTATAAAAATGATCAAAACACATATTTATGCTAAAAATGCACATCTATCTCTTTTTGCTAATATGAAGAATAGATAGCAACTCTAAGTACTTCTTTTAGTTGCATTTTGATCTTATCACCTGTATATTTCTAATGATCTTTTGTAAGTTTCCTATAGGCTTTTAAGCCTTGAACTCATTGTAATGTTGTATTAGTTCCTACTACAGTAATACATTATTCATTTTGTCAAAAAAGTTATAATTCTCATGCTGCATATTGATAAGATCTTGCTCCCTAGTAATGATCTTATCTTCTTATAGAGATCAAGATTTTTTTTCTCGAAGAAACTAGAAGTGAAAGATATAGAGACATATTATATATGATTTAAATAGAAATATTTGGTTATAGATTCTAAGAATTATTAAAATTGTCTTTGATTAAAACTAAATCACCAAATAATTTTGAGTATTTATTAAATAGGGTTCTTAGTAAGGCAATTTTAAAGACTCTTTATAAATTGTGGATAGGAACGAAACTCAATTTCTGGCACCTGTATATTTAAGGTTGTTTGATAGAAGTAAGAATTTAAAATCCATATAAAAATAAACCAAACTTAAGAACGTCCAATGGTTTCTTCATTACTTATCTTGAAAATTTTAAATAGTACACGTTTTGTTGTCCTAGCTATAATATAAGAATTATTGAAACTATAAATGTAAGGTTTTTTTTAAAATGGTGAAATTTGTAAGAGTTTCGAAATACAAATTTGAAATACAAGAAGTTAGGATATAAATTCTTTGACCTAAAAAACTTCTTCTCAATTTTTTCACATTTCTTGAGCATTTTGACAATATACAAGAATAAAAAATGGATGAAGAAGCTCTTCATAATGAAGTTGTTAATGAACCTTTAATAGATAAACCATATGAGATAATATTAGAAAAGTATGAAGATAAAGAAGACCCATTATTTTTTATGATTATATGTTTGTTTTCAAGAGTTAGAATTTAACTTAGGAACTAATTATGAATCAATTTCACTTTCACAAGTTACAAAAGGTAGTAATTTTGTTAAATGGTTAGACAATATGAAAGAAAAAATTGAGATCAATGGATAATAAAGTCTATTACCTTATTGAGCTTCCTGAATGCTGCAAAAGAGTTAAGTGTAAGTGGATTTTTAAAACCAAGTATGAATTCAATGATAATATTGAAGGATACAAGACTAGACTTATTGCTAAGAGTTTCACTCAAAAAGATGGCGTTAACTATAATGAGACCATTTCTTTTTTTGTAAAAAGGACTTATTTGAAATGATAGCATTGGTAACTCATTATGATTTAGAGCTCTATAAAATGAATGCAAACACTACATTTCTCAATGGAAATTTAGTGGAAAAAGTATATGCAATTCAACCTAAAATTTTTATAGTTGAAAAAAAGGAACACATGGTGTACAAACTCAATAAGTAAACTAACTTAAGAAAACTTTCAGAAAATATTTTCTTATGTTCAATGATACCATCACTTCTTTTAGATTTAAGGAAACATTATTAATTAGTATATTTATCTAAATGTTATTAAGAGAAAATTTATACTTCTCATTTTGTATGTTAATGATATCTTGCTCACTACTAATGATTTTTCACATGGTTAAGAATTTTTTCTCCAAGAACTTTGAAGTGAAAGATATATAGACACATTATATATGATTGAAACAGAAATATTTGAATATAGATCATAAGAATTATTAAAATTGTCTTAGAAAATATATATATTATAAAGTTCAATGAACATTTAAGATGGAAAAGAGCTTTGCAAATGTTGACCTAATTCAAAAAGAGGGCAAATTAAGTCTAACATCATATCTGCAAAAATAACTTGGATTGTAAAGAAATATAATAAATTCCTATTATTTGTAGCTTAATGTATGCTTAAACTTGTTCAAGACCATATATTATTTTCTAATTAGAATGCTAGTTAGATATTAAAGTAATCTAAGATTTGATCACTAGAAAGCTACAAAAAGTATTAAAACGCTTGAAAGGAACAAAATATCATATGGTCATTTGTAGGAGATCTGATTATCTTGAGGTAATAGATTATTCGGATTTAAATTATGAAAGGAACAAAAACCAATTTTTATAATTTTTCATAAATTTTTGAAACTGGAATAAATTAAAACAAAAAAACATAAATTAGAAATTCAAATTTTCAAAAAAAATTAAATAAAAACAATATATTAAAATAAAATTTTTTAATTATTATTCATATTTTGTAAGGTAAAAATTGCGTCCTTTTTAGGACTTTCTTCCCTTTGGATTAGTTGGGCGAGGCACAGACGAGAGAGATGCGCATGTTGACTTTTAAGACTTTTTGGTATTTCAAAATTCTAGCCTGCTAAAGCTAATTCAAGCGCATGAATGACCATCCACTGCTATGAACATGCTTCGATTCCCATTATCTTTATTTATCATACATTCTTTTCATTAATTGGCTTCGATTCAAGTGACTGGCCATTGTTACTGGAATCTAGTGATTGGCTAAGCTTTAAAAATCATCTGTTAATTTCAACTTCAGTAATCCAATAAGATCATTTTATCAAATGGTAGATGTACAGCAAGAGAGGACTAGGTCATAATCTTGTAAAGAAACTGAGTCGTGTGTTGGTTTCCTGCCTAAATTTATTGCACAGGAAATGCAGATCAATTATTCCAGGCTTGAAAATTCAGTTATCAAATTTTTAGTGCAAGTCAACCTCAACGATCGGCTTTTCAAAGCCATTTGCATCATCACTCGTTGAATACTGACTTTTTCTGTCCAAGCAAA
>JAOSBN010000001.1:11694400-11721719 GCA_027563595.1 Erythroxylum suave
TAATTCCTCTCTCACCACATCTCTTTGATGGAGAAGGCAAAAGATATAATATAGATATACTTATTGTGCCTGAAACTCTAATTCAGCTTCGGAATCCATTCCAGTGCTTTTGTGAAAGTTGAACCTGTATTTGAAATAAGACATAACTATTGTATCTTCTCCTATATAAACTAGGAATAGGGACAGAGAAAGAATACCTGATTCCTAGATTTCACCTCCCTCTCATATAGTAGAAAGCTAGCATCAAAAGTAATGAAATGCATTATGTCCATTGTACTTAACTTATAAGCATAGTGAGCCACAAAAGGATATAATGACTAGGCCTGCTAGACTTATGCCAAATGATAGGGGACCAAATTTGCCTATAGTTGATCTAATTCTGCCACTTTCTAAATCTAGCAATGTTGAAGGCGTTCAGAAGCATCTTGAGACATTTTGGAATATGTCCTCCTTCTCTAGATCTGGTTGATAGTTTGGAGTAAGATACTGAAACTCCGATGGAATGTTCCATTGTCCCCTTAGTAAGGTAGAGTTAACCTTTGTGTTGATAGGAAATCCACTCCGTATCTGAAAGATCTTGAAGATATCTAATTAGAGAGCCCTTACCATTCCAATTATCAAACCATAAATAAGCCTTTTCTCCATTTCCCACCCTACAATTCACCAGAGGTTCTAAGAAAGGTTTTAGCTTTAACAGTTGGATCAAAGGCCAAGAGAAGGAAGGTTTTATCAGTATAGCCCAAAGGCTAGTTCCTTTTAGGAAATAGCTATGAAACCATCGTATCCATAGAGGCTTCTTTTCTAATAGAACATTCCACAGATTCTTGATCAAAGATGAATTATTAAACAAGGCAATAGGATCAATCCTAATCCCCCTTCTTCTTTCCTTTTACAAACTTCAAACCATTTAACCTTAGTAAAATGGCTATCCGAATTTAAATTTCCCCAAAGAAATCTTTTGAAAAGCTTCTCAATGGTTTTGATGACACCTTTAGCTAATGAAATATTTGAGGACCAATAAACATAAAGAGAGTTTAGGATCGATTTGATAAGTTGTAGCCTTCCACCAAAAGAGAGGACTTTTGGACCACATCCTAATCTTCTCTATATTTTTTCTATCAATGGAAAGCATTCAGTAAATTGTATTCTTTTCTTAGTAATAGGAAGTCCCAAATAAGTCAAAGGAGCAGGTTTCCTCTTCATTCATTTAATTTCAAAGATATTGTTTTCCATCATAGTAGCACTAGCAGCTAGGATGTGCTGCCTCTTGGTAAGGTTAATCTCCAAACTTGAAATTTTTTTTAATACAGATAGTGTTAACATGAGTAATTCAATATACTTCCTATAAGCCTTAGAAAAAAAACACCAAGTCATCCGTAAAACATAGATTGATTAGCCCTACTCTTTTGCATTTACTATGATGGTACTGTTGTCACCTATAACCAAGTTAAAAAGAAACCAACTTCCGTCAATACAAATTAATATAGTAGTGGAAAGTGGGTATCGTTCTCACGAGGAATTTTAACGATAAAGAGTTTACAAGTTCGAAACTAAAACAAAATAAAAAAGGGGGGTTTTTAAATTGTAAGTTAAACAGAATTTAAATGGAATACAAAATTGAAAAATAACTAATAGCAAAACAATGATAATCTAATAATCAATAAGAACAAATCTTGGCTTTCGATCTCCTTCATTATTAAACTTGCGTTGATCATTGACACTAAAAATAACCAATTTATTAGTTTAAACATTCGTCGTGGTAAATTTCTTTACCTATTTTCTCTTATGTATAGTTAACCAAAACATGTATTTGAATTACCCTTTATTAATCAATAACCTAGATACAATCTCAGATTAAATTAATTAATAGCTTTACGAATCAAGAAAATCAAAGAACTAGACAACATACATATGATGTATATTTAGCCTAGACAATTATTTTTCCTAGAATCATGTCCCTAATGTAGTAGACACAAATCATAGTCACTACTTTTGATTAAAAGAATTGAATGTCAATCTGTTTAATCTAGCGATTGATTGAATAAAACCATAAACTAGTTTCGCACCTAGCTATAAAATCAAAAATACTTGACTAATAAATCAATTGAAATAAAGAACAAAAGTCTCACAACATACAGGGTTCAATAACTAGGATTTCGTAAACCAAGAAAAAGATTTAGCTACTTATAATGGAATTGAAAATAAAAGAAATAATAAAACACATTGTCTCCATCCCAGCACTTTATAGAAATTCCGAAAATATGTAGAAAAATACTGCAGAAAAATGAAAAACTATAGCTGTGGAAAGCAAGAAGAAAACTTGCAAAAAAAACATAGAACACTACTCCTAAAGTGGCTGCCATGAATAGTGACGCCAATCTCCTTTTATCTCCTTCGATCTCCATCTTTTTTTCATGATCTTTTGCAGATAAGCTTCCCTCATATCCATATTGTAGATCCCATTGATAAGATAGCAATCTAATCTTTAAAGATTGTGAAAATTCGAATTTAAACTTTGAAACAAAATCTACAGAATCTGTTTCTATCCTTGCACGTGGCCACGTCTAGTCACTGGATTGCTGCCAAACTAGAATTTTTAGGTTTCTTTGTTCCTTTTGCATCTTTTTAACTTAATTTCATCTCCTAAGTGTTGGAAATCATTTGAAAACAATTAAGACACAAATCTATCAATTTCGAATAATAAATTCCAACATATAAGAGCGATTTATATATCAAATAAGTACAAAATGACAATTTAACATATGAAATCTGAAGTCTTTGCTTTTGCCTACCTTATTTTGGACCAATTGACTTAGGAACTCCATACATATGATGAATAAATAAAGGGATATTGGATCTCATTGCCTCAAACCTCTGCACTCTTAAAGATATCAGTAAGTGTACTATTAACAAGGATAGAGTCTGTAGGAGTGGTGATACAAGCCTCTACCCATCTGACAAACTCACTAGAAAAACTCAATAGTTGTAAGGTCTACAGAATAAAATCCCATTCCACATGATCAAAGGTTTTCTTAAAGTCAATTTAATGGTACAATTTGGAGGGTTGTTCTTCCTTTGATACCCTTTTATCAGCATTTGGACTATAGAAATGTTAACTCCAATTCTTATACCACGTAGAAAAGCACTTTGATTATCAGAGATTAATGATTCCAAACTAATTTTAATTTATTTCTAAGATCTTTGAAATGAAGTTATAAAGGAAATTAGTCCGTGTAATAAGCCTATAGTCATCCAATGAAGCAGCACAATTGGACTTGGGCTCAAACAAATATAGGTTTTATTAGTCTCCTTTAGAAGAACCCTTTAGAGAAGAATTTCAGAATAACTCTATTAATCATATGACTAATTTCCTGCCATTTTTTTAAAAGAAAAAACCATTGAATCCATCAAGTCTAGGAGATTTATTAAGGTGCCTTTAAAACATAACCTCATCTATTTCCTTCTCTTCTACTAGTTCAATGAGGTTTGATGCTTGTTGGTGGGATAACGTATTATGAATAAAGGAGCAAAGAGAGACAAAGTTTACTTACGATTGAGTAGAGCTATAGAAACTCTAAAAGTCTCTCTCAACTTCCTTTAAAAGGTCTTTTTCATGGGAAATTTCGTCACCATTCTGCAATTTAAGGGAGCTAATTCTATTTGCATTCCTTCTGGATAAGATTGAGTTGAAGAATAACTTCGAACACTTTTCATCATCTTTTAGCCAATTGAACTTAGCCCTTTGTTCAATAGATTGTCATGATCCCTAACTTTAGATAAGTAAGACATTAAAAGATGCTTCTCTGAGCTTAGCTAGATAAGGTTTGCAGGGTCCAACTCTAACTCCTACTGTATCTTCTACAGCTTATATGTTTTTCATAACTCTGTTTCTAAATTTATATGATTATAAGTTTGATCATCTAAATCATACAAATTTAGTTAAGTAGGACTTATTATTGTAATAAGAACAAAATTGGCTTAAAGTGCCTTTAAATTTGTTTAATAAACCTAATAACAAATAAAATCCTAGTTCATTTTTATAACAACAAAATGTAATATAATAACTATAGTGAATGCAATAGCTCCCTAATTAATATAATAATTCTAGTTCCTAATAAGGAGGATAATAAATAAATATAACAACTATAATTCCTAATGAGGAGGACAAATAAGTTTAAACTAAAACTGCTTTTGGCAACTACACTAACTCCTGGATCCCTTCGAAGGACACCTTCTCTCAATGTGATTTGGAACAAATTATTATGGTTTTAGCAAGCTCCCTATGAGCATCTTTCATTCTTTGGTTACCATTAAGGTTAAGCTTAGTACAATTCATACCATCTAGATTTATATGTGTGTCACACACTTGTATATTAGGTAAATGTAAGGATGAATGCCTGGACTATCTTTGTTTAGATGACATTACTTGAGTTACATTTAGGAAACCATTCTCCAACTTTGAAACATAACCAACAACCCAATAATTGAAGTAATAATATACAATGGAGCTAAAACTATGAAGTTGGTAGAACTACTAATAGAGTAGGCTATAAAATATCATTAAGTTATGGGATTTATTGCATTTTGATGGAGCACATTCAAAAAGCTTTTTAAGATCAAACCATACAAATGAATATGTTGTTGGAGAATTTAATATGAATGGTAAGGAAGCATTGGATCTCATGCCAAGTCCACTTAAATTATAGTAGTTACATCATAAACATTTAGAGGCTGCCTATTTCTAATTAAAAGCTTAAGCATTTTTAAGGCTTAGGTAGAGAAGTAGCACCTTGGAGCTTTGCTTGCCATTAGGTTAATTTGTTGAAAAGAAGAAACTAAGAATCTACTATTATGGCTATAACCTTTAGCTTATAGTTTAGGTTTTATAAGGTTAATAAATAAGATTCATTAGTAAAGTGTTCCTTACACTTCTACTTACAATCTTATACTTAACTTTATTAATGTTATTATTTAATGCTAATCTGGGAGGAAAAAAAAGGAGGCCTAAGAAGAATTGAGAGGAGGTGATCAAGAATGATATCATAAAGTTGGAACTTACTGAAGACATGACCTGCAATAGAAAACTTTAACGTATTACGATTTAGATAAAGGATCTCTCGTAAAGAGGTCCTTGTAATTCCCATGAGTGATTTAGCTATTTCCTCTTATAGTTAGCCTAAACTTATAAGTAGACATTACTTATTTCTTAGGGATTTAGCCTAATTTACTTGCCTAGCCTCATTTAGTAGTTTTTACTACTGCTGCTACTGCTACTACTACAACAACAACTTCTACTATTATTACTACGACTACCACTACTACTACTACCATTACCACTATGCCTACTACAACTATGACTACAGCTACTGCTACTGCTACTACTACTACGACTACTACTATTACTACTATGACTATAACTACTACTACTACTACTACTACGACTACTACTACTACTACTACTACTAATACCACCACTACTACTACTGTGACAACGATGACTACGACTACAACTATCACTACTATGACTACTACTACTAACTACCACCACTACTACATCTATGACTACTATTATTATTACTACTCCTACTATTACTACTGCTACTGCTGCTACTACTGTTGTTCCTAATACTATTACTACTACTACCAGTACTACCACAACCGCCACCGCCGCCACCGCCACTATTACTACAACAACAACAACTACTACTACTACTACTATGACTCCTACTACTATTACTACCGATGCTACTATTACAGCTACTACAACTGCTACTGCTACTACTACGAATGCTACTGCTACTACTACGAATGTTACTGCTACTACTACTCCTACTACTACGAATGTTACTGCTACAACTACGACTACGACTACTACTACTATGACTACCGCTACTACTACTGCCATTACTACTACTACGACTACTATTACTACTGCTACTACTGCCACTGCTACTGCTGCTCCTACTGCTAACACTACTACTGCTACTATTGATGCTACTATTAAGATTGCTACTGCTACTCCTCTTACTACTACTCCTCCTACTGATGTTGCTGCTACTGCTATTACTACTAATACTACTACGACGACAACCATAAAGACCACCACAACGACTACTACTACTATGACGACTACTTCTACTACGACTATTACTCCTACTACTCCTACTCTTCTTACTCCTACTCCTACTGCTGCTGCTATCACTAACTTCTTGGGGATTTAGCCTAATTCACTTGTCTAGCCTTATTTAGTAGTTTTTACTACTACTACTGCTGCTTAGGGATTTAGCCTCATTTACTAGTTTTTACAACAACTACTACTACTATTATTGATAGCCTTTCTACTAATTATGGATAAGGCTATGTACTACTGGACCTCTTCAAACCCCACGTGTCAGTGGGATTTTAACAAGTGTTGTTGCTACTATTGTTTCAAATTAAGATCTCATCTCAATTATCTCATTATATTAATTGTTTAACTTAATCTAATTATGAAAGATAACTCTTTTAAATATTTGCTTAGTTCTAATTATTGATTTGATAACTTATTTAATTTAATAATTCAACTCCTTGAAAATTTAAACTAAATTCCTAAGTATTCCCAATAAAATAACCCTTTGAAAAAAATTAGAAAACAATTTTCAAATTTATTAGGGATTTAAACTAATTTAACCATAATTAAACTAATTTAATTAAAATTAAAGCTTAAAACATATAAAAACAAAAAAGTGGGTAAGATTGTCATGTGCCAGAAGTTTTTTTATACACACCCTTTCAGTCAATCAAGGCTTTAACTAGCGTGTTCGCTCATTTAGGGTTTCTTCATTTTTGTCAAATCCTCATATTAGGTTTTACTCCTATCTTCGTTCACCTCTAGCAACCACCACACAGTCGTACCCAACTAGGTGCCACCGCCTATAGCACCTCCATATGACACAATCACTGCATGACCACTGCTACCAGCAGCACACTGAATTTTAGTTGTTTAACCATGCTATTGTAGCTCCAACCTTCTCTGATCAGTCATCGACGACGGCTACAAGCTCCAATCGTTCATGGAGCTAGCTAATGCCTCTATTAGAAATTACAATGTAAGTTAATTTTGCCCTTAGGGGCAATTTTGTAATTTTCCCTTTACATGGACAATTATTAATTGTAATTTTGGTTTTCAACTAAATTATCAGTTAAGTTATGTAATTTGATCGAGATAAGGATAATAAAGTGGCCCAATAAATGATCTAAATTAATACGTTAAAGTCCAAGTAGAAAATGGATCCCTTTTAGTGTAGACTTGGTCTATATCGACATTGCGATGGGGAAGCCTGATATGAAAACTATATATATATAGGTTAAGGTCTTCTGTAACTACTCATATCAATCACAAGCATAAGGAATCTTTGACCTGTTAAGAGAGCTCATTTTTTGAGAAAATTATAGAAAGACTTAGCCCATGTCTTAGTAATTGATTCTCGTGAAGACGGCAGTGGATTCGGGATCGTTTCGGCGTCGGAAAGCTTGTTTGATGTTTTAGAATTGAAACCAGGTACATTATTCATTTCTTTGATTTTTGCCCTTTTACGTTCAATTCAGGGTACGTAACTAAGGTACCGTTACGTATTACACGTGGTATTAGAGCGGGGACGTGATCGGGTGGTTAAAAATGAAGATTTTTCAGTTTTTCTCTCCATAAGGTTTTTGGGGATTTCACTTTTGTTTCTCTATCTTTTCTTGCTTTTATTGCATGAAAGTAGTATACATGTGTTTAGCCTTGAGAAATGGGTGAAAACGAGCCCAGGAAGTCAAAAAAATTAACCCAAAACTTGCCAAAATTTGTCTTTTTCCAGGGAGAATAGTCATATCATCAGGCACATCGGTGTAGATTAACAGCGGGCGCGGACCACACACACCAACAAGTGGCCGCATATGGGCTAGACGTGTGTCTGGGGCGTGCAACGTACACACCAGCGTCAGTGGGTCCGAGTCACATGCCAAACGCATCTCCCACGTGTCTATGCTGGCCCGTGTTTTACCAGCACCATTGCTGTCCAGATTTGTGCACAGTAAATTCGAAAGGAGAAAAACACAAAAATTTTAGATAAGGGTGCCCCAGGGTATTTTGGGTCAAGGAAATTTATAAAATGAATTTTCCATTTTATGGGTTTATTACATTAGTAATAAATTAAATTTTAATTCCAGAAAAAGGAATTAAGGAGTTCTGAATCCAATTTTGTGTAAATTTTCATGCTTCGGAAATCACATATAGGAGATACTTTAAGTTTTTGTGTTTAGGGTCTCAAATTTAGTGTTCAAGATTGCATGATGGTTAATCAGAGAAGGAATAAAGACATTATGAAATCATTTTTGAGTGAATTTTCATGCGACTAACTTTCCATAAGTGAGATATATGAGGTTCTCGTGTCTCGAGTGATTGGTTCAATATTCAATAATTCACGATAATGAAGTTTTCAGAGAATGTCTTCAACACGAGTATGTGACATTTGAGACTGTGCATTCGGGTTTTGTATTTATTGAAGTTACGTTGTCACAATACCATATTCCCATAAAAAATGTGAGGATGACATAAAGTTGTATCCCTTATGTTTGTGAATTTTTTGAGTGCTGACAAGAATGTAGTCACCACAGTAGCCTTTCGAGTCAGTATTTTGAATTGTTCTGCTTACACGATAAAGGATGTCTCTGGTATCATGTTTGGTTATTCTACCCACAGGTGTTAGCCTTATATGATATTTTTAGATGTGCATAAAGGCAATGGATAAAGGAAAGTTGTTGCTTGAATGATCTATTCATCCACAGGTGGTAGTGTCACGAGAGCTGACGAATTATACTCTGATCGCTTTTATGTGTGAAAGTCTAGTTGCATATATTATGCAATCAACCCATAGGTGTTTCATAATATGTGTGACTAGACTTTTAGGAAAGATATTATCTAATGGCTTTCAGTATCACTGTTGTCCTACATTTGTGCTGATTTAATCAAAGTTACTATAAAGTCATTTTTTTAATCAATAAAATCAGTGTCACCATTGAAATCCTATCCGATTTCAATAAAAGGAAGAAACATTTGAGGTTGTTATGGCCATACAGACACATAGGCCATCTCTACCTACATCCATGAGCTTGAAAGCTCATAAAGTAGCCTATAAAGCCCAGGATTGGTCTGACAAATTATGTCTTATAACCATTAAAAGATAAAACTTAACCATCTGCTAGGTGGACTTCTGGACACAAAACTAGCTAAGCAATTTCTTGAAAAAGTCTCCTAGAGGTACAAAGTCTCATTCAATATTGAGACAAGTGCCTTAATTAAAGAATTATATTCCATAAGGTGTATGGGAAAAAAGGGGGGGTAAGGAGAACATATCAAGAATGATTCGTTTTCACAATGGATTGAAGATGAAACTCACTAAGATTAAAGGTAGAAACATTGAATCTTCTCTATAAACTAATGATGGTCAATCCAATACTGATAAGGTCCTAGGTACATAAAGTAACTAGTAGTATAAGGCCTAGAAGGAAAGACTGTGACTATCAGATAACTTCTTAGCTTGTTAATTTATGAAGCTGACTTGCAATAGTTGCATTAATTACTTGGTAACTATATAGTGGAGTATCTGAGCAAGGTGCTTCCACAGTGCAGGGGTTCATATCTAGGATAAATCCAAATAAAGAAAAAGAGGAACTAATGGTTGACATCAATGAAGAAGTAGAAGAAATATCTGTAGGGGATGTATGAACTGAATCTTATAGTAAGGTTCATTTTGGATTTTACACGACACATTTTGTATATGATCTTAGGATCAATTTTGGACAAAGAAGGTTGATGTTTTATATTTAATGCTTCTGTTTTACAGTTGTGTTTAATGCAAAACATAATGGTACAACTTTCTTATCATATGATTTGTATGAAATATGTCTCACCCTAAATCAAATATACATATATTGCTTTGCATCTTGCTGAACAAGTCATGAAATGAAGGACCCTGATGAATGCAAAATCATACACGATGTGGCATAAAAGTTTAAGCCACATTTTGAGAGCTAGTATTAAGAGATTAATTAAGGAAAGCATTCTCTCAATTCTAGATTATGATGACCTGGGAACATGTGCTGACCATTGCATGGCTAAGTTGACTAATAAGGATATTGAGATCAACTCACGCTTCTGACTTGTTGAGTCTGATACATAAGCATATCAATAGACCTTATACAATTGCATTGTGCAATTTTGAATGTATTATGACATTTGTTGATGATTATTACCATTATAGTTATACGTTCTCGCTTAAAGTTTGAAGGTTGAGAACCAAAAAGGAAAATTCATTCAAAGTGTCAGATCTGACCATGGAGAAGAATATCATGGTATGGTGTTTCAGGACTTGAAAAAATCCATTTGCCATATATATGGAATCAGTTGGGATAGTGAATTTTTCACTATGCTGGGTAGTCTTGAGCAAAATGGTGTGTTGCTGAAAGACATAACCGCACCCTGAGGGACTCAAAAAAGTCAAATAAGACTAATCGACCTGATTATTTGGAAGTGTGGAAATCCAGTTTCACACACATTTGTGTATGAGGCCGCCTTACCGAGTTGTTACAATCTTTATAAAAAAGAATTACATGCTTATTATGGTCATTTCTATTTAGTGAAAGATCCTTACCGCACTAAAGACTATAGATTTTATTGTAGATAAGGAGAGACTAGAATAGTAAAATCATAAACAACTAGGTTTCTAAAATATTATGTCTATGAGGATGGTGGTCCATTTGACCTTTAAGATGATAACAGGATAGATACTACAGTTATTATGTACCAACTACTCATACAGTTAGATCTAGTGGATTTAAGTCTTCGTACCGTGTCTATACAGGAATAGGAACCCATACCCGTTCACACAGAGGCTCCTAGGGGTATAAGATCTAAAACAGTTTTGAAAATCCACCAGAGTGAGATAACCTATTATCCCATTTGATATCATGGTCTATTAGGTGAACAAGGTTATGATATTATACATGTTACGAATCCAATTACTATTGCAAAAGTTGTTTCTGAACCTAATGCAAAAGTGTGGTGGGTTCCAATGACTGATAAGATGTAAGCCATAAAGCATAGTAAGTTTTGGGAGCTAGTTGATTTGGTAACAAAATTGCAAACCCGTCAGTTGCATATAAAGTTTAAGACCTAAAGGATTTCAAGATAAAGTTTAGTGGATTATAGACTAGCTCAATCGCCTGATGGTTCACTCAAAGAAAAATGTTGACTTTGGTGTCACTTTTCTCTCATATCCTCGAAGGATACATTTTAAGTGATTAAGGAAATTGTAGATCATGATGGCAAAGCCTTACATTAGATGGTTGTAAATACTATTTTCCTGAATAAAGACCTTTATAAAGTGGTCTATATACTACAACCTGAAGGATTTTAGGATCTAGATGGAATTGACATGGTTTGCATGTTATGCAGATCAATATATGCTTTACATCAAACCTCCTGAAAGTGATACCTTACAGTTGATGAGGTTGTTACCTCTTTTAGCTTCATAAAAAATAAAGTTAAAAAGATACTTATACTTGAGGTCAAAGGGAGCAAAATTATCTTCCTATTGCTACATGAGGATGATATTGCTCATGGCAAATTAATTGACCATGTTGTATAAGGTTAAGTAACTTTTGGTCAAGAACCTTGACATAAAGGACCTTGGCGTAGTATCTTTTATTCTAGGTATTCAAATTTACTGGGACACATCTTAATACTCAGCATACCTCTCACAAAAAGCATACATTGAGTATATGCTACAGAGGTTTAATAATGTTAACTATAAACTTGTCATTACACCTATCTCTCATAGTGAGAGCTAATTTTTGGCATAGTATCCAAAAAATAAAGTAAAGAGAGAGGTTATGAGGAATGATCTATATTTTAGTATTGTTGATAGCATGATGTATGCTCGGCTGTATACTAGGGAGGACATTGCATTTACTAGTTGACTATTTGGTTAGTATCTGGTTTACCTAGATATAGATCATTAAAATGTAGTCAAGCAAATGCTGAGATATTAAAGAGAATCAAAGATTATGTATTGACATAAAGAAAAGTCAATAGCCTCAACCTCGTAAGAAATTCATATTCAAATTTTAGTTATATGTCTTATTAATCGAAAGTTCACTTAGGGTTACAGTTTAAATTAACAAATGGTACAATGTCATAGAAGACTATTAAGTAGACACAGGTAACTTCCTCGATCGTATATGTTGAGTACATGTTGTAGGGCTACTTTACAGATAGTTTGGATCAGAAATTTGATTTCTGAGTTATATGTGGTTGATGCATATTCGGTTGAAATATGATAATCAAGCTGCTATGTTGTTTAACAACAACATTGAATATCATAGGGTCTTAGCATTTTGAGGTCAAATTCTTGATCATAAAGTAGTTGATACAAAAAGGTGACGTTAAGGTTTGGAGCATTTTAAATATTGAGGAACTAAAAGTTGATTCTTTAACTAAAGGACTTTGCCGACTTGTGTTTGAAATACAAGTACATAGTATGGGTGTTTTGTAAGCCCTTAGACACTGTTAGTTAATGGATCGTTAAATTTACTCCACGTACATTTGTATGTTTTGAGGTATCATGATGATATGATGGTTCATCAATTAATGATGATCATTGTTTATCCTCAGTAATACATGTTATCATACATTGTCATAATACGTATGGAAGTCCTAAGATTAATGTTGATCTTAAGCATTTTAAAGGTCATTGAGCATTTATAAAGATTGACCTTGAGCCTATGCCATAAGACACATATAGTTTTATATGGATATATCTTTAAAGTTTCACATGACATAAGGGGATACAAGTTTTAATCCCATAAAAGTTCTCTAATGCAGTTTAGCATTCAGTTGGAGAACATAATGGTTTTCTCTAATGCTGTTTAGCATATGGTGAGAGGAAATAAGTTTTCTCTAATGATGTTTAGCATTCGGTGAGAGAAAACGAGATTTCTCTGATGCAGTTTAACAATGCGGTTTAGCATAAAGTTGGAGAAATCGAGACCTACAGACGAAGATGATACATATTAGATCATAAAGATATCATCGTAGTTTGCCATACCCCATTTTTCCCATCTATGTTAGTAAGGTATTAGGTATTCGTGATTGTATTGGATATGTCACACATGACACATGTATCTAATACTTTTCCGTATCGAAAGCCTTGCAAGATAGAATGTTAGACTTTCATTACCTTTGGATCAAATGTTTTGTTTTTAAATTTAGTCGACTAATACAGTAGTGTAGCTTAAGCAAGTTTTTAAATTATTTTTAAACTTGATTAACATTGTAATTAATAATTGTCCAAGGGAGAGATGGTAAGATAATTTTCCCTTAGGGGAAATTTTGTAATTTTCCGTTTAAGTGGACAGTTATTAATCGTAATTTTGATTTTCAAATAAATTATTAGTTAAGTTACGTAATTTGATTCAAATAAGAGTAATAAAGTGGCCCAATAAATGATTGAAATTAATAAGTCAAAGTCTAGGTGAAAAATGGATCCTTTTTAGTGTGGACTTAGTACATATCGGCCTTGTGATATGAAAGCTCAATATGGAAGCTATATATATAGGTTAAGGTCTCCAACAGTTGCTCATATCAATCACGAGCATAAGGAATCTTTGACATGTTAAGAGAGCTCGAGATTTGTGAAAACTGTAGAAAGCCCTAGCCCACGTCCCGATGATGGATTCCCGTGAAGATGGAAGTAGATTAGGGATCGTTTCAGCGTTGGAAAGTTCGTTTGAAATTTTAGGACCGAAATCAAGTGCATTCCGCATTTTTCCTTTTTTTTCCCTTTCACGTTCAATCTGGGGTACCTAACTAAGCTAACATTACGTATTACAACCCAAAGGCAACCCTCCTCAAATAACATTATTCGATACAACACTTCCTTATTCTTGTGATTTACATCATGTTCATCATTTTATTGATTTTATTGAACTGTCTGATAAACCAATAGGTGGTTGCAAGATTCTAAGGGTTCACTGAAATTTCCAGATCCACAAATTCTAGAATATGAACAAGTTGTTCTATCCAATTTCTAGAAAAAGACAAGGCATACGTATGTTTATATTTTCGTAATCAACAACAAAGCATATAAGTTTTAAATTAATTAATCTTAATATGTATTTTATAGATTCATTAATAAATTAATATTTTAAGCATTGTTATTTTTAATCAAATCAATAACAATCAAGTGAATTTAATTAAATTACATAATTAAAAGTCTAGCTTTGATATCACTTTTAGAAAGTTGAGACAGGATCTGATTTTGAAGAGTGGAATAATTATAAAACTTTTCATATTTTAATTTCCCAAAAATCAAGATCACTTCAATTTTATAAAATAATTAACGGATAAATCATAGTAAAGCATCAATCTTAATTCACACCTTATTCTGAAACTTGATCATATCATTATCGTATCCCTCTAATCATTTCTGAAACTAACTCATTTCAACTACCATAGCCGCATAAATGTTCAACTTATAATGGTATCTATAGAAAAGGTTGAGAGAACTCTATAAGTCTTACAGAGAAGGTTAAACAAAAAAATGCTAGCTCTATTAGAGCTTAAGTCTATTTATAATAAGTTTTGGATATTTTAGTAATTTAATTGAAATTAAATTCTTATTTCAATTAAAATTTAGTTAGAATTACAAATTATTTTAATTAAATACCAGTTATATCAAAATAAGATCCAATATCTCATACTGATCCTTATTTATTAAATATCTCATATCTTAACATAAAGTTTCTCAAATTTTACAATCAAGTCCAACTTGATTAAATTATCTTTAGTCTCTTTAACTCATTCTTTATATGAGCCTTATTAGGTTCTCAAATATTTTGGCAATAGATACAAATTATAACCCTAAATCATATTTAGGGTCAGATAAATTAAACAATTTATCTTTAATTCTCTAATTAAACAATTTATATCAATAGGTCAAAATTGGTGTCTAGCAACGCATGATGACTATCTAAATATTTAGAAATGTTAAAGTTATTTTGACTAACCTTTTCGTTCATAATTTTTTATATAATTCAATTTTTCATCATATAATATTCCAATTAGACATAAAGTATGGAATTAATATTGAGTCAAATCATATTAGTTCTCTACTATTAGCTATTGATTCAATTAATGACCTTTGTAAACTATTTATAAAGTGTCATTCCACCTTAGCCAAGGGTTTCTCAAATTAGTAATCGAGAACAACAAAACATTCTCCCTAATTACATTAGGCTGATGAATCTTATCTTGATCATACAACTACCTCCATAAAGTTTATGCTACATCCAGTGCCTATCTACTAAACTACCCATGATTAGAATAGGTCATAACTAGTATCAAAACATAGCAATTACTATAGAAGATCACTTTGGTGACCCTAAGTCAAGCATAATTTATACAATCATTACAATGAGAATTTTTATACACATACAAGTAATGTTTCAAATGGATTTCTCATATGGGGTCAATTAAGTAAACTTGTTCTCTAAGAAAAACTCACATATTTTTTTAAATATCTCTATACTTTAGTCTATTAGATCAACAACTTCATATGAAAAAAAAAACATAACATGTCATAATCTTTTTACACTATACTAATATCTAGTTTTAATAAAATAGTGATCGGGAACAACTTAGATATAATACATAAATGCAACATCAATCTCGTAATTATGATCTCGTCATAATTTGATATGCAATGTATAATTATCTTGTGGATTTTATCATATGCATACAAATATGTACAAGATAAAAAATAAATTTATATTATTTTGTCACTAAATTACAACCAACTGACTAGCTGTGGGCTATAAATGAACAATAACATCTATACAACTCTTATTATGTGGATGCTATCATAGCTCATCTAAAATAAAATTTTTATTTTTAAATATTTTATAAAAAAATTTCATTTAATTAAAATTTTATAAAATTTTGTTAAATTTCAATTATTAAACTGATTAAAACAATTAAAAATTATATTGTAATTCTATATTCAATGGAAATTATCAACAACCATTTCTTTCTTAACTAAGTAATTGTCCATTTTTTTCATATGAACCATAGATAGACAGCTTTTTACATATTATTCTTTTATTTTTTTAAAAAAAATAGCAGCTCAATTAACTTCTTTTTCCGAACAAAGATTTCGTAGTTTGTTCTTACACCTAATACCTCAAAACACTTAAAGTTAACAATTTCTACATTTCGTTCTTGACATCATCGGCTGTGATGTATTTTCTATGTGATGACGCGTTAACTGATGTCATTCCTAGCAATGCAATAAGATTTATCTGTGAGTCAGGATCTTTTTTTTGGAATTTTACTTTTAGGTGTTATTTAATTAGAATACAGATTACAAATGTTTGAAAAAACTCTCTTGTTATTTTTTGAAAAATTAAAAAAAAATTACTATAGTTGAAACTAGATCTACATAACAAGGAGTTCAAGACCTTAAGTCTACCATCATATTACAATATGATCAAAGCCACTAAGTAAGGTAGGCAATATATCTACCTAGAAGATAGATCACAAAAAGAACCACTAAAGACACCACTTATATGTTATGGCCATGAAAATGGCAATAAACGGTGCTTTGTTAACCCTTTATCATTGGTATTTGGGATTTTTCTTTCTCTTTCTTACTGACTTACATTTTATAGTTTTGGGTTATACACAAAAATCTCCTAGAATGTCAGAAACTCGAGTTGCAGCTGATGGGGAATCACAATCCTTTGCTGCCAAATTCGAACTGCTTTCCCGAGGGGAAACTATTGTCATATAAGAAGAAGAATCACAATTCAATGCCAAGATGTGCTCTACTTCAGGATGTGCAGCACTCTAAGAGGTTAATCTTTTATCCCTTACTTGCCACATTGTTATCATTTAAATTTTCCATTGTTGTCTGTTTTCTATAACCTAACCTAGTCTTAGAGGTCTCATGTTACCTAATAGATCCTACTGGGGTAAACATATTAGCCCAATCCATTTGTCATTGCTCCAAATATTGTGAGTTGAATTGTTCCATGCCAGTATCTTGATGCTTTATGTTGTTTACTCTATAATTGTTAATAGCTGATTATTTTGGCACTACGTCAACATTCTTAATATGTTGAGTAACCTCCACAACACTCTCAAATCCTGGTTCCTCTATAGAAACTCCAACTGTCTTACTTTACATTACATCAATAGTAATAGCATACTCTGCCAATTTTGGACTCTGTGTAATGTGCTCTGTTGATTGTTCTTTCTTAGATAAAATATCACCTTTATTTTATCTGTTAACCACTTCAAGATGTTGCCCTGTGTCCCTCTCGGTTAGTGAAATCTAGGTAGGCTTTTCATAGATCTACCTTTGAACTGTAATGCCAGCTTTAACTTTGATCCCCATTAACTTCTCTTGCCAATCGGTTTTATACCTCTTCCTAATTGGAACCCATTTCTTACCATTATGTGGCTTCAAAGGATAGGATAGTTATATTTCTCCTTTCACCATCTCCCCAGATTCACTAAGATGCATAATTGGAAGACAATCTAGTAGTGTAGCCTATCGACTCACTTATATGCATATCCTATCCTTTTCATACCTGATGTCTGTATATCCATACCTAATGGTTTACCTAAGGAACTAGCAAGAAAATTTATTCCTTGCACAGTCCATAATTCAAGTGGTAAATTATGGAAATAGACCCAAATTGAGAAAGATTCAACATATTCCTTATTAAAAGCCATCCCTGGCTTCCACTTGTGTAGAAATATAGGTTGTCCCCCAATATACCAAGGACTCATTCCAGCTGTATCATTTATACTACTGTCCAAAGCAAATTTGAATATTATCATGGCATCATTAGTGAGTAGAATTTTTTCAAACTTTGTTTACTCTACTGTGCACTAGCCTAGCCCTTGATAATTGAAAATGTAGGACATTTGTTCCAGAAGAATCCCACTAGTGTATTCGACCATGCTCTTTCCCCTGCTTGTAGGAGTTTAAGGGGAGGACTTGAAGTTGTTTGCTCGATGCACCACCAGTAGGGGAAAATTCACAGAACCTAGAAACTCTAGAGACATCATCTTCAGGTTCAGCTCTCTGAGCGACTTCACTTGAGAGAGCGGGAAATGCCTCCATCACTTGAATACGCAGCCCACTATCATCGGTAATAGCCAAACCCAGTACTATGGATGCTACTGTGGAGCTCCCATGGGTCTTAGTGCCAACTGTTTCTTTTTTCTCTCCGTTGGTTTGGGTCACTTGGGTTAAAGGAGAGGTCACCTCCCCTGTTCTTGTTGCACCGTATTCATTCTCTATCGTCAAATTTGTTGTCACTAGTTGCTCCACCTTGCCACGCTTTGCCTACTTTCATCAGATCCTCTTTGCCTCTTCGGTCTCCACTTGCGCCGCTCCAGATGGGTCTCTGATCCTCCAAGTGAGTCAACTAGAAATGGGTCTCTTGCAAACCTAAGTAAACAGGGAGTTGAGCTGGTGACTTCTACTCTACAACCTGCAACTGAGAGTGTGACACGAGTTGGGTTGACCCGCGCTCTTACTCCCTTCAGATCTAGGTCATCCTCGCATATCTCCTCCAAAAGCTAGGTATAGGTCATCAACTCTCTCTTTCTCTCTCACTAGTCATGTGGACCTCTAAGACCGCTTCAAACTCTAGATAGAGCAGAGACGTTGTCGACGGCGAACTCTACATTTCCCTTTTTTATTAGTGTTAACGTATGCCCTCCACAACGATGGTCTCTAGTTATGTTGTCTCTAGGAAATGCTTACTGGTTTTGGAAGGTGGGATTTAATAAGCTAATTTTGTAAATCTCTATCATCATTAAACGCTCTTATTATTTTGGTTATTAGCAATTTCGACTTTATACAAGCGAGTTGTAGCCTATAATAATTGAGTACAATTAAAATCAAAAGAAGACTTTTTTATCATAAAAAATCCAATAAACTAAAAAATTTAACTGAAGATTAAAAACCCAAATTCTTGAAACCGAAAGCAGCTATTAGAATTAAGAATTTTGTATTGAAAAAATGGTTGAATGAATTTGTTTATTGATAATTTATGTTGAATACAAATTAATATTTCTAAAATATTAATTTTGTAATTAACTTCAACAATCGTATGATTGGAGTTACATAATTGGCATTCTATGTTAGATAGATTAATAGTTTTGTAAAAGAGATTTGATAAAAACCTAATAGAATTTTGTTTTAGGGTATAAATAGTGTCATTAGTAAATGTTTAGGTGTAAATCAACATTAAAAATAATAATATGAATTAATTTATTTTTTATAAAATATTAAGAAGTAATTTACATCTTTTTTAATATAATAAAATAAATCAAGTTGTATCAAACTTAAATGTTAAAGACAAAAATTACCAACAATTTTAGGAACAAAATTATAAGGATCATTACTTATACCATCATTTGTTAGCAAACTGTGTCAAATTAAGGCAACGTAATCTTTCTTCTTGAAGAAAATGTGGCATTAAAAGTAAATGTATCAATTTTGAGTGTTACAATACACGGTATTATTGAAATGCAATGACTGTTTTTAAAGAAAACTTAGTATGTTCAGCATAAATAAAAGAAAATTCATACTTAAAATTTGCCTTTAATAGATTTCCAATATTTTCTTAAAAGTCAAATGAACAATTTTTTTAAATTCTTTCATTAAGTCTAGTCATAAAGTTCTATGGCTAGTAATCAAATAAAATGTAGACCACTAAATGACATGGCATTGTTTCAAAGAAATGCTTACTTTTTGTCCATATCAAACTAAATCATTAAGCTTTTATATGTGGTTATATCTTAATATTTAGGGTAGACTTAATATTTACAGTCGAAGTATTTATCTTCATTTAACCTCAATTACTTAGGGCATATTTTTTCTATTGACATTTTCAATTCTTAGTTTAAAAAAAGTATATTTGTTTGAGCTTTTATTTATGTTTTTAGTTTTAGTTTCTTTCAATTTTCAAATTTTGTGAAAGCTATAATAGTTTGTTTTTTATTTTTTTTTATTCATAATATTCTTTACTATCAACTAAATATGCACTATTTAATATATTAATTATTAACAAAAACTATGAATAACTTTATTTAATATTATATATTTAATTAACTAAAATAAATTATTAATAAAATTGTAAATAATTTAATTTTATTTAATAAATTATTTAATTTATGATTAAACTAAATTGAATTAGTAATTATTAAGAAATATAATAAAACTAAAACATCTTCAAAAATATATAAATTTTAAATAAAATTTTATTTAGTAACTAAAATATATTTAAAATAAATATTAAATTATAAATAATTTATTTTAATAAAATAAAATAATTCTAATTGATAATTTATTAGTGAATATTATATAAGAAATTAAAATAAATTTTATTAATTAAAAACAATTTATCTTTGAGTTTTAATCTAATATGTATTTATTATTGGCAATAAAATATAACTAAATTGACATTAATAACCAAACATGTTTTTATTTTTATTTGAAAGAAATCATATAAACTATAAACTAAAAACTAAAAATAAAAACAATAATAGAAAAATAAAAATAGAATTTAAAAAAACCCCTAAATTCCTAAAAAATGGAAAGAAAAGCTTTAGTCTTTCCAATGGAGAAACTTCAATATTATAGTCAATTTGGCTTAAAGTTCATGTTGAATCACAATATTTACAATGACATACAACTTGAATTTTATCGATTTAAAGTGTTTAACTTAAATCCCAATGTTTTCAAATGTTCAAAACATACTCTAAATAGATGAAAATTTTAAAGGCTTAATTCTCTGTTAGATAATCATAAAAGACTCCACTATAATGTTGTGAATACTGTACTAAACTTGATACCTGATTGAATTTTGGTACAGTACTGTACCAGTATCAGTTAATACTGGGTACTGCTTTAGATTATTTTTTAAATTTATAAAATAGTTCTTATTTTTTAAAAATTGCAAAATAGTCCATTGTCATATTGTACAGTTGTACTGCATAGTTTATAAGTTTACATCAACCATATTTCCAAAAATCATAATAATAAGTAATTAACACAATTAATATGAAATAATAATAATTTTCAGATATTTCACATATAAATAATAACCACAATTAATATCAAAAAAGACGATTATCATTATACAAGTATAAAATTAAGAATAATACAAATTATTTGAACATTACAATTTTATCATATAATAAATAATAATCACATTAAAACATTAAATAAAAAGAACAATAAACATCCTTAACTTTCTAATTATTATAATTTACAACAAGAGTTCATGATAAGAAAACAGTCAACTAAAAGTTAATCCTAAAACAAAACATATATTATTTAATTTAATATTAATTAAATATATTATTTAATTATTAGATATATTAATTATTAGTAAGAATTTAAACAATTTTAATTTAATATTACATATTTAATTAAATAAAATTAATTATTAATAAAAATTGTAAATAACTTAAATTAAATTAAATTTGTAAAATTAATTATTATATTTTTAAAATATATAAATTTTAAATAAAATTTGATTTAATAATTAAAATATATTTAAAAATAAATATTAGTTTATAAATAATAATTTTAAATTATTTATTTTTAAAGATAAAATAAGTTTTATTAATACTTCAATAATAAATATTGAATAAAATATCAAAATAAATTTAATTGAAAATAATTTATTTTAAAGTTTTATTTAATGTATAATTATTATGAATTTATGAGTAATAAAAATATTTATTTTATTTTAAATTAAATATTAAAAATCACAATAAAAATTGAAATAAATAGTTAATTAAAAAAAGTTTTTTTGGGAGGGCTGGGTCCCCGACGTGGGGGTGAAAAATTGAAAATTTTTAAATATTTTGCTAAAAAGTATTCAGCCAGTATTTTAAATACCTGCTAGTATTTAAGACCAATATTTTTGAACATAATTTTATATCATTTTCCAGCTGCTGCGGTATAAAATTCAAATCTTTGCTCACTACCACAAAATTAGGTTTTGTATATTAACCATAAAGTGGGGCCCGCCACCATACTTCAGTGGGACTCATCATAGATTTTTGATAGTAGGTCCCACTTGTCCCATTGTAATATGACTCATTTTTATAAATTTTTGAAAATGAGTCTCGCTTGCCGTGTAGCAATGAGACCCACTTTTAGTTTAACAACTTACAGGTGTCTTTTATAGCTTGTAACCTATTTTGTGTACATAACAACAACAATCAGTATTAATCACGTTGACACGCAGAATCTGGAAGGTCCAGTAATAAATAGCTTTATCTCTAACAAGTAGATAGACTGTGTCTAAATGACCCACGTGAAAAGAAAGAAAGTGTGTGTGTGTGAAATAGAGACAGAGACAGAGAGAAAATAAAAATAAAAATAAATATAAATATAAAACGAATATTAGTAATAGTAGTAGTAATAATAATAATAATAATTCCATAAAAAGCTTTAATTAAATATATGTAAACTTCAACTTTCAACAAAGATCCTTGAACCACCATTCTTCCAATCCTTAAATTTTCCAACCTTTAATACAAAATTTGCAATTCCAAACTTTCATAATAATTAGGAGCTAGTCACATAAATATTACCTATTATAGAGTCGTAAGCAATATTATGAGTTTTGTACTGCATCGGACGAAAGATATCGCACTGATCAAAAAATAATATGAAACTGGGCATATAGGTATTGATTGTTAGAATCTCCGGTACCGACTGATATTTCAAATTTTAAAAATATGGAGGACTATTTTGTAAAAGAAAAAATCTTAAAACACCCCCGATCTCGACGCTAGTCTGCTATTATCACTGTTTCGGTTCTCCTCTCCAGCGACTCTCCACCATCATGTCTTCTTCCATATCTGTCCCTTCTTTCTCCGATGACTCTATTCTCCTATGCGAGGCATGAGAAACTATAGCAACACCCACCAACAATACATAGGCAAACTTACAGGCAAAAGAGCAAAAGGGAAACAAGTCAAAATTACCCAAATATTTCAACTGAGGACTGATATCAGGACTACATTTCATCGAACACCTCATAATCTCCTTCGAGTGTTTATAAATCTTACTAGTGTGGGTTGTTAAAAAGGTAAATGGGTTTAAGAGAACGAAGAACTCTAAGTGGATCAAGCCTTGCAAGTGCTTCCTCTACCCACTGGTCCCATGAGCTCTTCTCCATCTCCATCTTCCAAGTTAACAATGGAGATAGGCAAAGAAAGAGTGAGAGGCACTATTATAATAGAAGTAGGTTGATGAGTGGTGACTGTTGTACAACAGTCAAAATGTGTGGTTGTTTTTTTAAGAGATATGTAAGGAGAAAGCAAAGCAAACTCTGGAGAAACAAGACATCTAGATGATTCTTCTTTTTGAAAAATCTGGAGAAATCAAGATGTAAACACGTGGTGGGCTATTGAGATATTACATGTTTTTGGGTTGTGGAGGGATGTATGGCTAGTTTGCTTTTTTTTTTTTTAAGACACATACAAATTTTCAATTTCATTAATATAATTTAATTTTTTCAAAAAAGAAACTATATATTATGATAATTAAGAAAAAACAATGTTTTTATAATGTATACGAATTTAATTTAAATTTTTATTAAATTAATTTTACTAATATGTGAAAACTAATATTAATAAAAACAAATAAATTATTTTTATTTTAAATTTCAATTATTATGATTTGTGGAAATAGTTTGGTGTAAAATTATAAATTATACATTACAATTTATTAAAGGACTATTTTGAAATTTTAAAAAATTTAAGGACTATTTTATAAATTTAAAAAATACACGAAATGGTTGCTGATATTAATCAATACTGGCATACTACTATACTAGAACCAAATTCGGTATGGTATAGTATTCATAAGATTGGTTGTAAGTGAAAATGAGAGACAAAGGATCAAAGTTACGAATATCGTTCCGTACTAGCTGGTACCAACCAAAAAATGGAATGATATTACTCTTTATGGTATCGACCTTGCATATCAGTCAGTACCGGAAGTTGTACCTGATACCAGCTGGTAAAAATATCGGTCGGTATTGTGAAACTTGAAAATTAAAAGGACTAAATAGCACAAAACTGCTCCCCCCGTAGACCGCAACAATTGACCCCTCACTCTCACCGGTCTCAACAACAACTTGGAGGGAATGCTAAACCCTTTACAACAAAGCCCAGATTCTTGAAACTTTTGATGAAATTGAGGTTGACTGTGATTCTGACGATTCTAATCTCCTTCCCCACCACCACTACTACCTTATTGTTGATTCTTCGCTTCCTGTACTCCGTCGCCCCTAGCAAGCCCCAGAAGCCTAGTGATTATCCTAAAGAATTGCATTCCTTACTAAATCAATCTCTACTTAACTGTAAAATGAATCATAAAATTGGAGAGACCAACATATTAAGAAAAGGATCATAGTTTTGGAAAGGGAAAGTATTGTGTTTCCTTTATTATAAAATGAATGGGGTTCAAAGAAGGAATTTTGTAAATGGACAATCGATTATGCATAGAAAGAGGAGAAAATGAGAATGGGCATTGGTGTATTAAAGCATCTTTGTAAAAACCAAACATTGTTGGTATGAGTGGTTCAATACTCTTATCTCTTAATCGGAGGTCTTGAATTCGAATCTTGGGGATGGAGAAACCTGTTTGGCCAACACTTTATCCCTTACGAATTGACCTAGTGTGAGTGAAGATTAGTCTAGATATAGATGGCTTAAAGGTATCTTCTCATAGTTGGAACCCTCCTAGGACACCTCATGGCTATGTATAGAAAGAGGAGAAAATTAGAATGGGGCGTTAGTGTATTAAGTCATCTTTGTTAAAGATGACTTTAGGCATGCTTTTTCACTTCAATCCAAAGCTCATCAATTGCATCTCTAAATTTGGATTGTTATTTTTAATTAAATTTATTATAATCTTTAATATCATATTTATTGATAAAGTATTAATGAAAATTATTTTATTTTTAAAAACAAATAATTTAAAAATTATTATTTATAAACTAACATTCATTTTTAAATATTTTTTAATTATTAAATCAAATTTTATTTGAAATTTATGTATTCTAAAAATATTTTTAAATTTAATTATATTTATTAATAATTAGTAAATTAATTTTATAAAGTAAACAAAATTTAAATTAAACCAAGTTATTTATAATTTTATTAATAATTAATTTTAATTAATTTAATATATAATATTAAATTAAATTATTTAAATTAATATTAATAATTAATATATTAAATATTTAAGTAATATTTATTTAATTAATAGTAAATTAAATAATATATATTTTATTTCAAGTTTTAGTTTTAGTTGGTTGTTTCTTTATTATGAACTCTTGTTTTAAATTGTAATACTTAGAGAGTTAAGGATCTTTATTTTTCTTTTTATCTGTTCTTTATTCTTCTTTTTATTTGACGTTTTGATGTAATAATTATTTATTATATGATGAAATTTTAATATTTCAAATATTTTGTTTTGTTCTTAATTTTATACTTGTGTGATGATTAAATGATATTTTTCAGATTAATTATGATTATTATTTGTGTATGAAATATGTTAAAAATAATGTTAATAAAAATAAATAAATTATTATTATTTTAAATTTTGTATGACTATAATTTTTGGAGATCCAAAATCATAAAATATATAATACAGTATATTAATAAACTATTTTGTAATTTAAAAAAATATTTTGTAATTTTAAAATTTTTAAAATATTTTATAAATTTAAAAATTCTTTTTGAAACGGTAGTCAATATTCACGGGTATTAATATAGTATCGTAACCAAAATGTCAAAACCGGTAAGTTATTCATAACGTTGCGAAGGGCGGCTAAATAAGATCAAATTCTCTGTACCCATGCTAAACCTATATCTAAATAATCTCATCCATACATATAAATATACAAGGCTTTGAAAAATTTGTTATTAGAATTACGTTGAGCAGAGTTGACACAAAGTTAACACTAAGGATGTTCCAAGCGAAACAAAGAAAAAGCAAAGCCAATCATGCGTCTAGCATATAGACACAGCCACACAGGTCACGGCTTACCGTTACAGAGGACCTCTACCATCGATTTTTCTCTCTTTCTGCATCCAAAAGCCTGATGCCAATATCAAAATCTGATAACTGGAATCGAAAACCCTAACCCTATAAATCACGATCAATTCCGATGGGAAACACGGAGAAACTGTTGAATCAGATAATGGACTTGAAATTCACGGCCAAGTCGCTGCAGCGACAGGCGAGAAAGTGCGAGAAAGAGGAGACCGCCGAGAAATTGAAGGTGAAGAAGGCGATCGAGAAGGGGAACATGGACGGTGCTCGGATCTACGCCGAGAACGCCATCCGTAAGCGGACAGAGCAATTGAATTACCTCCGATTAGCCTCCAGGCTCGATGCCGTTGTCGCTCGGCTCGATACTCAGGCAACAATGACCAACATCAACAAGTCCATGGCCTCTATCGTTAAATCCCTTGAATCTTCTCTCGCTACTGGTAGTTTCTTTTTTTTTTTTTTTGAGAAACCTACTAGGTTTTCTTTGGTCTCTGCATTGTGCGGGGATTATTAGATAAGTTTTTTGGTTTCTGCAAATTTATTTCTTTCGTTTTTTTTCTAATTTTTGGGTGAATTTCTCTGTTACCGCAAGGTCGGATGAGCTTTATTTCATTTGATTTCATCCTGATAAAAGGGTGGTAGAAAGTTGTAATATTGGGCATGAATATGGATGGTGGCAGTTACAAAACGTGAACGGCTACCTTAACTTCCAACGATTATGTTTGTTCCTTTTATGTAAGGAAAGACTTAACAAGGAAAGGTTGTAAGGATCATTGAAACAATTAAAAAGTATAGACAAATATATTATTCTCTCTCACGTGAAGTAGACCATCCAAAGATTTAGGGTCTGTTTGATTGGATGTTAATTAATGGAACAGAACGGAATCTAACGGAATAGAATATAACGATTTATAATGGAATGGAATGTAATTCAGTAAAATATTGTTTGGAAGAAATGGAAGGGTTCATCATGTAATGTAGTGAAATGTTGTTTGGAAGATGAATGGAATGGAATGGGATGGAATGAAATGTATAATAAATGACCATTATACACCTTATATTAAAATGATTATTACAGGAGGTTTATTATTTTATTATTAATTATATATAATTTATTAGTAATTATATAA
>JAOSBN010000001.1:11740288-11760288 GCA_027563595.1 Erythroxylum suave
AGCCTTACCCCTACACAGTAGAGAGGCTGTTTCCGGTGGACCCACATGCAAATGAGACAATATACGAATGATGCAGGAGACAGAAAAAAAAAACAACAGAGAATAAAAGAAGAAAACAAGAAATGGGGCATACCTGAGAGGTGTAGGTTGTGCGAGTTGGAAATGTTTCCAATTCCAAACCCTCCTTGTCCCAAAGAAGGTAAGGTGACCGTCCTCAGGACCCCTATTGGGTGACCCCTTAATGGCCTACCGTACTTGGACAGTATTACTATTAAGAATTTGGGACAGATTAACCCGTGACCCTTATTCGGTCCCTCCAAACTTTTCTAAAACGAGCCACTACCTCATTAAGACGCATTAAAATGCAATCAAATTATAGTCCCACTAAAATCATTTCAATGAAACATAAAATAAATGTGAACATATCTCTCACTCAATTTCCAAATATATACTAATTCTATCTTTTACCATGATGGACGCCGCTAATTTGATTCCCGAAATCAATCACCTCTTTCCTACCACGGTCTATTTCAACGGAACACTTCGCTCTAAGAGGTTGGATCTACAACTGTGTCCCTCTAGTGTTTAATGGAAGCTTTAAAAGCATAGTGGTGAGAAATAGATTTCTCTTATGATTTTATTTTTTTGAAAAATAATTTTCTTTTTTAAATTATTAAAAATACGGGCTGAGAAAAAAATTAAAAACATTAAATATTTATTTTAAATAAGAATATATGTACAAATTTTAATAATTTATAGGATTTTTATAGAAATGATTTTAAAATAATAAAAACATTAAAAAAAAAAGAAAAAGTATGGTATCTCTCATCCCAATACTAATCAGACCAACTCAATTTCTCCAGTCGCCGGGAATGCCGTGCCGTAGCAAACAAGATCATAATCCAGCAAGTGGACAACGACAGAATCATATAATCCACGTAATCCAGCAAGTAGACAACGACAGAATCATATAATCCATGCTGCCCTTGAACTCAGTTTATCCCCACGAACTGTGCGTCCCTTGCTTGATAGAACAATGATTCGCTTACACTGTCACCTGCGTGCAAAAGCAGAAGATGAATTTACCAACATTTCAGAAAACCAATGACTGCATAGAAAACTCACCAAAAATGATATGAATGATTACAATTTCGGCATTGTACCGATTGTGACAGTCCAATCCATATCCACTCCAGAAAGCTGCCAACAAGTTCCATAATCTACGTGGCTCCCTCTTTTCACACTTTCCTATGCGTCCTTCCATTTCCATTTCAAGAAGCCTCTCCTGGATAGCCGAGTTCTTTGAAACCTGTTTTCTCTGTGACTATCTTCTCAGAACCCGCATTGTCTTTTCGGAGCAAACTCATTTCCGCTGTCTTTTCCTGGATGAAATTGTTGTAGCGGCTTTTTTATGGAAAGGCAGCTCAAAATTTGATCTTTATGTTTTTTGCTTAAAAGATATTATACATCTTTTGTTGTACTCGCCCTTGTAGTTGTTTGATTCTATTACAGAGACCCGTTGGAACGTTTTTTCTTTTCCATAATTGGAACCTATTTTACCGTTGGTCCTTTTCATCCGCATATCTTTTCTTTAACTGTTGTTACCTGCCTTATAGCCAAGCACCGGGGCTCGTTACATTTGTTTCGTGTATTCAGCAGTAAATCACCTACTTCTTCGCTGAAGCTTCATTTGGTCCTTAGGATGTGCTTGTCGTGATATTTCTTTTTTTTTTTTAATTTCTTTTGTTCTTTTTGGGTCCATTCTGGTACTGGAGCCTTAAGAGTGTTTAGAAATGAATACTGATAAGGAGGAACAGCCAGCTTTTGAGATATGTTTGGTGGTTCCAAAGAGGACGGTGAAGGAAGATGATGAGAGCTGTGATTGTATTGAGGTTCTTGAAAAGGAATTGAGGAATTCTGGATTGATGGTTGAGAGAGTTCTCGGCATTTCAGACGACTTTATCAAGGTTAGTTTGTCATCCCATATATTTCACGACAATCAATTGCTCTTTTCCATGGCGTTGGATGCTATCTCATGGCTTTGTCAGTTTCCATACTCGGCTTCTGGCAATTTAAAATTTGTATCGCTATTTGACGTCTTGGTCAACATAAACTTTTATGTCAAATTATCAATCAACTATTGGTTTAATTGTTATGATGCCGATACTATAGGTTACTATCTCAAGCTTTGAGCATAGTTGCTGAGACCTAAGTTTATCTATCTCCCAAATCTATTGTACTATTTTCGTTATCAAGTGAATGTGGGATTACTAAGTCGAATGCTCCATCCTGTTCCTGTATGTATATATTTCTAGAGCACGTATGGTTTTGGCCAACATGGTTGCGATCTTTTATGGGATGAAACTGAAAGGTAATGCCTTCTATAGTCTCTGTTGTACCATTTGGTAATTAAATAGAGCAATAGCATCCTAGTTTTCTTCTTCTTCTTTTTTTTTCGCTCTCCTTATTCTGCTGAGTATTAAGTTTTGGATTATGGACTTGCCCTTGTCTTCGCCACATTTTGCCTCGTATTTTACTGAGCCGTTGTAGTTTGCATATTACTATATAGTCATGCTTACGTTAGTAACTAAACCATAGCCATTCACCCTTCAGTTGGCGGCACCTCTGAAGACACTGGGGAGGGCTGCATCCGAGTTGCGAATGAAGAAGCCTACATATATCGGTAACTAATAGGATACTCCTAATTTTATGCATAAATTTTCATTTTGATGGGGAGGATCCTTTCTATCCACTTCTCGAGAAATTGTACTTATATATGGCCTTAACATTAGGTATGGATCTGCAATTTGAATGGGGGGAGGTTGATGCATTTTTCAGACAACCAGATGGCTCATTGTTCACCTGGTGTGAACGTTTCCAGTGCTACTGTCATCTATTATATGGGATTGTACGGCATTTTTCACAAGACCAGTAAACTAAAGTTGCTTTGCTTATTATCAGTATCTCTCTCTTTTCCTCTCCATATGCACACGCTTGTACATTGCAAGCATAGGATCTTATACGTACCCCAGGCTTTTATTTACTGTATGTAGCGTCTTTTTTGGGTGTTGTGAAAGTGATTGTGCTACGTTTATTGAACTAGTATCTTAGTTGTTTTTTCCTTCAGTTTTACAACAAATCACTCCGAAAGCTACTGGTTCTGTACACATTTCTTGTGCAAGGATCCATAAATAAGTTTTGTTCCTTTATATACTGGACTTCGCTTTTTTCTATAAATTTATGGCCCAGCTGAATATTACAGGTGAACAATAGCAAGTTTGCTGCAACCTTAAGACTGGATGACAAAGGGTTTCTTTGGGGAGTTGGGGAATCATTGGTAAAACGGTTGGAATCTCAGGGCGTGGTTAAACAAGTTTTCCCTTTGCATGGTATTTTAGTTTCACTTATGGGGAAGTTCTCTGCTATTTTTGTTATATACTAATTCGGAGTTACTTGAACATTGGCTCATAGACGAAGTTAAGAAAAAGCAGCTCCTGAAAAGCTGGGTTCTGAACTGGCGAGACGTCACTAACCAGCCAATTGATGATATGTATTTGTATTTTGGTTTGAAGGTGAATGTCTGCTAGTCTAGCTGCACATTCTTACCTTGATAATAAAATGACTGTAATATAGGGTTTTATGCACTTGCAGATTGCAATCTATTTTTCTTTCCTTCGGATGTACACTCGTTGGCTAATATTTCCTGCTGTATTTGGACTAATGGTGCAGTTAGTTGATTTTAGGTAAGGTTCTTGCCTTTTGGTGTTCCATCTGATCATTACTATTTGCAGAGTTGCTAGATCATACATTTGACCTTGTATATTGATTCCGAATATGTTTGCTTAATGTTTCCTTTCTTCAGATCATTGCAGATGATGGTACTCCCTGTGTTCCTCATTTGCATAATATTATGGGCTGTGCTGTTTTTCCAGTTCTGGAAACGGAAAAATTCTGCTCTTTTAGCCAGGTGATTGCATTTTACTTTTATATATTTTTTGAAAAATATTTTACTTTTATATTTTCCTTTCACTGTTTCACTTTTATTTCCATATTTATATTTTTAATAGCCATTTTTCTTTTTTTGGTAATACAATAGACCAAGTTGGTACATATTGGGAGAAAAGTTGGCGCCAGTAAGCCGAAGGCTTGTTGGCGCCATTCCATTTATACACCTGCATATGCATATAGTCTTTTTAAATAAATTCACTGGTTTCTTATATTTCCTAATTTCCTTCCGTGGATTTTGATGGTAAAGATGGCGGACAAATTCATTTAGTGATGAATTTATAGATGGCAGATAAATTATCTTTCCTAATTCCCTTTTGTGGATTTTGATGGTATAGATGGCAGATAAATTCATTTAGTGATGAACAAGGTTTCAAACTTTTGTGCAAGGAATGGGGTTTACAATCTTCGGAACATGCCCAAGACATAATAAAAGTGAAACAAGCATATCAGAGAAATGAATGGCTTGGGCAACTGGTGAAACTTAGAAATAATAGCATTGTTATTTTGAGCATAATTTGCCTCCAGTTACCCTTTGAGTTGGCCTATGCTCATCTTTATGATGTTACAGCTTCTGATGCTATGAGGTAAGATTCTGTATTCATCTTATCATCAAGACATTGTGATTATTCAGGTTAGCATGCTTTTTCAATCTCAATTTTGCCTTTAGGCTAAGGTAAACAGAAAATTTTTGGTTTCAGATTCAACCTGTCGAGGAAACTTGTATTTAAAAGAAATCTTGTGTACCAGAAATTTGAGATTTGACATGCCTGTGAAGTAACTTGAGTACTTAAAAACACCCATGTGGTTTTTATGTTACACAGAACCCAATTTTTCTGTTAGATATCTTCTGCTTATTCAAAATTCGTTATTGGACTTGTTGCTACTGTTGTCTAACATGGTAATACTCACCCAACTTTTGGGCTTGCAGGTTTGGGCTGACAGCTGTTTATCTTGTTGTCATTCAGTATTTCACAAGGATTGGGGGCAAGGTATCAGTGAAGCTGATACAGTATGAAAACAATGATAACAGGGAATATTGTGCTGACAGCTTAGTTTACAAAGTAACTATTGCACGTTGTTACATCTATTTGACTTGCTTTCCTTGAGTGGAACTCTTCTCCAAGTTTTATTTGATGCTGCAGGTGTTTGGCCTCTACTTCATGCAGTCTTATATAGGAGTTTTTTATCATGCCATCTCACATAGGAACTTCAAGACACTTCGCAAAGTCCTGATACAGCGACTCATTATCTATCAGGTAAAACATGTTCAACCTTCTTTCAGCTGAATCACTGAGGATTCCCTCGATCACTGACCTTCAGAATTAAACAATGTCATCCAGGTGTTTGAAAATCTGCTGGAAAATTCATTGCCTTATTTCAAATATAGCTATAAGAAATTCAGTGCTTTTAGGTATATCATGTTTGTTCATCTCTGTATCAATAGATAGTTTTTGAGGAAAATTGTTCTGACACATGCTTTGTTTCAAGAAACAAAAAAATTGGTCACAGTATAATGTCAAAGATCAAGTTCAATTCCAAGGCGGAGAAAGAATACCTTAAGCCTACATATGCGGCAAGTATTGGTGAGGAACTAGAAGATGGCCTTTTTGATGGTAATCAACTACCCTCTTGCTATGATAAAGTCAGCTAGAAATAATGTAGAATCGCAGTATGGCTTTTAGAGGAAGCAAATTCACATGCCACAGCCTTCATGAGTTGTGGGATCCTGAGCTAATACTTGCTTAAAACTTGGAAAGATTAATTTCCATGCTTAAGGAAAAACATAATACATATGATGTCAAACTTTTGGGAAGAATTGATAGAACAAATTGTCAGAGATATATTCTGGGTAGTTGTAATTGTTTAGTTTTCCAAGTACTATTTTGAGCTTTAAGTAATTGCCCTGTTGATGAATTGGTGTGTCTATATATTCTGCAGACTATCTGGAGTTGGCATTGCAGTTTGGAATGGCCATGATGTTCGCTTGTGCATTTCCCATTGCATTTGTTTTTGCTGCTGTGGTAAGATGTTAATATCATTAAGTTGAAACCTTTTACAGGTATTAAATTAAAGTCCAATTATCCAATGCAGAACGGTTTCACAGAAATTAGAGCAGATACAGTGAAGCTGCTCACAATGGTTAGAAGACCCATTCCTCGTGCCACTGCCACAATTGGAGCCTGGTTTAACATATTTCAGGTATCTTTATTACCTAAAAAATACTGTGTTGTCTACTGAATTTGATATTGCAATTCCTATCCCTCTTCATGGCATATTCAAGATAGAAGCTTTCCCTAGCCAGTGTGAACTTGTTAATCCCATCAAGAAGCAGCTAATTTAGGAAGACCTTCTGTCTTCATTGTCAATAAATTGTTGTGATGAGTCCCATGAACTGAAGTTTTATGATGTGCAGTGATCTCCATGATGTTTTTTCTTTTTGTCATGAAAAAGGAAAGCTTTGTTATTTGGCAATAATGTGGCCCGTAAGTTTGGATAGTAGCTTGAGTATTCAAGGATATGTATCGACATTCTTATCAAGTTCTGCTTTTTCCAAAATTGCAATTAGAAAAGCTATTTGTTTTTATACCTGAGTACTCTTAGACCCTGTTGTACAATACCTTGTACATTTATAGTCCTTTTCCATGTCGTAATTGCCTAACTTGTCTCCTTGGTAATTATTCTATTACATAGCTTCTGCTTGCATTTTTTCTCTTTTTAGATGTTTCTCTTCAGACCTAATCTTGTTGTTACTGATACAAGGACAACATGCTTGCTTCTAGTTTCTAATAGTGATGTCAATCTGCACCAACTCTGTACTCCTAGTATGCTTGTATGATCAGGAGGGAAAGTGGAAAATAGAGCCTGGCCTTTTAACAATTCTCATCATCGAGCACATCCTTCTTATAATTAAATTTGTATTCTCTCACTTTGTTCCCGAGGTAATTGCTTCCTACTCTTGTGAAGCTACTTAATAATTCCCCTTCGTATCACTGCACATTTTCTGAATTCTTTTGACATCCCCTTAACAGGAACCTGCTTGGGTGAGAGCTAAGCGAGCAAAGAACACAACACACGCACAGGAAATTTGTCATAAGCAGCTTTTGAGAAGTTTCTCCGGTGGTAAAAAGCACTGGGAATGATGTGCAAGTCATATTTTGGCCCCACAAAGACTTTCAAGCGATTCTCTCATTCTCCTGTGTGGTCAGAATAGCAAACTGAGAACCCAAACTTGACAAGTTTCCGTTGGTTACTGGCTGTTCAAGCATTGAGGTGTAAATTACTACTCTGATTTTTCGAGAACTAGGGTGTCAATTTTATCATGATCTCAGTTTCTTTGCTGTTGGTATGGTGATGGATTAATGTAAGAGTTCAAGAACAACTGAAATGACATGGATTTTTCCTAGTCATCTTTGGAATAACTACAAGATGCAAATATGGAGCGGCACAATCTTATAGTTGCTTAGCTCTAGCCTAGGTTTAATCAGACGTTAGGTATATGTTAGCAATAGCGCCTTGGCCCAACCGCTCCTAGTCTATAGGAGAAAGAAGCTTAAGAACAGTAACAACATTGGGCAGACAGGGCAGCGATAGAGTTTGGGCAGTAACTATCCTTCCTTTATATTGAGTAGTGGGCATTCAGTAAAAGAAAGCAAGTGTTCTTGCTATTTTTCTCTATTTCCTCTCTTCTCTACTCTGTGGCTTTAGACTTTTCCGTAGATCCTTACTCCATCAGTATATCTGCAAATGTAACAATAAACGTACCAAGAAAATGAAGACCTGAGTTTACTAGAAAAAAGAAAACCCGAGTTCTGGTTAATCATATTGAGTCACACACTGCCATCCAATAGCAAGATTCAAATATGTTTGTCTCATCACCGAATTAAGGTTTAATTTATTTGCACATAGGAGAAGTTTAGTCTAACTTCAGCAAATGCAAATAAATCTTTAAAATAAGGAATTATATTTTGATAAAATACTAAAGACAATCAAAACATCATATTATACAATAACAATAATGACAACTACAATGTCCCAGTAGAAATACTACTGAGATGAAGGATTTGAGGAGATTCAATAATACGTAATCTTATCTTTAATTAATAAAAATACTATTTTTGATAGATTCACAAAAAGGAAAAAAATGATTGGGAAAAAAATAAATACATAATCAAATAATTGCTTACATAAATAAAAATAAAAATAAATAAAAGAAAAAAGATTAAAAATAAATGTAAAAATAATAAAAATACAAAAGTAAATAAATAAATAAACAAGAAAGAAAACAAGTAAGTAAATAAAACAAACACGTAATTGACAAAAAGAACTAAAGGACAAATTCTAGTAATAAAGGTATTTAAAGTAAGTAAAAGACATCAGAAACAAAGAAAAAGGAAGGAAAATGTTTAAATAACCTATGACAAGGAAATGACCTCTTTATAAGAAGAAAAATGATCTCTTTATGGAAGATCCTTTACCTATACCCTAGTTCACGAAAGTTTCCTATTAAGGACTAAGTTGTCGACAAACTTTAGTAGGGACATATCATACTTGTTCACCTCCTTCCAATTCTTCTTAAGTTTTCTTCTCTTACAGTCCCCAAGTACAATTTTCTCATATGTTCTTACTAGGACATCATGATCTCTCTTTTTAATATATCTGAACAACCTAAACCTTGTCTCTTTTAACTTACTATCAATGGCAGCCACCCTCAACTTGTCTCTTACTGCTTTATTCCTAACTTTATCCCTTCTTATGAAGCTACATATACATTTCTTTTTAATTTAATAACTCAATTACACATAATTTTTCGAAATTTAATAACTCAATTAATCTATGAAAATTATGTTCATAATTTGTCTATGTTCTTGTGTTTTTTTTAGCCTTGTCACCGAGAAAATTAACTATAACATGGCATGTATATGAATTGGGAATATATATACGATAAAGGAATAAATAAAAACTTTATTTTGCTACACTATACGAATAATAATATGACACTATATAATATCCAGAAACTTGCTAGAAAATAAATATGTAATGCGTAAATATATTAATATTTTGAGATCTCAAAAATTTTAAAGTTGTGATGTATATAAATTGATGAAATTTAACACCTTAATTATATAAATTTGTCTAATTTTTGTTATTTGAGTTAAAGATTGATATTGGATACCTTATATAATTGATTGATTATATTGATAATAGGAAGAAGAAAATTTTTGGTGGAAAAGTATATTGATTTACTTGTTGTTACCGTTGGGTGCTATTTTCTATTTTAGAACTTAATTTTTTTACAAAAATGTTGGATTGAGGTGATTCAAGAGACTAAATAAATATGTGAAAGTTTTCTACAATTCATAAAAAGTACTTATGACTTGTTTATATATGTTAATCAATCAATATACCTTAATGGTTAACCAGTGATAGACATCAAGAATACTAATCGATTAGTATATTCAAAAACTATTTTTAAAATAAAAATTTGGCAAAAATTGACATTAATTTCACAAGAAATAAACCCTAAAATGAGAAAAAAAAACAATGATGAAGAAGCTTTTGGAGAGGAATTAGAAGGAAAAGGAAGGTGGTTCTAATGGAATTCATTAGTATTCATGGAATTTGGGTAATGTTTAGAAAATTTTCAAGAATAGAAAAAGTGGTTTAAGGTACCTTTTGTATAAAATTTATTGGTATTTTCCATTTAGGAATTTTTAGGTTTGTTGCTTATATATATTAATTTTGTCATTGGATATTATATGGTTGTTTGTAATATCTAATTTTGAAGTTTGAGTAGGATAATTGACAATCCTAATTAGAGATAATAGTCATAATTATGTTTTTATTAAATCTATGGTTTCGAGGGTTGGGTAATGTGGAATCATATAGATTTTTCATGTTCTATGAACATATATAATTAAATAGACATGTAAATTATGATTTTGGGTGTCAGTGCACATCTATAACTATTTGTAATTAATTAGTGAATATGTTTTTATAATTAGGTGCTTCATTATGGAAGGATTGTATGAAGTTAACCTAAGAATAATTATAACCAAATTTATATTAGTGACTAGTAAGGTTGGCTATATATTACCCAACTTTACAAATTTCAGGTGAGGAGTAGGTAGAGAAAGAGCTTAGGGATGTAAAAAAGGATTAAGCTATACTTTATATTATATAGATCTTATCGTTACCAAGATAGTTACTTTGTTTCTAATAAACTTTTGAGATTACTTTACTATATATTACATTGCGCTTATTTTATAAGAAGTTCATTAATATGATTATGAGAAAGATGTTTTGTTAAGAGTTTATGTTATTTATGATTTTTATAAGATTTTGCGAACACATAGCCAACCTCAAATTAGTGGTGGAAGTAGAAGTTTGAGTTTTAGTATCAAGTAGTGATTTCATATGAGCCTAATAGGTGGACCAAAGGTTGAGATGTGACATATTTGGTGGCATTAAAGCTAGATTTAGGATTAGGAGATTGGTTACAGGAAGTAGTGAGATGAGTAGATAGTCAAGTGTGTTTTTTAATGACTTTATAGAAGAATTATTTTAATTTTATGGAATTTATGTAGACATTTCTCACACATGCCATTTTGGGCATAGTTTGGTTAGGCCAACATTATGCCTCATTAGATCATTGAAGAAAATATGTAGACTTCAACATCCCAGGAACCAAGAAGTTTAGTTTTATTTAGTGGACTAGACATAATGAGCATGAAATAAGATATTAGAGCATTGAGTGTTTAGAGATCTTGGTGGATGTGAGTGAGCGATGAGTGGAGTTACAACTTATTTTTGTTTAGTGGACTAGACATAATGAGCATGAAATAAGATATTAGACCATTGAGTTTTCATTGATCTTGGTGGATGTGAGTGAGCGATGAGTGGAGTTGGACAATATTCACATGGTTAGTAGATTTCCTTATATGAATCTTGAAAATTTGTCAGTTTTAGATGGAGATGAAGTTTAAGATTGAGATTACGCCAGGTGCTTTTCCAAATTCTAAAGGTCCTAATTACGTGGCCCTATGAAGTTAAAGGAGTTGAGGGAGCAACTATATGAATTGTTAGATGAGGGTTATATTAGATTAAATTTATCTTTTGAGGGTGTACCAGTACTTTTTGTGAACAATGTTTAGATATCTGAGGATATATACCCTTTACCTAGGATAGATGACTTATTTGACCAACTTTATTCTCTAAAATTGATTTGAGATTAGGTTATCATCAGGTGAGAATTATGATAGAGCATAGTGAAGACAACTCTTAGGATCTATAATGATTTCTTCGTTACATCATTTGAGTTGACTAAGACTCTGACTATATTTATAGATTTGATGATTCATATGTTCAAGCCCTACTTAGATCATTTTTTAGTGGTATTTGAGGATTGTAAATTAAGGAAGAACCAATTATACGCTTAGTTAAAAAAATAAGTTTTGAGTGAAAATTTTTTCTTTTTTAGGGTATATATTACACCATGAGGGAATATGAGTGGGTCCAATAAAAGTCAAGGTAATGAGAGAGTAAAGTCAACCCATTATAGTAATTGAGATGCATAGTTTTATAGGCTTGACAAGTTATTATTGGAAATTCATAAAATTCTTCTCTAATATGGATGAACCTTTATCCCAATTGACTTAGAAAGAGGTAAAGTTCTAGTAAACAACAAAGTATAAGGAGAGCTTTTAAGAGTTAAAAAGGAAGGTGATAGCAACTATATACTTACGATTCTGGATGATAATGGTAGCTTCACTATCTTTAGTAATGTTCTAAAAAGGGTTAAGGGGTGTTCTAGATGGTGTTGGCTTAGGCTTATAATCGTTAAAATTATATTGGAAGAGTTATCCCACACATGATCTAGAATTGACAGGGGTATTTTCTAATTTGAATATTTAGAGACATCATCTTTATGGAAAGACGCGTAAGATACAAACATATCATAAAAGTATGACCCATATCTTTTTATAAAAGGAATTAGATATGATACAAATAAGGTGGCTAAAGTTACAAAAGGATTATGATATGATAATTCAGTAAAGCTGATATGGTGACAAGGTGACATATTTTTAGTTAAAAATAGTATGGTGACCTTGTTATATTAATCATGGGAGCTATATAAAGGGTTGAGAAAATTAGAGCTACAGATGGTGACTTAGGGTTCAACTGCATAGTTGAGTAGCTTAAATTTAAAATTGAATTTGACCATCAAAAGTAAGGTGTGGTGTTGAGTTTTAAAGACAAGTTACGTTCTTGAGATAATCTATTATTAAGGAGAGAAATTAAGGAGGAGGCTCAATCATTTGATATTTTATACACCTACATAGGATCAAAACATATAAGGATTTAAATACAAATTTTTGGTGGAATAGCATAAAGAGAGAAATAGAAAATTTTATTGCACAATGCTTGACCTACTAGGTAAACACAAGAGGCCTCTAGGGAATTTTAGTCATTACCCATTCCTAAGTATAAATGGGAGCATATATCATGTATTTTTTCTCATAATTTTTAAGGATAATGAGAATTTATAAGTTAGTATGTTGATTATAATCATATTAAAATATTCCTTACCTATTTAGACAAGTTATTTATTAGATATGTCGGCAAGACTATATATATATATATGAGATTGTAAGACTTCATAGAGTTCATAAAGACTTCATGGAGTTTATATTTCTATCAAGTCAGATTAATGCTTTATGTTTGTGGCTAAGTTTTATAGGAGTTTACACAATGTGTTAGGGACTAAGGTAAGTTTAATATAAATTTTCATCTTTAGACTAATAGGAAATCAAAAAGGATGACATGGATTTTGGAGGATATACTTAGAACCTATGTTTAAGATTTAAGAGGTGCATAGGATGGGCACTTGGAGTTAGTGCATTTTTGTTATAATAATAATTATCATATTAGTATTTAGATGGTGCCTACTTGTTAAGAGGAAATGTAGATCCCCTATTTGTTAAGATGAAGTAGGTGAGACGAGATTATTAGGGCCTCAGATAATATCGTAGAGAATAGAGAAAGTCATGTTGACATAGAGGAGAATTTGTGCCATTTAAACTAGATAAAAGGGATATGCAGATTAAAGGAGATGGCCTTTGGAGTTTCAAATAGGTAATCATATTTTTCTAAAGGTATCTCCTATTAAAAGGATATAAAGGTTTGGAGTTAGAGGGCAGTTGTGTACTCAATCTGTAGACCTTTTTGAGATCTTTGAGAGAGTAGATATATTGACATATTATTTGGTGTTACCATCGATGTTATCCAATATATATGATAATTTTCACAAGTCAATGCTTAAGATATATATGCATAACCTATCTTACATTATGAATTCCACTATATTAGAGCTTAAAAGGGACTTAACTTACATAGAGGCACATATACAAATTATGGATCACAAGAAGTAGGTTTTAAGGAATAGAGTGATTCCTTTACATCAAAGTGGTAAACAAAAATTGCTTTTATTGTGAGGTTAATTATAATTAGAGAAGTAGATAAGAATTAAAAACCCTAAACTTTTCTTTCTCTTAGGTTAGTTAAGTTTAGAGGGCAAAGGTAAATTTAATAATAAAAGGATGTGATATTCCAAAATTTTTAAGGTTGTGATGTTTATAAATTGATGAAAAGGCAAAGGTTTAATCTAATCCTACCATTTTTCACTCTAATCTTAATAAATATTACTATAGACATTTTTTGAAATGTTAAGGTGCAAATCATATCTTTACCTTATATTTAAATAAATCAATTTTAACGAAACGTCAGTGTCTAGTATTTCAGATTGCCAAATATGACTAGCCATAGGCTAAGTTGATATTTTAATTATCAGAAACTAACAAAAGTTAACTCTGTTAGGATTTAAGGTACTACTAATATTCTTTAAAAATTTTAAGATGCAATATGATACCATAGATATGATAGAGAATTATTTAGACTTTTGAGGAATGTTGAGATGTGATTTAGACTTTTGCCAATTGATAAATTTTAACATCTTAGGGATATTATTTTTTAGCGTTTTTTTATTTGAGTAAAAAATTGGTTGGATGTTTAGAAAATTTCATATTGAATATTATGATGACACCATTTAAGGAAGAAGGAAATATTTAATGAAAACGTATATTGGTTTAGTTGTTGTCACCATTAGGCACTATTCAATATTTTTGGGATAAATTTTTATATAAAAATATTAGATTGAGGTAATTAAAAAAGATATAGAAAGATAAGATAATTATCTACAATTTTATGAGACACAGATAAATTGAGCTTATCGGTTGACCAACATGCCTTACTAATTGAATAGTGTTAAGCATCATGTAGCATAAGTTAACTATTATTTCATACTAATCAACCACAGTTTTTGAAAACTCTTTTCGCAATCAGTTTTAAGAAAATAATAATCATCATTTTATGGGAAAAATAAACCATAAAAAGTAAAAGAACAATGATACGTAGCTTTGAGAGATAATTTGGATAGGAAAGACATGTGGTTCTAGTGGAATTTATTAACATTTGTATGATAAAGTTTGGAAAATTTTCAAATATAAGAAAAAATGATTTAAGGTATTTTTCATGTGAAAGTGGTATTTACAATTGATAGCTTTTTACATTAGTACTTTGTTGCTTGTACACATCAATTGTAAGGGGGTTTGGGTTGTGTTTTATATTAGATGGATTATGTTGTTTCTTAGTTAGATAATTTCTTTGCTTCTATTGAACTTCTAATATATATTACCTTCAATTTAATTTATGGGAGGTTGATTAATACAATTATGAGGAGGATGTTTTATTGAGAGTTTTAGTTATTTATAATTTTTATAAGGTTTTGATAACAAGTAACTAGCCTTAACTCGATGGTGAGCCTGGAAGTATGAGTTTCACTATCAGATGGCGGCTTATTACAAGCTTAATAGGTGAACTTGAACTACATCACTACTAGAAACTAGCTACTACATATGAAATAATCAAAGGTATCAATTAATCACATTAACACTTTGTACTTATCCAATGCAAGCATTGGAAATAAGGTTTGACAATTTATTAATTTACGCCTCAATTTGACATTGGAATAAGCTCAATCCATTAATTAGGTTTTGCCTTAATCTAATCTTAGAATATGGTCTAATGGTTGGTTAGTATTTGCCTTGATTTGACACTAAAAATAATGTACAATTATTTGTTAGTATTTGTCTTAACCCAACCGCCCACACATCACCACACATCTTCTATTTAACATATATATAATATGCCTTTCGAATCCCACATTGCATCATATATAAGCATATTTAATCTCATCCACAATCTGTTTAGACAAATGACACTGACACAACACAATGATTTGTAACTATACATGATACCTAAAGTATTAGAGGTGTTTAACGATATCCCAAAACAACTCTCCATATACACAATATTGATTATATATCAATAATGATATGAAATAGCATTATGTTAAACATGATTAAACTTTCATAACTATCAATTAAATGAAAACCTAAACCTACTACAACCTTACATGAATTTTCGATAATTTTAATTCAAATTTAGTAAACTAAAACATGGAAATTCTTACAGATCACATAATTTACAATTAATAACACAAACATGTATCTTAGAAATATTAATTAAGATAAGTTATAGAGTACTCATACTAACTTAAGTTCCTTTTCATAGTAGAAAGTAGTTGTACTCAATTTGACCCCCCTTTTACACCTAATGAAACCAACTAGAATCCATTTTTGCAAGCTTAAAGTTGTCTAGAACAACCTTTACCTCACTCTTTTCTTGCTATCTATTTTAATTTTACAGAAATTTATTTTTAAATAGTTTGATTGATTAATAAAATAGTTTGGTTGAACGAAGGAATGGAATATACAAAAATAACAACACAATTAGCAGTTGTTAGGTTGATCAAATATTTTTTCAGTTGACTAATTATCCAAATTTTCTTATGATTTCATCTTTTGAATTGTAGATAAATTCTCTCATCTTTTCGTAATCTCTTGAATTACCTCATTCTAATATTCGTACAAAAAATTATATTCAAAATATTGGACAATATTTAATTATGATAGATAAAATTTTAAGCACAAAAATTTGAGTATAATTCATTTCATAAATATCAAATAAAATTTTAATCTTTAAACGCTATAAAAAATCATAGTAAAAATAAGGAAAAATTTAAAAGATTTTGAACTTTAGTCAATTTTATAGTAGTATTCAAAACTTTAAAAAGTGATAATAAAATATTTTAATTTTCAGTTTGTCTAAAAAATATACTGATAACTTATAATTAACTTGCCATTTCAACAAACCTATATGACATAGAGTTGACACACGTCCTTTTATAGCCGCGTCACGTTGAATATTAAAAACAAATTCCTAATGTTCAAATCTAAAATTATCTATGGAGTAATAAATAATTATTTTCTTCTCTAAAATACTTCTAATACTAACTTCTCTAAAAGAACCAAAAAAAAACTAAATTTATTATGAAAAATCTACTATTTAGGAATCTTGATAATGAAAAAATAATGAAGGGAATTCACCGCTACATTAACTTTTCGTGCCAGTGAATATATGTGACACTTGGTTGACATAAGACAAATTAGAAGTTAGAGTATTATATTACCACTTTTTTGAATTTTGGCTATTATTATAAAATTAACTAAAGATTAGAATGTTTTATAATACTAAAAAATAATTCATATAACTATCATATACAATGACGAAAAAATTTAAAACTTTCAGAGTCTAACAAAAAATGTTCCGTATGTTAGGTAAAAACTAGTAAAATTCATCTCAAATCTCAATATGATTGATGCTTGCCTTATAAGAACAAAGTTTATGCTTGCCTTATAAGAATAAAGTTTGGATCTTGCATATCTCCTACCCACTTGAAAGAAAATGGTAGCTGCAAATTTGCTGGCAGCTGATGCTCAAGAAAAATAACTTTATTATCATCTCTAGTATTTGCTAAATGAAAGGCAGTGACATTATACCATACGTGAACAAGTATAGCTAATAGCACGAACAAAAATGGCAAATCACAAAGAGTTAACTAATACAACATACACTCTAGTAATGAATGCCACAATCACAGCAGAAATGACATAGACAGTTAGGTTCAATGCCAATAGAAACACAAAGCTGATGGGGGTCGAGTTCCCTATCAACACCATAGGTAGATGGATGAAGATGACAAAAGAGAAAATTGCCAACTATGGTGTCTGATACGATAAAAGCTTGAAAAGTTTTCCTTTTTGTTAATATTGCATTGCCCTCTTTAGGGCCTTCCTTGTTTATATTGTTAGGAAGTTTAGAAAAAGAACAAGGAAATTGTAGCAATATAAGAAAGTGTAGTAAACTGTAAAATGCATAACTGATTTTCGACAGTGGAAAAATAGAGAGAATGCAAAGAACTTTTCTTCTTCTATTCAACATCAAAAACTGCCTATTTATAGGGTTACAAGAAACTAAACAAGCTTCAAATTTCTCAACTACAATAAGATTTGTCGACACTGTCTTTGACTAACTAAAACCCTAAAATCATGGAACATAAATCTGAAAATTCAAGGACTCAGTCAAATTGAAAAATAAACACATGTTAATTTGAATGAACCTTCAACACTCCTCCTTGATTCAAAATTACAAACACCAAGTAACAATATGAAATAAAAATGCTTTTGGCTTAAGAGATCTTTTATAAATATATCTACAATTTGTTCATGAGTGCTGCAAACTTTAAAGTTATTGAACCATCTGTAACTAGATATCTTATAAAATGAGTTCGAATGTCAATGTATTTTGTTTATCCATATAAGGCTGGATTTTTTATAATTGCAATAGCTGATCTGTTATCACAATAAATTTCAATTGCCTCCTTTTGCTCTTGATTCTTGTCAGCAAGTAACCTTTTAAGCCATATTGCTTGACAAGCTAAAGCAATGGCAGCCACATATTCTACCTCTGAAGTGAAAAGTGTTGTAACTATTTGCTTCTGACCCATGACTAAAAACATTGCATGAAGTACTTCTTCTGTCATCTGGCAAACTTGCCCAATCACTATCAACGAAACCAATTAACTTAAAGTTAGAAACGTTACAATACTAAATTCCATAATATGTTGTTCTAGCTATATAACCCAAAATTCTTTTAGCAGCTCCAAAATGTTGTTTTGTTGTATTATGCATATAACTAGAGACCACACCAACAAAAATACAATATCAGATCGAGTATGAGTTAAATAAATCAGACCACCAACCAAACTTCTAAAACTCCTTGCATCTGTCTTTTCTAAACCATCTTTAAGCTATAGCTTTTTATTAACGTTCATTGGTGTGATTACTTTCTTACAATTGAACATGTTGAAATGTTTGAGAAGGTCTTCTTCATATTTTCTTTGAGAGAAAAACACACCATATTCTCCTTGCTTAATTTTTAACCCAAGAAAACAGTGCAAAAAGCCTAAATTTGTCATCTCAAACATTTTCATCATACTCATTTTGAATTGAACAATAAGCAAATGAGATGAGCCCATATAAACTACATCATCAACATAAAGGCAAACAAGTAGCAAATTATCATTACCTTCCCTCTTTAAATACAAATTAGGCTCATTATCACTTCTTTTAAATCCACTTTGTTGAAAAAAATGAGTAAATTTTACCGTACCATACTCGTGGAGCTTGCTTCAAACCATATAATGCCTTCTTTAGCTTATACAGCTTGTCTTCCATGCCTTGAATAATGAAACCTTCTAGTTGAGTGACATAAACTTCATCTTTTAGCTCTCCTTTCAAAAACACAAACTTGATATCAAGCTGAAAAATAGGCCAACTTAATTATGCAGCCAAGGAAAACATGGTTCTCATCATTTCAAAACAAGCAACCGGAGAAAAAGTATCATTATAGTCAACACCTTGTTCCTATAAATACCCTTTGACTACCAGTCGTGCTTTGTGTTTCTGAATTCTTCCATCTGTATAACACTTTTTTTTTCTATAAATCCATTTTACTCCAATAGGATTTTTACCTTCAAGAATATCAACCAAATCCCAAGTTCCATTTCTTTTTATAGCCTCAAATTCTTATTCCATTGCTTTACACCATTCTTCCTTGTTTGTTGCCTCTTCAAAGCTTGTAGGATTTACAGCAAACAAAGCTTGAGTTATCTCACAAATTTCCCTCAAAGACTTGAATTTTATTAGAGGAGTGTCATTTGAAGAACAAGAATTGCTGGTGCTTAAAGGGCTGGATGCTGTTAAATTTGAAGGAGTAGTGCTTAGTGAACTTGGGGGAATTGGAACCACTTCCATAGTTGGTGAAATTTCAAGCTGTGAAACTTCATGTGTAGATACTCTAGTAACTTCATTTTCTTGCCAATTCTAGCTTGTTTCTTCGTCAAATACAACATTCTTGATGATAACTATTTTCTTACTAATAGGATTATACAACCTATATGCCATAAATTTAATACAATAACCCAGAAAATACATTTTACATATTTTAATCAAGTTTATTATGACTTTATGAATCTATCAACGCATAGGCCATATAACCAAAGATTTTTAAGTGACTTACGTAAGGTTTTGTACCACGCCAAGTTTCATATGGAGTATTGATCATTACAGCCTTTGTTGGAGACATATTCAATAAGTATACTGTAGTTGCTACATCTTCTACCTAAAATTCATTACCAAGTCCCTTGGCTTTCAACAAACTTCTTACCATCTCAACAACATTTTGATTCTTTCGTTCAACCATTCCATTTTGCTATGGAGTATACGGTGTCGTTAATTCCATACGTAAGCCATGTTTCTCACAAAATTGATTAAATTCATTAGAAACAAACTCACCATCTCTATCTGTGCAAAGTGCTTTTATGCTTCTTCCACTTTGTTTTTAGTAAATGCTTTAAACCTCTTGAAGGGTTCAAATGCTTTTGATTTGTTTTACAAGGAGTAAACCCAACTCAT
>JAOSBN010000001.1:11762788-11776345 GCA_027563595.1 Erythroxylum suave
TTAATAAGATTCCACCAATTGGATGTGTTTATGTCTTTGGGAATTAAGAATGACTATTCAGTGTTGAACAGTTATGATGATTAAAGTAAATTAGGTTTACAGCAACACACACGCACACACACATATAAAAACTCCAATTATTATACTCAAATATATATTTTAATAAATTCAGCCTAATTTAAACGTGATTTTAATAGATCCTTAAATCTTTCAAAAGTTTAAAATCTACTAAAATTGTGTTTTTAGATAGTGCACTTAGGTATGGCTTATAACATGATCATATACTAGATTATATTTCCCTAGAAAAACCTTTTCTTCATTAATACGCCCATATCTTTAGTTCATGCATTCACAACTAGTCTATAAAAAGGAACAAGAATTGTAACATGCTTATGTCCTAGGTCTTGTTCACCCAAAGACTTCTGAGAAATGTCCATTTTCTTCTTGAAACACTATAAGATTACACATGTATATATGAGTCATAAATAACAATCCCCACTTTGATCAATATACTCTTATATAGGTTAGGTTGTATCCATGTCTAATATATTGAGATATTAATCAAGTCCATGCAACGCTTGAACTTTTTCGTATTAACTGACTTTGTTAACACATCAATTTGCGTTCTTTGTAGTGTGTGAACCTTTTCTAATAAGATCCATTCATATGTAGTTAACTCCCTAATCTTGGGAAACTTCACATTTATATGCTTATTTCTTCCATGTTACATTTGATTCTTTAAGAGATAAATTAAACTTTAAACATCACATTATATTCAAACTTAACCTTTATCGATGTCCACTTCTTTTACTAGTCTTGTAAGTCATAATACTTTCTTAGTAGCTATGACTACCATTATATACTCTACTTTAGTTGTAGACAGTTAAACCATAGATTATAATATTAAGTTCTAACAATCAGTCCCTCTTGCAAGAGTAAATACATACACTATAGTAGATATCATGTCATCAAAATATCCTATATAGTTTGAATCTACATATCTCAAAATCGAAGGATCACTTGGTTGGCTACTAAACATAATCCTATGTTTTGAAATACCTTTCAAAGTACTTGAATATCTTATTTAACCATTTTCTCATATTATCTTCCAAGTTTTAAAAAGTACTTTCTAACCTAACTAATAAAATAGTCTACATCTAACATCGTACAATCTATTGTATATATTAAACACCTAACATGTTAGAATATGATACATTAGACATGTCATTGACCTATTGCATCTATTTTTTAGTATTGTTTTAGGAAATGTTTGACATAATTTACCAATATAGTACTCGCGAATTTAGCCTTGATTTTTCCAAATGTATAAAATTCCTTCTTATTGTAGATGGATTGAGATAACCACAATTTTGTAGAACTCCTATCGTTCTAAATTTCTGTTTTTAGTATTTTATTGGCATTTCCAAAATCCTTTATTTCAAATTCCTTTTCTAATAAGGTCTTTAGTTTTTTATATCATGTATACTCTTTATAGCAATCAACATATCATCTATATAAATGATCCATCATCAAGACTCTTAATATATACATAATAATCATACTCATATCTCCTATATCTAATTTAGATCATTTAAGAGTGAAAACTTTCATATGATTGCCATGGCCAATGTTTTCAACCCATAGAATAACTTCTTCTTCTTTTTACTACAACAGAAAGAAAAAAACACAGCGATTACAAACAAGAAGTCATCCCGCGTCGGTAGGACGCTCCCAGCCTATCCTGTTGAAGTAATTCCCATATCTCGGACGATGGTTCTGTCAGGATGTGCATGCCTGGACTCTCTGGCAGGGCTACTTTAGTCAACTGATCTGCACTCTGATTCCCTTCTTTGTAAACACGGTGAAATTGCACAGTCCAATCCTGAGCCAGCATTGCCCGTATATCTTGTACCATAGTAAAATGTGCTGTCAGACATCTGTGGGAAGAAGACAAAATGTTAATTACCTCTAGAGAGTTAGTCTCCAGGATCACATGCTGGAATTTCAGGGTCTAAGCTAGGTTAAGGCCATCAGCCACTCTTCATAATTCAGCCATCAAGGGTGAACATTCGCCTATTTTAGTCAGGAAACCTCCCCGCCAACGCCCTGTACTGTCTCGTAAGAGTCCCTCAGTAGTACCTAGAGATGAGCCTGAGTGGACTGAACCATCCGTATTGACTTTGACCTAGCCTTCCGGTGGTGGGTGCCACTGCACTTTGCGCCCAATAGGTAAGCCCATAGGATGTACAATCCTTTCGGTCACCTCCTGAGCTGTGCGGATCCACCTTATATAGTCAATCACTTGATGATGTCCTTTGGCCGGCCATACAGAATCTACTTCAAATAGACTCCTGTTCCACCATTGCCATAAATACCAGCAAGTTGTACCAAAGATTATGGCCCAGTTCTCCGTGTGCACTTGGCCATGCTGAGTCAGGTTGTTGTACAACCATTTTTCCACTTCCTACTGAAAAAAATCAGGCGCTATCCCGATTAGGTTAAGTTGATGCCAAAAAGCGAACACCCTGGGGCACTCCCTCATTGCGTGTAAAACAGTTTCTTCCTACCCATAATAGTGACAACTGCTATATGTTGCTAGATGGTAGGCGACTCTTTGCGAGTTTGTAAGTAGCTTTCGTTTTTCCAGAAGTCATAAAAAAGATCAAATACGTTCTAGGCCTGGCCATTTCCAGATTGCTTGCCATAATCGATGCTGTTGTCTCGGTTCTATCTGGACCGTTAAGTTATAGGCAGAGGTGACTGTAAATTCTCGAGCAGTGCCAGGCCCCCAGACAATCGTGTTCTCACCCCTTTCCACTTTCAGAGGACTCATTTGTGCAATCAAATTGTAAATAAAAGGTGAGAGAAAATAGTGGCACCGCACCCATGCCCAGTTGCGGTCCTCATTCATATATTTGGACACTGTGGTGTGTAACAGAATGTCAGGGAGGGGGGATGTTACCTCCGTAATAAGAGGATCCCAATTTGTGACCCAGTGGTCAAGCCAAAACTGCACTCGTTGACCATTGCCTATTCTCCATTGGAGACCTTAGTTAACGTACTGCCATGTAGCTATAATTCCCCTCCAGGTAGGAGATGCCCCTTGGGTGGGCAGAGTTAGGGGGATGTGGCAACAATCTAGTCGATATTTTGCTCGCAGGACTTAGACCCATAAGGCTGAGGGCTTAGTGAGCAAATCCTAGCCTAGCTTTGTCAGAAGGGCATCATTGGTAGCTCTAACTCGTTTGATCCTAGGACCCCCTTCTTTTTTTGGACAACAAACTGCGTCCTCATGCACTAGATGAATTTTGCACTGACTATTAGAGGACCTCCAAATGAATGAGCGCATTATCTGTTCTAGGTCATCACATAGTGTCCGGGGCAACCTGACCATTTGCATCGCATATATGGGGAGGGATAATAGGACCAATTGAGTCAACGTCACCGATCCCGCCACGGATAACTCCTAGGTGCACCACCCAGCTAGTTTTTGGCATGCATAGTCGAGGATGTACTGACATGTATTGCGCTTTGTACGTTCATGTAACAGTGGTACACCTAAATAATTCCCCAAATTCTCCGTACATTTAATCTGGAGCAGGTGACTAAACCTAGCCTTGGTTTCCACAGAAACGTTCTTAGAGAAATAAATATGGGTCTTATTATGGTTAACCTTCTATTCAAACACCATACAAAATTCCTCCAGAATTCTCGAAACCTCCATCACTTGGACCACCGTAGCTTCGCCAAACAAGACTAAGTCATCCGCAAAAAAGAGGTGGGATATGGGAGGCCCTATTCTACCCTACTTAAATGGTCTCCATCGGTCTTGACTCACCGCCTGGGAGATAAGATGGCCTAAACGTTCCATGCATAGAACAAATAAGTAGGGTGAGATGGGGTCTCCTTGCCGAATGCCCCGTGGTCACACACTTCATGATGACTTCTAGGAGCTTGAAAGGGAGGTGGAGTTCCTGAAGTGTGTCTTGGATGAAATGCCAGTTTAGTCGATCATATGCTTTCTCCAGGTCTACTTTAAGGGCCAAAAACCCAATCTGATCTTTTTTTCGTCGCATCGAATGGATGAATTCCTGCGCAATGATAATATTATCGGTTATCTGTCGACCAGGAATGAAGCTGCACTGAGTTTTTGGCACTAAAGCGTCGAGGTAGGGTTTTAATCGATTGACGATAACCTTGGTTACGATCTTATAAATGACGGAGCAAAGACTAATAGGCTTAAATTGAGTAATATACTTAGGGGACGATACTTTGGGAATTAGGACCAGTAGAGTCTTATTCTTATCTAGTTCCCACTCTTCATTACTGAATATCTTCTTGACAAACGTCACCACTGCTGGACCAACTATCGCCTATCAATTTTGGAAGAAAAGAGCTGAGAAACCATCCACTCCCGAGTCCTTATTCGAATTCATCCCAAAGATGGTCGTTTTGACGTCGGAGTCGATTATTGGTTTCCCTATGTCTTGAAGTTGTAGCTCGGTTAATCTGGGAAAGGTCACGGAGCAGCGCAAACGCGGAGGACAAAGCTCATCGGCGGTGTAGACTTGAGCAAAATATTGTTTTGCCATTAGGTGCAATTGCTGATCATCATCTATGACATGACCAGTAGGATCGGTTAATCTCTCGACCTGAAGCTTCTTCCTTTTGGTCATAGTGACTAGATGGTAATATTTGGTATTCCTATCCTCGTGGGAGAGCCAATCACATCGTGCTTTTTGGTGCCAATAAAGTTCTTCCTCGTAGAGTAGTTGAAGTAGGTCACCACTCAGCTTTTCTTCCAAAGCCAAGAGGGAGTCTGAGTCCTTAGAGGATAGGGTGCGCCGGATTCCTTCCAAACGGGCTAACAACCATTTCTTGCGACGGAAGATGTTGTCAAAAACTGAATTATTCCAGTGCATGAGCTGGCTGGAGAAAGTGGTCAAAGCTTGTGACAACGTGGAGTCATCAGGGTGCTAGTTCTCGGCTATTATCGTAGAAAACTCAGCATGTGCTATCCACAGCGAGTGGAAACGGAAAGGTGGGGGACTACGAGCTTGCTTGGGAGGCCGAAGAAATTGTACCAGTATTGGCCAGTGGTCAGTGCCCAGGAAGGGAAGGTGGTGATTAACAGTATGTGGGAACACTCGCACCATTGCGTAGAGCCAAAAACCCGATCTAGCCGAGCTTGAATATTACCCCTCCACCAGGTTAACCGCGAACCGATGTACCCCAAGTCATGCATACCACAATCATGGACCCATGCTTGAAAGGCTTTGTTAACCACCGGCGTATTCAGGGAACCGCCTCTTTTATCTTCAAAGTGTAATTTGGCGTTGAAGTCCCCCCCAATGAGCCACGGAGATTTCAATGAGTTGCTAATCCCTCGTAACAAATGCCAAAGTACTTGTTGGTTGGCCATTTATGGTTTGAAGTAGACTGCTGTAAAGGCAAAGATATGGGCTCCATGTATAATTTTAGCGTGATTCAGTTGCTTATGAGCTAACTCGATCGTGATGTCAAATCCATTATGCTATAACAGCCAAATGCCCCGCTAAAACCATCAACGTTGACGCAGAAAGAGAAGTCAAACTTCAATTTGCAGATAACTACATGCGCTCTGCTACTACTAATCCTTGTTTCAACTAGTACCAAAATTCCTAGGCGATACTGGCGGAGATAGTTCACTAAGATCGTATGAAAGCGGGTGCCCCCGACCCCTTGACAATTTTATATCATTACGGACATAGACATTGGAGTAACTTGTTAAAGAAAGGGCCCTATAGTACCGGAGGGCTACCTGCCCCTTCCGGGGCCTCGCACCGATGTTCCTCGAGCTCCAGTTCCATTACCACATTAACAGTGTTAGTCTCCCCCGACGGTTCCGCTAAGCAAGACTCGACTGGCATATCGTCTAGGGGCTCAGCAGGGGGTAAGGTGAGATGGGGGCCATCGATTGCCCCTGGTTTGCACTAGTTGCCATGACATTCGTGTTATGACTAGTGTCACCCTCGAACTTTGGGCCTCGTACAGGTTCGAGGCTATTGTACAACACCTTGGTGTGATTAGTGAGGGTGACGACTATGTGTTACTCAGTGGGTGTGGGTTGGGTTTGGATGGGGGCTAGGTAAAGTGGGCCCTTGCACTTAATGGACTCCAGGCCATTGTGGGCCTTTTCTATTTGACTCTTGCCTTTGGGCTTGTGCAGCCCATGGAGGCCTTTTTTACTTCCCTTAAATGACGACGTTTTAGACGCAAAGAGGGATGTGTTTCTGGAACTTTCGTGATGTCTTGTGGCTATGTCTGTAAAACGTTGTTTGGCTCAGACGTTAATGTCTCTTACAAGGCTGCATAACGGGAGCCTCCTGATCGTTGGAGCATACGATTCTGATGGGTTGTTGGTTGCATTTGTAACGTTTGCTTCTTGTGAGCAGGCAGCCATTGGACCTTGAGCCACTCACCGAAGACAGGAGCAGTGACAGGCTTCGAGTGCGTAGTGAGTGACGCACCATCCAGCTGTGGTGCTACAACCTGGGTGTCGACAGCAGTTGTTCTCACCAGAGAAGAAGCTGGGTTGGATGGATTCTGGGGGTTCGTACACCGGTCGGAATCATGCCCAACTAGACCACAGGTGAGACAAATGTGGTTCAGGCCTTCATAGGCTACCTTGAGTTGTTCGCCATCAAGTTCAACGGAAGGGCATAGTGGGCTGGTCAAATCCAGATCAACAGCCACTCGGACATATTTCCCTCGCTGCTGTGAATGGGTGGCTTCATCGATCTGAGTAGTTTGGCCTATCAAGTTGCCTAGAGTCGAGAGAATCTTGGGGTGGTACCGGGTGATAGGCAGCTCAGGGAACTGAACCTGGATGGCCACGCGAGGAATGATACCCTGTGAAGGTTGGAAAGAGGGTTTCCATTGCTGCACAGATAAGGCATGACTGAAGATGACCCACGGTCCGCCGGTGAGTGCCTTCAGGTAATCTTCCCCTTCAATGAACTTAACTAGAAAAAACTCGTAATCTAAGTCAACTAGCTTCATTGGCCCTTTCGGTTGCCACAGAGCATAGAGTCTTTGGCTTAGAAGCCTGTCACCAATATGGCGTCCGACTAACTTGACTATAACTGCATTTTCCCATTTTTGATCTAGCCGAGCTTTAAATTGTGGGGATAATGTAATTCCCAGACCAGTATCTTCCTCCAATTGTCGGATGTTCGCCTTCCTCTACCTCCATTGGTTCTTCATGAGGCTATGGGGTTTGCTCAGGTTCAGTAACATTCACCCTACCTTTGCAAACTGCCACACTATAGGATTGGGTCAATTTTGGAGGTGGGCCTACGTCGCGTTCTCGAATGCGAACTTTCTTCGACAGGTGAGCATCAATGGTGTTAAATGAGTAAGGTTCACGATTAGTTGCAGGTGGTATGGAGAGCTGTGTTGAGAGCATGTTAACTTTATGTGTCAATTTACATATTAGATATTCATTTTCAGGTTCACTAAACAGGATGGTCCATATAAATTTTCTCCTCTATGTCACGATGAAGATAAGTTGTCTTTATATTCATCTACTCCAAATACATATCCAAACTAATGATTAACTCGATCAAAATTCTAATGGAAATATGAAGAACTACGAAGAAAAAGATGTCATTAGATTCACTTCCCTTACATTGTATAAACCCTATAGCTACTAGTTGAACCTTGAACTTTCCATTTTTTTCTTCTATAGTTGACTTTCTCTTGTATATCCACTTGCACTTTATAAGCCTCTTCCCTTTAGGAAGCTGTACCAACTCTTATGTCTGTCTTTTATGCAAAGAATTTACCTCCTCCACCATATCTCCCATCCATTTATCTTTTACTAACTATTCATATCTTCTTGAAAGTTAGTTGCATTATCATTACCTATGATGAGTAAAAAGGATATTGAATCTTCACAATAATAACTATTTGATGGCCTAATGGTATATCTCATTCTATCCATGGGTATATTATGTTGATGCTCTTCTCTTTGAATTAATTTATTATTTGTATGAACATTTTTAGCCTCTTTTAAGTCTACTATAAACTGAACTAGTTATACTTGCTCCTTTATACTACTCTCCATTGATCTTGTCATATATTCTCAATATGTCTTCTTTAACATATCTTTCTCATCAAATATTATATCCTTACTTATCACCATTTTCTTCAATGTTGCTTTAGAAATTATATATGTTCACACCTTTACAGTGGCCAATAAAGATATACTTCTTCAAGTTTAGACCTCTCATCGCTAAAAATATACATGTAAATATGACAAACAAAGGTTTTCAATTAAAAAAACTACTTTTCTTCCCTTCCACACTTCATTTGCAACTTCCCCATCTAGTGATATTTATGGTGATTTATTTTATAAGGCAGCACACTATACTTATTATTTCCATTTAAAAATTTTTGGAGAGTCCTAAACTTAAACACCTGGCCCTTTCATTTACGTATCTTTTAATCCTCTTTAAAATGTCATTTTACTATGGTATTTTTAACTACTTAATGTTATTAAACCCTATTTTCCTTATATAATATCTAGACTCGTGAGTATGTGTACTAAGTACCTTTTTGGATGTCAAGAACTTAGTTTTTTTTTTAGGTTTTTCACCTGATCTTTCCATGCCTTAAAACTTTGAAAATATTTCAAATTTATGCTTTATGAAGTATACCTCATACTTTTCTTGAAGAATCATGAATGGATCTTACAAAACACTAAGATTTATCCTATAAAAACTCTCTAGTAAGACTTTATATGTTAGTATACAAATAGTAACATTATTTCAATTTTGTGCTTTCATATCTTCAATATCACCTTAGACTACTTTACATGGATGCAAAACTTGTAGAAATCCTTTTGTCATTGAGATGACTTAGTCACACATGCTATAATATAGTACTATCATCATTTAACTCTACTATAACAACCTGTTTGCCTATAATTATGTTGTCCATCAGTTTGGAGATATTTTTAGTCAATTTTGGCTCTCTCCTTATGGGCAATATACCCTTTATCATCTTAATGTTATTTATATTAATTTTATATGCAAATTTTTTTACATATAAAGTATCTTAAAAATAAAGGTCCTTTTAGCAAATCTAACACATGTAAAAAATCATGTGACATCTTGAAAACACCATCAAACATATTAATCATGACTTATTATGTTCTAATGATATTACAAGCTTTATCATCTCCTAACTAGATGGATTTGTATGAAAAAATCCAATCTTTGTTTAATGTATGTGATGCGTGCATCTTGTATTCTATTTATTTAAGTCTTGAAATCAATTGGTTAAAACATAAAACATATGTCCTTGCTACAATTCGAATCCTCACTCTACACTTTATTAGCAAACCATGATGAATAATTAGAATTTCACCATCCTACCTCTTCTTATTTGAACATTCCTTCCTTATATGTCCAACTTGCTTATACTTATAGCAATGGACTATCTTTCCACCCTTTAATTTAGATTTAGAACTTAACTTAGATGACATCCTTATTCTCCTTCAAAGACCTTTATTTCCTTTACCCTTAACCTTGATATCTATCACCAATATTAACTCTTTGTAGTTGTGAGCTAATAATGTAGCATTGATGTCTTCCATATCAACTGCTTGCTTATCTAATATGATCGTGGTCACTAGATGTTTACATGATGTATGTAAAAAGAAAAGTAGAATCATTATTTTATCCTCATCCTCAATAGTCACCTTAAATCTCAGTAAGTCTTATTGAATGCCTCAATATGTTATTCTAAATTATCTAATATAATCGTGGTCACTAGATGTTCATATGATGTGGGTAAAAAGCAAAGTAGAATCATTATTTTATCCTCATCCTCAATAGTCACCTCAAATCTTAACAAGTCACTAATTAGTTGGTTGAATGCATCAATACGTTGTTCTAAATAATTTTCTTACTGCATTTTTAGCTTATATAGTTTCTACTTAGCTAGATATGTGATTTGCATCTCAATATTTCACAGTATTTCTATGTAAATCTGTTGGGCCCCGAATTTTTTTAATTATTTTAGTAAGCATGATGTGAATATATATTATGGTCTTGTTAGGTAAATCATTTTAATTGGAGTTTATTATTTTGTCAAGTTTAGGAGGATTTATTTCATAGATTGATGGAAATTTGAAGAATTAAATGGAAGAATTAAGATTAAGTTAGAGTATAGTATGGTGTAAGTTAAATTGAAGAATTAAGGTGCATAAGGGCATTTTTGGAAGATTACTTAAGGTTAGAAGCACTAAGGCATTAAAGGAAGGATAGGGTGGACTTTCCTCACCCATTAAGGGTAGAATGGGAAGAGGAAAAGATTTTCTTGTAAATAAGAAGACCAAAAACGTGAAGAAAGGAGAGAAAATCAAAAAGTAAAAGAGAGAGAGGAAGAGAGGATTCGGTGAAGTTGAAAAAAAAGAATAGAACTTTGGACTAGATTACAATTTTTCTTAGTCTTAAAGAGAGAGTTTGAGGTTATTAAAGAAGGGAAAAAGAAAGAGGAAGAGAAGAGCTTTCATTAGAGTCAAAAATCTCATTAGTTGGTGAAGATTCAAGGTAAGTCGATTTTAATCTCTTGGAATTTTGAAAGGTTTTTGGTTCAAAGAGCTTAAGAAATTTATGGGTTTAGGAATTCTAGGGTCAATTTCATGCTTTGGTTCTTTGGGATTTCCAGTTCGAATGTCTATTGATTTAGGACTTTTGTAAATGTTGAAGAAAATCAAGAGAGGCAAGAGGAACAAGAGGAGAGGCACATTTTAACAACTTTTCAAGAAAGGAAACTAAGGGAGGTACATTTTTATAATAGAGTAAATAAGCCACTCATTATTTTTCTTTGAATCAAGAAAGTTAAATGGTTTCAATTGCATCATGAATGTTGCATTTATTTGCTTTTGGTTGGATGTGAGATTGTTACGTGTTTGCTACATGAATTGTGATGATGCTTTATGAAAATGTTTCTTTTTGAAAAGATGCGAGAATATGAAATTAGGTTTTCAAGAATGTTTCTTTGAAATATCTCATGTGCATGAAAAACAAGTTTCCAACAAGATGCCATTTAGGGCAAACTGTTTTCAATTCATGACTTACATGTTATGTGGGTTTGTGGTAGTCCCTCAAGAACCATCACGTGCACGTTGACCCAAGTATAGGCTTCTCCTGCCTACCCGCTAGTGACACAGAGCTCCTTCAAGGACTCCCTCAAGTTTACGACTATACAGGACCATTATATGGAAATGTGTAGTGCGTCATGAATTGGGCTTACCCAAACCATTATGTTGTACTTATGTGTTTTGAAATGTTAGTAAGTTGATGCATGCATGATTTATAAGTGCGCATGAACTGTTTGACTGAGTGAGGATTTTGAGCATTAAGTGTTTGTTGTTTTTCTATGAGAAATTATTAAGGTGTCCAAGTGTATAATGACAAAGAGTTTTGAAAATGGTTTTGCTTATTCCTCAATTATAAATCTGTTAGCCACGAGCTTTAAGCTCACCCTCTCCTAATTCTGTCCCATCTTCAGTTGATGAGCAAGAGATTGAGTGAGTCAAGAGTCAAGGCATCACTTTAGTGTTCATCCTTTCTTTTGTATTTTTAAGTTAGATTTTTGGGAATTCAAAGCTTTAGCCACATTTCAAGTTTTACTAGTTCAAGTATATTATGTATTGTGGCTTGAAATGTCATTAAAGCATTGTAAAGACTTCTACCTATTAATGTAATGAAATGTATTTTGGGTTTTTTATGACTACTGTTAAATTTTCACATTACATTTGATATTCATATGAGTTGTAGGCTTTGGGAAGCAGTTGGTGTTTATGTTTTGTGTATTTTGTCCTTGAAATTGAATGAATGAGGGTGGTTAAAAAGATTTAAGCTTACATTAAGTAAGGTAGGTTGCAAGAGGTTTGGGATCTGCTTCAGGGGTTTTCGCTGCATAAGAATGTATAGATGCGAGGGAAAACACAGACGAAAAGAATCGTCTATGATGACGTCATAACACAGACACAAGGGAAAACACAGAAGAAAGGAATCGTCTGTGATGATGTCATAACACAGACCTAAGGAAAAACATAGATGAAAGGAATTATCTGTGATGACGTCGTAACATAGACGCAAGGGAAAACACAGAAGAAAGGAATTGTCTGTGATGATGTCATAACACAGACGCAAGGGAAAACACAGACAAAAGGAATCGTCTGTGATAATGTCACAAGGAAAGGTAGACGCAAGGAAAGACAGATGATAGGAAAGACAGATGATAGGAAAAACAAACGATCACTACAAGAAAATGCAAGAATAACAGCGGAATTTTTCCGACGGAAAAAATACCGCCGCTATTCACCGACGGACTTGCCATTTCCGTCAGTAAAATAACCACATTGGCGACGGAACGAGGCAACCGTCGGTATAGAAATTTGGAATCAATATTTGCGACGGAATATAGCGACGCCAAAAAATAACCGTCAGTAAAAAATGCGCGAAATGTTCGCGCAATTTATTACCTACAGGTAAACACCGACGGACAGGGTACGGTCGGTATATTTACCGACGGAAACAATCTTGTCGTCGACAAATTGGAAAATCTGAAAGACGAAAATTGTAATACCGATGGAAGAGATACTACCGTCGAAAAATACGACCATAACCAACATGTTCACCTACGGAACATGTCAGTCCGTCGGTGAGTTGGTAAACATATCATCGACGGAAAGATTCATTCCGTCGGTAAAGGCCACTCAACACATGCTTTACCGACGGACTTAGTCTCCCCGTCGGTATTTGAATTTTTCAAAAGACACTTTACCGACAGAAGCGATCAATCCGTCGGTGAGTAGATAGCAAAATCACCGACGAAAGGGCTCAGTCCGTCAGTAAATGTTCTAGTCAGCAGTTTAGATTCTTCCAGAAGGCCTGTTTTACCGACAGAATTGTCGTTCCGTCGGTATTTGAGTTTATCCTGCCTAAATCTGGCGCTCATTTACCGACGGAAGGAGCGATTCCATCGGTAACTGTCGACACGCCGCCAACGTTTCATTCGCTTAACCCTAATTTACCGACGAAACTGAGTGTTCCGTCGGTAAATTCGCGTCCTTATAACCCCGTCGACCCCCCCTCCTTCACCCATCTCACTTGTCTTCTCTCTCTGCGATTTTGCTCTGATTTTCTTGAAGTTTTCGGCTCATTTTCTGTAGTTTGAGGTAAGCTTTATTATTATTGTGTTATTTTTATATGAAATGCATACTAGTGAATGAGATTAGTTTGAAATGAGATTAGTTTGAGATTAGTAAATGTGATTGGTTTGAATTTTAGAATTTAACATTTATTTGTGAATTTGTTGTGCATTTAAATATTGTGATTAATTATGAATAACGATTATTAGTAGTAAATATTAGTACAATTAGTTATATTGTTTGTTATATTTTGAATATATTTTAATTATTAGTAATAAGTATTAATATAATTAATTTAATTAATCTTATGAAGTTAGTTAATGATATTATTATAATATTAATTATAT
>JAOSBN010000001.1:11776445-11813030 GCA_027563595.1 Erythroxylum suave
TTTAGTTATAATTAACATTTTATTCCTATGCAGGAGAAGTCTTTGGGCGTGGCACCTACACCCCGTCAGCTATTTTTTCACACTCATACGAAGAAGCATGACAGGGTGACGTTCGTCAACGAACGTTGTAGGGAAGTAAATATAAGTGACATTTATGATTTAATATTAATAATATGTTTCATAATTATCACTTATTAATATATAAACATTGCTTTCTGATATGACCAAATACAGTAAACTATTGAGCGGCGGTCTCAGCAATCTGAAAATGTTGATGAGACCGACAGTTACTTTGAGACAGTTGGCGGTAGGGATCGTCGTGGGAGGATCTTCAGCTTAGGCTCATTTGCGAATACTTGTTATTCGCAATCCTCCACGTCTAGTACAGCTGCATCTTCTAGGCGGGCTGACGCCTCTCAAGTATAGGCACTGCAGAGCATAATGCAGACATTGCTGGAGCAGATGCAGCAGATGCAGCAGACGATAGCTGCACAGCAACTGTATTGGTTATTTACTTTGTACAACGTAACGTTTTTAACCTTATAACGTTTTTATTATAAATTAAGATATTTTTATTTTTAATTATTATTCAAATTTTTAATTTAACCGAATTAAATATTTATTATCAATTATTTTATATTCTAAATATAATTTATATGTTACAATCATTAACAAATTAAATGTATTTATCATTAAATATAATGAAAATATAAATTAAAAAAAATTAATGATAACCATTACCGACGGATAAGCTAATTTCCATCGGTATGTTGTTATCGTATATATCGACGGAAATTAGTTCTCCGTTGGTAATAATGAAGACAATTTACTGACAGTAGGTGTATTTCCGTCGGTAAGTTTGCAGACGGAAAGTCTTTCTCGGTCGCTAATTTACAGACGAAAATTGTTTGGCCGATCGGTAAACTTTACCGACGGTAGGTCTGGTTCCGTCGCTAAAGTTAGCGACGCTCGCTAAACTTCCGTCGGTAAAGTTAGCTACAGTCGTATCACTGACGTTTTTGCAGTGTCGGTATATTCCGTCGGTAACCTTAATACCAACGGAATATTTGGTTATTCCGTCGGTATTTTTCGTCGCTAAACTGCAATTTTCTTGTAGTGGATAGGAAAGACAGATGCAAGGAAACAAAGACGACAGGCCCAATACAGACGATAGGCCAAACAAAGACGATGAAAAAATACGGACGATACAAAGAAGAAGTTAAAGCCAGTACGTTGGACGGTTATTTAGTTGAAGTTAATTACAAAACTCAACTAAATAATAGTTTTTCGACAAGAAGTGGTTATCAAGGATCAAGAAGCAGTTAGGGACTTAGGCTACAAGTATTAGTTATGGGACAAAATGTTATTAAGAGGTCAAGATGAAATTCTACTTTGAGGATTGTCCTGGTGAGGGCACTCCACCTTTGTGGGATGCGCGTGTTTAGATGTCACTTAAGACGTCAGACACGTGATTCGCAAGGGTAGGGTCCCAACAAAATCCCTATCATTATCTCAACAAAGATAATAGTAAAGGGGCTTATTTAGACTATTTGTGAAATGTTAAGACGAACATAACACCTGTAACTAATTTTTAAAGAAATCATTTTGAAGATTACATCAACATATAGTTAGTCTATATTGCCTAGCTGTGATATCACATAGGCTAAATTGATGATCTATATACTAAAAATAGCCAAAAACCTAACTTTTTTAAGATTTAGGGTGCAATCAGTATTATTTTAAAAACATTAAGATATAATGTGATACCATAGATAATAGTGAAGACTAACTTAGACTTTTTTTAATGAACTACTAGAGGGCAATTTATACTTTTGCCTTTTTGCTTCAAACACAATCTATTTGTTAGAGGCTTTAATATGCTTAACTCTCCAATTTCTTCCATATCTTTTCAATGGATGTAATCTTCATAATGTGGTGCGTGACCTTGTCTATTAGACAAAGTTGCATTGTTCCAGCTGGCTCACCTTTGACACAACCTCAAGTTCTTATGTTAAGTAAACTTTTTCACTTCAAATTTTATAATTGAAATCATTGTTGCCTAAACTATATCTTGATACTACTTGATGAGAAAAATAGATAGCTAGAATAAGGAATAATAAAATGAAACAAAAAAGAGTAAAAGATAATTTTTAATAAGGTTCAACCAATTGGATATGCCTACATCTTTAAACGACAAGAGCGGTTCACTACTGAATAATTATAATGATGATTACAATTGCACTTATAACTCTCTCTCTCTCTCTCTATATATATATATATATATATATGCAAAATTTGACTGATACAATTTTACTTGTATAGCCAGTTTACGAAATCCAAACTGATTTAAACATGACTTTAGTAGGTCCAAAATTACATTTCTAGCTAGATATCCTAGACAAGGTTTGGGAAGCAACTATGTCCTAGGCTGTGAATCTCGACCTCCTTCAAAACATGAACACAACCTCTACCATGCCTATGTCCCAGATGGTGGATCCTTTTACTTCTCTGCATTCCTAGATATGGTCTATGACATGACCGTTTATTAGGCCATGAATCTCTCTACTGTTGGTGTATGCGCTGCGCTATGATTTGATCTTGCGAATTTTTTCAACGTCTACTTCTTAGAACACTTGGATATGATCCGTGATACATCGAATCTTCTAAAGGAAAATCTTTACTACGTCAACTAACTGGAGTCTTTAATCTGTGCCTTCTCATTTAATTTTTAAAAGGGAACATACGATAAAACAGTCTTTTAAAAAGAAATCTGTTTTCTTTTTGAAATATTTTCAAATTGCACTTAATATATACATTATACACAACAATAATAATTTCCGTTATCTTTGAAAGTCAAAAAAAGTTTTAAAAAAATTACAGTGCTTATAGAAAAAGTTTAGATTTACTTTAGTAGTGGATAATTTCTTATTCAATTATTTTTATAAGAAAATAATTGGAAGTAGCATAACAAGGAATTGATTAGTTCTAATAAACTCTTATAAAGTTTTTGATGTTCATAAATAGTTTAAGAGTCAAACTGTTTTTATATATAACTATTCTATCAACATTAATTCAGTAAAGTTCCGTTCCCATATACCGTAGATGTAACATAGGCAAACGGAAACTTTGATGTCTTACTTTTTTACTTTACTATTTTTATCTAATTTCTAATTTATTTATTTATTTTAAAATGAAAGACAATTACAAAAAAAAAAGATAAAGTATATATTTTGTTTTCTTTGGATTTTGTTTATTATTTATAATTTTTCCCAGAAATAAATAGTACACGTTAGATAATGTATTTGAAGGATATCATTCCGTGGAAGAAATTTTTTTTTATACATTTTATGCTTTTGCTTTTTAGTTCTTATTTCAATTTACTTTTATTCCTTTCCTGTTTTGTTAATTTTGTGCTTTACTTTTGTTAATAAAGAAGTTTTTAGATGGACGTTGATTAAAAAAAGAACAAAAGTTAACAAAAAATTAAAAAATATAACCCACGAATAAACAAAGTGAAAATAGTTTAAAGCAAATAAATTTATTATTGTAATATAAATTTTTTTATTGAATAATAATAACTATTAATAATCACTAAATGATATTCTAGATCTATAAAATAAATCTATTTTTGGTTATAAATGATAATTATGAATTTAAAAAAAAGACTAGCCTTATTGATAATAAATAGAAACAAATTTGGTGATTATTAATAATTATTATCATTATAAATCATAAAAATAACCACTATCAAACGATCCACATTCTAAGTGCAAAAAACATAGTATAAGAGTTAATTTACCAATAAGTAACTTCAAGGCTTCATACACTGAAAGCTAATGATGCGAACGTCTCATACTCCACAAAGTCAGCTTTCTTTTCCATAAGCTCCGTCACTTGCCGAATTCCAATGCAGTAGAAGCAGTAACAACCCAGAACAGATACAGCGATGGCAAGCGGCGAGAAATGAACCAGAACAGCATACGTGCCTGTGACGAACGCAATCACCATAGCAAGCATGGCGTCAGTAGTCATTTTTGTGGCATATTTGAACATTTTCTTGGTGTCTTTCTCGTCCTTGGTTGAAGCCATATAAAGATGGAAGTAGACTGCGCAACAAGCGTACATGAAGGCTAGGGTATCCATCACAATGAATGCTTGAAAAGCTGCTCGCCTTGTGAGAATCGCACTCCCTTCTTCAGGGTTACCGTCTTGTCGGTAGCCTCCAGGCATGGTGAAACCTGCTGCAAATGTAACTGTTGCTATGAGTGTTGCCACCACCATGTATGCCTGGCTCGCCTCTTTAATATGTTCTTGCTCAGTCTTATCAACGTTTGGCGTCCGAGCATCAGAATCTGTCACCCTGTTAGATTTGTCTCCTGTGACCTTTTCAAAGCTATCACTTGTTGTCTGAGGGCCATCTGCCCTGATTCGTTGTGCTGGCCTGACTCCATAGTATTTGAGATGCCGTGCAAATTTTCTCTACAAGAAGGTATAAATAGAAACTATGATGCATAAAACTGTCCTGCAATTCAGTGGATATCTTTATATCAAGTATCAAAACAAGAGTTGTTGGCTGCTCGTACCTCGTCCAGTTTAACACCCTCCCTGTCAAAAATGATGTCCAGAAAACTGAGATTGCTCTTGTTGAACGCCTGCAGATCAACTTGAGGGTCATCAATAGCAAGCTTCAAATAGGAACCAGAAGCTACAAGTTGAAGCAATGGTGGATTCCCTTCGTTATTTTTCTCATTGACAAGATTCCTGAACAGTGGATTATGAAGAACAAATTCAACTGTTTCCTTCTTTTTACTCGCAGCAGCAAAGTGAACAACATTCCAGCCCCTCTCGTCAACCATTTCACAGCAACCTGGACACTGACTTAAAAGTTCTTTCATTACCTCTACTTTGCGATTAACTGCTGCGAGATGGAGGGCTATCTTCTGTCCAGTCGTGGTCGGAATGTAAGCCAAATAATCATTGGCTTCCAGTAATTGTTTCACAATTGGAAGGTAACCATAATAGGCAGCATAGTGAAGAGGAATCCACCCTTGGTCATCAGCTTTGGTTAATGCCCTCTTTTGTTCCTCATGTTCTAGTAGTAAACTTGTGATAACTACAATACCAAACCAATACTAAAAAATTGAGCGAATTTAGTCTCATTGAGTTGTTTTTACAATTAAAATTTTCGGATGTACTTATTTTTGTCAGATATTACCTCTGTCGTTGCGAAGTACTGCAGCGTGCAAAGCTGTTCTGCCATTTGGGCCACTTGAAGCCGGTGGCGGACAAGATCCTAAAATGGCCTTCACAACTTCGTCGAATCCCCTCTCTGCAGCCAGATATAGAGGGGTCTCGCCGGCTTTATTAGCACTATATGGTAAGTTAAACATTGTAAATGCCAATACCACATTCAGTTGATTATACTTAACTGCCTCATGCAATGCGGTGTCTTTATTTACATTTGCCACGGCAAGCAACTCTCTCGCTGCACCTACTCCCTTCTCCAAATCATCACCGTGAGCCTTCATGCATCGATCAATCATAGCTAAGATGATGAGATTGTGGCCATGCCTGGCGGCAATGTGAAGCGGAGTTTCACCTTTGATGTTTGTCTTCCATATTAGATCTGGGCAATTTTCAAGCACAGATTCCAGAAAACCTGTTGATTGAGGAGAAACAGTAGCTCGATTTCTACCATCCCTTTTTCCAAAACATAGCATAATACAAGTACCGATACAAGCCATAGGAAAGATAATTGCCATTGCACAGAAAGCAATTGCAAGTTCAAGCAAACGGTTGATCAAACGAGACAGTATAATCTTACGTAGGAGCCTCCATCGATCTGTCTTCTTTTTCCGACGACGTAAATTTCGAGTTGTGATATAGACATGCAGGATTGTATTTTTTGTTGGCGTGACAAGCCTGTCAAGACAATGAGCATAGTCCTTGAAAGCATCGAAATTTCCTTCCACTGCAGCCCAGTATAGAGTGTCCATAATGGCTGTGTAGTCTTCATTGCTGGAACTAGAATCTGAAATTACTTCATTGCTAGAACTTGAATCTGAAGTTACTCGATTCTCCTCCATTCCTGCACCTACGTGCTCAGTTTCTGGTCTGCTTTCTGGTTCTACAGCTTCCATCATCAGATGCTCAGGAGCTTAATTTCCCTTTCGGGGCCTCGAGTAATTGTTGGTTAAACTCGTTGGTTATAGATTTAAACACTAGCGAATATATAACAATGTCAAGTGGGAAATTGATAAGAATATATAACTGAAGCCATGAAGTTGAGTTTCAATTTGAGGGAAGGCATCATTTTTGAGGCTGCCTTTTGTTCGAAGCAATGAATCTAGCTTGGTGTCCGCACTCTACTTGTCAGCTTTGCAAAGAATGAATCTCTTCAATGTAGAGGGAACAGCTTGGCAAATAAAATGTTGAACAAAAGAAACGCAAGTTTTATCATGTGATGTGGAGGGTCTAACATAAAAGATGATCAATTTCTGTCCCACAAGGGAAAAGACGTATGCTTTGCTGTGTCCTCAAGGCAACAGAGATTTTGTTTGTCTCCCTACGTGCTAATAAATTACTTTTTTGGTTCCATCACTAAACGCACTTTTTCCTTAATTGTAACTATTTGAGCGTATCAATCAACGGTCATCGTCTAATGACAAAACCTGTTCGGTAACTCTTGTTACTTTTAATTCTAGCCAACCTTAAACGAAGCCTAATCTGCATGCTTTTGTCAATGCTCCATTTTATGAAGAAAAAATTTTGGAAGCTGTGATTTTTGCCATGGATTTTAAGGTTCGTAAGGAATGGTTGGTCACTAAATGCAAGAGATGATCACGGAATAAAAAACTTAGTCTACTTAATTTTCATTACATTGAGATTATTTTTAGCAGCATGCAATGGGAGGTGTAACCTCTTAATTTGTTTTTGGTTTTTTAATGTCTAATACATCCTACACAAATTCATTCACTTTACTTATTTAATTAACATTACTCGGTCCATCTTATATAATCTTAATTACAACTGTACAAACTCTTTTGTTTCGCATTTCAAGCGCCACGTAATTGTTTATCATACTGTAGCAACTCTTTTATTTTGTAGACTATAAGATTTACACAGTTTTCAAAATTTTCATAAAATATTAATATCACGTCTTGAGTTCAAATTAATTTTACCAGATCCATAATGGAATGGCACCTCATAGTAAGGCTAACCAATCGAACCTTACCATTGAGTTAATGATTATAATTTGCTAAAATCACATAAATTAAGGGAAACAATTTAATGAATATTGTCTTCTTGTGTAAACATTTTTCTATAATCCATCTCAAAGAAATTACGTTCAAAATTTATCTAGGCTTCTATGCTTATGCTTTAAGTATGATTCTTAAAAATTATATAAAGGTAGATAATGTATGCCAATTGAGTAAAAATCATAATAGAATACATACAAATTTATCTCTCTTTTATTCTATATGCCATTCATAACTAAATCTTTGGAACAACTAATTTGCTCTAACATTCACATAGTTTAAATCTAGACTTAAATAATACAACCTAGACAACAGAGGGGTACATACCTTATTTTACTTCCAGGAAATAAAATAGTACTAATATAATGTTAAGACATGGATTTTAGTTCAATTTTGGTTACAAGGAGTAATTTCTGATCAATTATCAAGTAATCTTTATGGTACATGTGCATATAATAATTACGTAACCATCATTGTTGTTTAAACATTTGTTAATGAGTACTGCCAAATTTATTTGGTAATTACGATCTTAAATGTTCACATTCTTGCAAATTGTTGTGCAAATTGATTTGTAACAAGCTTCATTGGTGACTCTTCTTAAGCTATTTATGGACTGACTTTAGCATTAATTGACTATTTAAGATTCCATTAATTATAGTATATGGTATAAAACCTAATGTAACCTAGTGCACAAAGCTCTCCGCTTTGGGGGGTTGGAGAAGGGTTATCAATATATGCAACATTTTGTTTGTATTGTTTTACAGAGAAGATGTTTATGTGACCCAAACTTGTGACTTTCTGGTCACAAAGGAGCAACGCTTATCCTCAAGTATAATATATGTTATATCAAAACTAAAGTGGAAATTTACAATGGATGCATCATTTATGGGATACTCAAGAAAAGAAGTCAATGTTGGTGATTAGCAACAATCATGATTGATTACCAAAGAAAGGTATAAATGCTTACTTAAGACTTAGGGCTTATATAAATATGAGAGATTGATTGATTACATATGTACTTAAGACTAAGGCTTACATAAATATGAGAGATCTATTGTTAAAAAGAGATATATATGAAGAAGTGATTGCAAGAAAATGTGCATAACATAATGGGTTGTAATAAATAAATCTTAATCGCTAGAAGTAACTTGAGATTAATAGAGTTATTATTCTATAAAAAGTATATGAATCTGTTTAAGTGAGGAAAAAGTTACAAGCACATGCACATATATAATTAGCATCAAGAGTGGTGGATCTCTTAAAGGCAAGAGTGTGACATCTCTTGTGGTGTTAAGGTTTTTTATGATCTGATAGAAGAAAGAGTCATGTTGTAAAATTCCCAGTCAAGGTTTGAGGAATCTAAGTAGGTAACAGTTTTGAATGAATCACAATTTAAAATCAAAATGAAAACAAAATAAATTTAGTCTCCCTCCTTGGGTTTGAGAGTTGGAATTTAGAAGTCTTTCAAGTCATTTTTCAAGGCTTTAACAGTTTCAAGAAGCCTCGAAAGATTAACCTTTTGATTGCTTTCTTGAAGAAGATTTTTTTTCCTCTCAACATATAAAAAAAGATGAGTTTGTAGACCTAGATCCTCCATCGAAGGCTACCAAGGATGAGGAAAAGTCTAGTGAAATAGGAAAGAATACAATTGAGCATGTCAAAGTAAATAGACTTGATAAAGATATTCGTGGAGTATACTGATTGAATGCCCCAACATTTTATTGATAAAATTGCTCACATCCTTTATTCCTCATCTCGCTTCTCCTCTAACAATCTAAACTTATCATTATCTATTCCTTTTTCACAGTTGAATTGTAATTTTACATCCTTAAGCACAACATTGGTAGTTATTTAATAACTAAGGCTTCAACGCTAAAAGTCAAGCTAAATGATGATTTACCGGTTGCTTTTCTTGGAGTCATCTTTTAGGCCCATAACATGGTATGTAGTTTATCTACCCAACCATTTCTAGCCTGGTCAATCCTCTTTTTAATGCCTTTTGAGATATTCTTATTGGTTACTTCAACTAGTCTACTAATAGTTGTACATTGCATTGTATTTTCGTGGGTAGTTTAGTTTATATTTAATTCTTAATTTGATTATTTACTGCATGTTTAGGTTAGAATTGTGTGTGTTAGTAGATATTTGTATTTTAAGTATTTTATGGGTCAGAGCATGCTTTTGAGTTTCAATTTTATATTTTGAGGTACTTTGATATATTTGCTAGTGTTTCAGGACAAAGAGTGAAAAACGGAGAAGATTCAGAGAAGACCTAGGAGCTAATCCAGGGCCAACAAAAGGATAATGGAAGTGTCACGAACATAACAGAAGGCCAAAATCTTGGCCATGATTATGCCACTAAGGGCCACAATCGTGGCCTACATATGGAAAAATGTGGGAATGCTTCCAATTTTAAGTTTTCGATGGACCTTTTGCATCTTTTGGAATTGGAAAAGACCCTAGGGTTATCTTAATTAGAAAGACTATATAAGGGAAAAGAGATGTAGGCCTAAAAGGGAGCTTCACTTCTGGCACTATTGGAAAACCATAAAGGAGAGAGAAAGAAGAGAGAAGAGAAAGAGGAAGAGGAAGAAGAGGAGAAAAAGTGGGTCTTCCAATGTCATTGATTTCCCGAATATATGGGTCTCCTTACGCTGCTGCCTTCCAAATTATCCGATCCAATTTCTTCCTTCTTTCCATTTTCATTTTGTTCATTCAATTTATAAGATTAAAATGGATTATATGATGATGGAGTTTGGATTTATGATGATGTTCTAATTCTTCCTTCAAGATTTTACCTTGATTTAATGTTAATGTAGTCATTTTTATGTTTTATTGATTAGGTTTTGTGATTAATTGCGGTACTTACATATTTTGGTAATAAACTGAGATGGTGAACCAGATACAAATGCTTGGATTAGGTTAATGAGAGTTAAGTAATCCAACAAATTACATAATTAATCATATCAGTTATTGTGCAGAGAGAGATCCCGTGTGAGACCCAGTAGTTTATTAAGGGGCTTAAGATCTAATTAGGGATGTGGGTCTTTTGTTGATTAAGAGATTGCAATTTTCACAATTCAATTAGGGTTTACAATAATTTAGGGTTTAATGGTTATAACTCGCGAGAGACTAATCAACTCTACAATAGTCTAGAACTAACACCCCATTAACAGATTAATGGCTAGGTTAGTATTAATGATAGGAAAAATCCCCTTTCTTATAATTTAGTAGTTTCTCTTGATTGATTTCCATTATGACTTTTTGTGTTACTTAATTTTAATTTCTTTTTGTGTTAAATTTCTGAATTAATTTCTTGAAATCAATTTCTCGTATTTACTTTATGGTGCAATTTTTATTTTCATTTTATTAATTTTTCCGAGCCTTAGATAACATAGGATTAGATTAGTTCACCTTCCTTGTATGATCGATTCTCCATTTACTACAAATCACGACCTGTGCACTCACAGTATTTGAAGGCTATAAATTATAAGTTTGCAAATCACACGAACAAGTTTTTGGCTCCATTTTCAGGGAGTTGTAGAATTAGTTGAATTCTTTTAGTTTAAGGATTAAGAAATTACATTAAAAAAGGAAGAAGTTTAGGTTAGAGTAGAAGACACATCAATTTGGACATCATTAGGCAACTATGAGGAGTCCAAAAGGTTAAATGATGGAGGAAATACATTATAGGAATCAAAAGACCCTTGCGGACTGCAATGAGGAACAATTTAGCTGATGAAGTTATCATTCTCATTGGAACACATACAATTTGGTTGGTCCAACAATGTAAGGACTTATTTGGGACATCAAGACATAGTTAGATTTCAACTAGATGAGTCCAGTTCATGGGATTCTAAATTGGATAAGATCATGGATAAGCTTATGAATATGGAAGAGGCCCAGAAGAGACAAAAAGAGAAGTTTGAGCAAATAACAGAATATCAGGCTTCTTCTATTCACAATAGAAGATTAAAGAGATGTCTTGTGACTTTATGTATCTTAAAACCAACTTCCTTATTTCATATCCTTAGAACTAATTTTCAATCATGCACGTCTATCATAGCTTTATTAGTTGTTAGGAAGGGTCCTAAATATTCATAATCATAAACTCAACATGAAAGATGAACTTGTCAACCTTAATAAAAACATTTTCTGTTATGGCCTAATATACTTAATTAACCTATCTACTAATTGAATTCTTATCCTAATTTGTTTCAGCTTACCTAATCCTAACTTCTTAAAAATTTCATATGGAGTCAAATTAATACTAGCTTCTAAGTCCACCAATTCCCTTTTAATTAATAAACTACCAATATTTAAGGAAATAGTGAAGTCCCTAAGTTTTTGATTTTTTATGGTAGCTTGTTTTGTAAGAAGAAATTGATATGTGTTTAATTGTTAATATATTTAATTATTTATATTTAGCAATTAATGATACAAAAATACTAAAGATACTCACTTTAATTCATATACTATTTTAGGTATAATTTGGAAGCAAAGAAGTTAAAGTGAGTCGAAAGTATTATATTTAGATTGTTTTTCGAAGATTAATTTTTACTTGTCTTTATAGAGCAAGAAGAAGAAAATTAAAAGACAAGGAAAAGTATCAAAATACATAGAAGAAGAATGCTCGCTGAAAATAAATAAATAAATAAATGGCAGCCAAGGCAGAAACGACAGACATTAAGGAGCAACAGAGAATAAAACGCAGAAAGTTGAGTTTGCGATGCGTTAAACGCAACGCATATGCTGCGTTTTGCGCTGAACGCAAGCGTATGAGTTATGCTTTCAACGCAACGCACGGATGCGTTTTAAAGAGAAACGCACAGAACAGGGACGCGGAAGGGGGGAAGCTACAGGGGATGTGGACCAGAAACTCTAACAAATAAATAGTCCCATCAATGTACTGCGAGAGGAGAGTATATAGGCGGCTTGGTGTGGCTTGAGAGAAGGAGCTTGCGGCTGGATTAGAAAATAGAGAAGAAGCTTGCGCCAGTGAGAGTGGACAGTAGCAACTTGGGATTTAGGAGTTTTCGGTAGAAATAGGGGGGTGAAGTATTTTTCTTGGAATAGACTCGACATCGATTTGGACTTAATATCGACGCCAATGATGTAGGTTAAGTGCTTTTTTTAATTGTTTCTTTCTCTAATTAGTAATTGATTGTGTTATTCTATGGTAATTGACTTGGGTGTTGTGTACAGATAATCAAATTTTTTTTATTGTTCAGTTATTTATATATGAACCTATAGGATATTGTGAAAAGATGATTTTAATGCATTCATTGAATTGTTTGATTGCATACCCATTACTGGAATTTCAATATAATATGTAATTATTATATTGAAATTCATTTGTAGCGACTAATGATTCATAATTATTAGGGATAACATAAATTAGGTTAAATGACGCATCATATGTGGTTGTTGCCTTAACTAATCAGTTTTCCTAATTCATAATACTACTGCCTAATTAAATTGAGAGATCGTATCCTAAATTATTCGGTCGTTATGTTTAATTAACGATCTTATCTTGATTAAACAAAACCTAAGAAAAAACTCGGGTTAATTATTAACCCACGATTAATAGTTGCTAGGAGAGATTTGAGAACAACAAATAGTGAAAATACGCTTAATTAGGGTGTAGGCTGAGATTGAACCAAAGAATCAAATTCTTACTAAATTTTCCAATTTTACCATTTTTTGTATATTTTCTTTAATTTGTTTTTATTAGTCTAGTTTTATTTTATTTTTTATTTCAAAATTCAACCCCCCATTTTTCTTAAACACCAATTAATTTTATTTTATAAGATAACCGAATACTCCCTGTGGGATTGACCTAGACTCACCACTGCTACAGTAGTAATCTAATTATTTTATTTTGACTGGCGTTATGATGCGCAGGTCAGCAAACTATATCCTTTTTTTTTTGTTACAGCGGACATAAAACAAAATTAATGCAGAGATTAGTGATATAGAACGCCTTGTTGATCCTTGTGGACGAACTCCTCCGTTTCTGGTGGCGGCACCTGTAAGACGTGCAAACCCGGGCTGGTGGTGAATGCTAGTTAAAAAAATCACATCTTTCTTCAGGTAATCGTTGATGACCCCTCAACTCTTTTTCTTGTTAAAAAAGATATTCTTTAAGAACTTAGTATATTTTGGTATCTGTGAAAGATCTTCACCAAAAGGAATGTTAATATATATTTTTTAATAAAAAGCTATAAAACTTAGCAAATTAATCTTCCTCTGGCCAAAAGTAAAATTTTAATCCTATCATTTATGATAGAATACAAGTTAAACCCCAACATTTTGAAGCATTTAATTTGAGCCACAACATTTACAAAATGTTCAAACTAGACCTTATAAAGACAAAAAATCTAACCGAGCTTACTCTCCATCAGTTAAATATCATATCCTAGAGACGTAATATTTTTAAAAAATTTTACACAATAGTAGAACCTATAAGTAAGCTGATGTGGCCTTTTTAACTTAAAAAAATGGGTCTCACAAACTTAAACCTCACTATTTACTTCTTATATCCCTAATTCCCTAAACTCTCTGTTCCCTAACAGGAGAGAATTCTACCATCCCAATATCAATTGCATACCTATTAATAGGCAATTTCAAATCTCTTAACAAATAAAAAGCCTCTCCCATTCTAGCGTTTAGTTTCTCTTAAGCTACTGCACAATAAGGAATCCACAAATCTGGCAAGTACTCTTCACTAATTTCAATGCCATCTTTTTCAATGCTTCTCACAACTGAGAGTGGAATTGAAGTATTGAATGCAAAGGCATGGAAGAAAAAAAGAGGATATTATTATCACTTGGAGGGGTCCAAATTGTAGAAATAAGTCAAGGCCAAAGGCTCTTGCATTGAAGCAAAAGTTCCTATGATTGATTAAAGCTTCTTGGGCTCAACATAGGCACTTGAATAAAGAGTTATGTGTGGCTAAGACTCAATTTCGATAAGTTAGGTATTGATTTCGCAGCAAGCTAGCATGTTCCAAGCCTTCAAGACTTGGTTTTAAAGCACTATATTGAAATATAACTCAATTACATAGCCTTGTGACATAGAGAGTGAATATTAAGCCTTACGTTTGATCCAAAGAGAGTAAATTTAGAGAAAATATCCAATACCTAAAATCTAATATTAGGATCCGAGACTGTCCAAATAAAGATAAGTGAAGAACTATTAAAAATAGGACTAATGTTAGGGAGAAAGAAAAGAAATGTAAAGACCCTATTGAGATTGACGGCTAAAAGAGGAAAAATAACTTGTAGGATTGTAAATCAAATGTAAAAATATAGTAAACTAGAAAGGGAAACTCTAGGAAAAGCCAAAATAAAAGATGAACATATGGTTGAGATGCTTAATGTGAGACCATTACATAGATCAGAGAAGAAGTGAAAAGAGAATAAAGACTAAGAATTGGGTTTGAAATGATGGAGTCTTAGATTTTAGGAGATGTCTCTTGTTAATTTGTAGGATCGTGGGACTTGCTTTTATTTTTAAGTTAAAAAGCCACGTCAACTTATGTGTAAAAAATAAAAAAGGCCATGTCATCTAGGACACGACATTTAACTAATGGATAGTAAACCCCATTAAATTTTCCATCCTTATGGGTTTATTGAATGTTTTGTAAACGTTGTGGTTCAAATTGAATGCTCCAAAACGTTTAGGTTCAACTTGTAATCTATAGTAAACGTTAGGATTAAAAATGCACTTTTGACCGTCTTCTTATTTTGGTCTCAAGTTTGTTTAGGTATAGAATTTTTAATCGACTCCATTTAACAACTTTCTTCTTTGGGTTCTCCTTATTCTTTTGCCTGGATTCTCCTTAATTATTCTTTTTCCCCTTCTCTTTATCCTTCTTTTCATGTACATCATCCTTTTCCTTGTTTCTCTTTTTCTTCAATTTTCAACTCCTTTCAACTCCTCAAAGTACTGCATTCACTTGGTCCCTTGGTTTTTGCTTAGTACCCCTAGGCTAAACTTAGTAAATTGTCTAATCTAATTTTCCAAGCTGTGTAGGGATGATTCTTGATTTTAAAGAGATTCCTCAATAATTTTGAAGTGAGCCTTAAACACAGTAATGAATTTTGTCGTGAGCGACTTAACTTCCTTTATTGTTACTATTATTACTGAACTTTGACTGCAGTCCACCTGTCATTGTTGTCCTTGATTATTCCATAAATAGTTAAGATGACTTCTCTATTTAGATTATTAGGATTACTATAGGAATTATTTTGATGTCAATTCCCTATGAAATTAACTTGTTTGGTCAATTGTCCTATACTATTAGGTTTTTGACATTAATGATTGGGGTGTCCACCACCACAAATGTTACAACTAATCATTTGTGTTAGCTGATACATAGAATCATATCCTATAGATCTGCAAAGGAAAGTGCACCTATCAAACTATAGTACAGTGATGATGAATATTGAGTTCGATGCTACAGGGACTATAAGTATAATTAGCCTTTTCTTATATCTAATTGATAAAATAAGGTTATGGTTTAATTAAAATGGTAAAACTAAATTAAATTTCAATATAAGTAGTAACTAAGAATATAAGTGACACAAAAGATAACCAAATCAAATAAGCAGTACCTCTGTAGTGAATCTTCTTAAGATTTAACCCTTTATCATACAATTTAATTAAAGACCATTGTTTTATGAAGCTTTCAATTTTATGTTAATATCTTTTACAAGAGAGCATGAACAATAATAGGGAATATAATTAGAACAGTTGGGATGGAGTTCTCTGAAAAAGGGAAGCTATTAAAAGAAATAGATAAAACATTATGTACAAGATAATAACAAAGGTACTAGCAGAAAAGAAAAGGAAAGTATTAAAATCAATAATCAATGGGCATTCTTGGAAGGTAGGTAAAGAGGGGACAATGTGTTGATAGCTTAATAGCTCAGTAGCTCTTCAAAGGATACTCAAGAAGAAATGACCCTTAAAATTTTGCTCTGAAGGTGAATTTTAAAAGGGTCTACAATTCAATTAGCTGATAGTTCATTCTATAACTACTTGAGGCCTATGATTTTCCTATGAAGTTTAAAAACTAGCTAGGAGAATTATTAGGGCGTTATAACACTACACAGAATAACTAAACTTAAAACTATAGCTAGTGATAAATCTAAATCGATCCCACAGAGAGTGTGTGTAAAGCTTTTGTAATGAAACGAACTATTGTTTAGGATATTTAGGGAGGTTTGTTGACCTTTTAATAACAAAATGAAATGAAATTAAACTAACCAAAGGAAATTAAAGCAAACAATCAAAAATGATAAAAATGATGAATGCATTAGGGATCCGGTCTTCGGTTCAATTTCGGCCTGCACACAAATAAGCATACTTCAATGTCTTATTATTCTCATAACTTTCCTAGAAACTATTAATTATAGGTTAAAAACAAGCTTTGTTGGTTTTCTCTTAGATTATGTTTAGTTAAAACAAGCTCTTTAACTAAACCTATCTATCAAACAACCTAGAAAAAGCTCTTTAGATTTAATAGGACAATTGCATTACGAGTTAGGAAAACAGATAAATCAAGTTAACAACCCCATAAACTCGGGTGATTTAACCAAGGTTACGTTATCTCTAATGATTCAACACCATTAATTGCCACAAATGAATCCAAACATAACTATTATGTATTATATTTAAGATTCCAGTAATAGGTTTACAATAAAAACAATCTCATAGAGCATTAAGATTATTCTTACACAACATCCAATGTAATAAACATAGGATAACATAAATAATCCATAAAAGAGAAAAAACACAATACATAATAGAGAGATGACTAAAATGTGTCTTTAGCTTCGATTTCACCTTAGGACCGAAATAGGGAATCCTTGTGATATGGACCTCATAAATCAAGATCTAGAACCCATGAATAAGTTATTGAAAGGAATTTCTAGAAAACTAAATCCCTTTTGTTTTTAAGAAAACCTTGACCAATGTTTTAAGAAACACAAACCAAAGTTATAAAGAAGGATATTGAAACCATACTCTAGGAAAAGAAGAGATTAAGAGTGATAAGGTAGATGAATGCCATAAGGAATAACCTTGATAAGTTCTAAGTTCAATGAAGAACCAATAAAGGGAATAACCTTACTAATTTCATAAAACAATTCCAATCTAAATTCTTGTACAAAGATGATGATTTTAAAGGCTAAAGAAAACCTTAATCAGTCTTCTAGCAATGATTTATTCCTAAAAATAAGGAAATCTCCAAGATTTAGGAAAGCCTTTTTAAAACTGATTCCTAAAGTCAAATATAGGAAATGGACTTTTAGGCAACCCAAATCAGTTAGAGATCCCCTAAAATCATCAAAATAACATCATTTTCTAATTTGGGCATATCACAGATTTAAAGGTGAATTCTTTATAGATAATTTAGTATCCTACTAAAAATAGATAAATAAGAAACAAACATATGTGAAAAAGTGAGCATCAATATTTGATAATGTTAGCTTTAACCTGTATAAAGAGGTTGAAGTTAAAGAGTGATGCTATTAGCCACTTGAAACAATGACCTAATTGAGTATACGAGAGCAATCATGACAAGGTATTTGCTTTCATATCAAAAGTCAGATAACTTTTCATACAAGCCTTTAAATGCTCCTTTATTAATTCAAAGTTTAATGCTTCCCTTTTTATGAATAATTTAGGTTATTGGAATATTTGAAAGTTGAATCATATTGCCCATATATGTCTATTTTATTTTAAGCTTGATTTCATAAATTAAGCTAATATTTGAAGGATTTTTTAGGTAAATTAAGTTACGGGTAAGATTGTGTGCTACCGGACCTCCCCAGGCCTCACATCTTAATGGGATTTCTACTGAGTGTAGTTTTTGATGTTGTTGTCGTTTTTGTTATTGTTGTTGTCTTTGCTTAAGGTAAATTGAGTTGATTTATAACTTAACACAAGTTTGAAAAAGCCTTACTAATTCATGAACATTACAACTTAATGCATAAGGCAATCCTTTTTTTTTGAGAAAATATAATGAATTTGGACATTAGAGGAAAACAAGAGATTCATAGGATATTAAGAGCATTACATAGATGTGATGCTAATTAACATACACTAATTAAAACAAAACAACACCTTCTTAGACATTGAAATAACTAAATATTCCACATTCTTTCCCAATACTTAGAGTTTTCAAATTTGTTCATGTGTATGCTAAAGTAGGTTCTAATATGTTGGATTAGGTTGTTGTTAAACTGATCTTTGATTGATCTTTGATTCTAAAATATACGAGAGTTCCTCTTATCCCAGATGGCCTTGATCATAAAAGAAAGAGTTATACATAAGCACTAGTTGAGAGCATCATCCAAGAGTGGAAATTGATAGCTCTATAATTTGATCAAGTTGCAATCAATAAGGGATTTCACAATGCATCATCTATGAAGAATTAACTTCTAGGTAGATTTAACAAATTCACATTGGAAAATCTAGTGATTATAGTTTTCTTCAGCCTTTTTCAAATGTGCCAGTTTGGAATGTCGAGATCTCTTCAGCCTATCTACTATTGGTAGTCTTCTTTCATAGTTGTTTATAGAGTGAAGGCAGCTCAGGGGTGGTATTGCTTGATCCAAACAACCTTAGTCCAGGGAATTATGGTGTAGTGCCTCTGTAAAAATTTCGTATATGATTAGTGAAAGTTCCTTGTCTAGAGTGTTTCTAGATAATGTTATCTTGTAAGTTGAATAAAGGGCTACAAGCTAACCAATTATCAAACCAGAAATTGGTTTGTTCACCATCTCCAATCAAATTAACAAATTCATACCTCAAAAGATATCTTGTTTTTAGGATGGCCTTCCAAATGGTAGTTGAGGATGGTGGGATTTTAATATCTAAATGCTTCATTTCTTTATGAAAAAGCTATGAACCCATTTACGCCAAAGGTTGCTTGTCTTTTAATAATCTCCACAGTATTTTGCCTAGCATAACAAAATTCATTAATTTTAGTGAGATTATCCCAAGTCCACCCTTGTTCTTAGGAATACAAACCTCTTTCCATTGCATTTTAACCCTACCAGCATGTTCCTCATATCCATTCCATAGAAAGTTGTTGCATATCCTCTTTACAGTTTTGATGATGTTCTTAGGGATAGCTTGGTGTGTAGCCCAAAATAAATTGATAGAATTTATCACCACAGATATAAGTTGAATCGTAACTATTGTGGATAAAATTTTAGAGCTCCATGGAGCCATTATAATTTTGATTCTTTCAGTAAGTAAGGAAAAGTCAACAAAAGTAAGATTAGAAGTGGAGATTGGAATGCAAAGTAGACCATCGGGAAAGATTGAAAACTGCAACCTATAATAGATTTGATGCTTGATTCATTTTCCAGAGCAGATTTAGATAATAAGAAGCCATTCTTTGCACAATTAAAATCCAAACCAGAGAGCTTATTAAACATTTTCAAGGCTTTCATTAGTGTGGAGATTGAGGATTGATTTGCCTTGGATAGGAGTATAAGATCAACTGTGAAGAAAAGGTTAGTGATCCTTTATCTTTTACATTTGAAGTGAAATTTGAAGGCTTTTATATTCTCCACAACTACTTTGATTTTTCTATGGAATACAACCATAACAAGAGCAAAAGGTAAGAGGAGATAGTGGCCCCTTGCTTGATCCCCCTAGAGTTTTTAAAATGCTTGCTAGGTTGTCTATTCACCAAGATTTTGAATGTAGGGGTTGTATTACATTTAGATATCCATTGAATAAAGATCTAGGGAAATCCAAGGCTTGAAGATTGTTTAAAATGAAAATCCAATCAACACTATCAAATGGTTTTTCTATATCCATTTTGAGAATGCAATTCTTTCTTCCTCTTTTGATCATATAGGGTCTTACAAGTTCTTGTAACAGTAGTACATTATCTCCTATGATCCAACATGGTATGAAAGCCCTTTGAGTGAAATCAATGTAATTGTTTAGTATACTCTTCAACATCTGAGCTAACAACTTTGAAATGAGTTTATAAATTGTATTGTAGTATGAGATTAGCCTGAAGTCAGAAAATGTAACTTCTTTACCTCCTTTGGGAATAAGTATTAAGAATGTGCTATTAAACTTATTCAACAGTTTCCCACTGTTGAAAAATTCATTAATTTCATCAACTACTGAAGGTTTAATCAAGTGCCAAGCTTTGTTATATCTAAGCAATATGCCTTAAATAGGTTCAAAGTTTTCATTATATCTTTCAATTTCCTAACTTGTAATTAGTTTAGTCAATAGCTTAATATCCTGAGGAATGATGTGAAACTATATTATTTCTCTCAAAAAAATTTTGAGATGAAATAGCCTTGGATGGATCTTTCAAAAGCTTTGAGAAATAGTCAAGTGCTCCATAAAGAAAAGAGGGAGTTTAGTTCTTGATTATTATGCATCAAGAAGATAATCTTGTTTTTGGTTTTTTTTAGTGATAGCAATCTTATGGAAATAACCAGTGTTCCTATCTCCCTCTTTTATCCATTCAACCATTGACCTTTGCTTCATCAATGAGTGACCAAAAGTAAAAGCACCGATGAGATGTTATATGGAAATTCTTTCTTGTTTTTCTAGGTTGTGAGAGTGCGGATCAATTTGTAGTCATCTTGGATCTTTTTGAGTGCACTTTTGGCTAAGTTTAGAAGATGGTGTGATTTGCCCACATTTTTATGAAACAATAATTTCATTTCCTTCTTGATGAAGGTAAGTTTCCTAGCAAGAATAAATTGCTTAGAGCCTGGTATATAGACATTTAGAGCTTTGAGGATAAAAGGTTCAAATTCAACTAGATCAGCTAGAAAATTGTTAAATCTGAAGGGAGAAAAGGTTCTCTCTATATCCAGGTGATTTATTAAGGAAGAATGATCTAAAAGGATTTGCTTGGTAAAGGTGGTGTAACTATTTGGATAGGCTATAAACCATATATGGTTTCTCATACTTCTTTCAAGTTTCTTCTTAATGAAGTTTTCCCTAACTTACTTGTTACACATGTATAGAAACTCTATCTCCCCGCGTCAGATCTAAAACTTGAATGTGATGTGACTTATGTATTGCCTCAATTTAGTACAAGGGCTTCCTATAGACCTGATCCTTTGTGCTTCCTCATGATTAATGAAAGCATTAAAATCTCCAACTATAAGTTAGGATTATGATAGGTGTTATGTATTAAGTGTCAATTTGAGTACTTACTATGTGTTTAGGTTAGAATTGTATTAATTTATGTGTTTGTCTTTTATGAATTAGTATAAGTCTTTAAGCTTAAATATTATGTTTTTTAAGTACCTTGATGTGTTTGTTAGTGTTTCAAGGTCAACATTGACAAATGGAGAAGTTTTGGAGACTTTTGGCCCGAAACAACAACCCACGATCTTGGCACCATAGGCCACGATCGTGACAAAAACATAGGAGCTAGCCCACGATAGTGGCATATGGGCCACGATCATGACAAAAGACTTTTCCACAGCGCACGATTGTGGCTTGATTGCCACGATTGTGACAAAAAGGGTTAGATGCAAGCCATGATCGTGGCTTACATTGGGCAGATAAGCAAACAAAAGAAAAAAGTCAAGTTTCGAAGGATTTTTCAGACCATTTTGACCCCAAAAAAACCTTAGGGCTACTTAAGACACAAAAGTTATTTAAAGAACAAGAAGAACACAAGAGAGGGAGCTTTTATATCAGCCACAATCTTGAAACCCCAAAGAGTTTTATTGAAAGATTGAGAAAGAAACAAAGGAAGAAAGACGTAAAAAAGAAGCCTAAGTGAAATACTTCCCAAAACAAGAGGTTTCTCGCTGTTATTGCCTCCGTCATCCATTCCGAATCTATTTCTGGTTTAATTTCAATTTTTATGATTGTATAGAATTTGAGATAGCTATAGATAATAGATTTGTTGAATGTTGAGGATTTATCTAAACTCACCTTGGTATTTTTTCCTAGATATTAATAAAATTTGATTATTGGATTTCTTGTGATTTTATTTCTGCAATTGCATAATTAGGTAATAAACTTAGAGGGTGAACCGAGTGAAAAATCATTAAATTGAGCTAATGAGAGTTAGGTAATTTAATCGAATAAGAATTAAATCAAATTGAGAAATTTGTGTAACGAGAGATCTTACATAGATTTTCGATAGTTTTTTTGGGACAATTTTAGATCTAATTTAGGTTTTGGATAAATTGTGAATCAAGAAATTGTAATTCCTATAATTTGATTAAGGTTAATGGTTATAACTTGAGAGAGAGTAATCAACCTTATGACCATCTAGAACCGATAATCCAATAAATTCATAATAAATTAAGTTTTCATTAAAGTCGGATAAAATTTCCCTTTCTCTCAATTAATAGTTCCTAGGTTGATTCTTGATTGGGTGTTGCAATTGTTATTTTATTTATATTTTCAAATTTGATTATTGGAATTACTTGTGTGATTGAATTAATTTCTTGATTTAGATTTGTTCATTTTCAAGTAACTGCAAATTGGTTTCGGCCTTAGATTTAGGATTAGATTAACACTCTTGATAGGATTGACACCTTAGATACTATGTGAATGACCCATGAGCTTGCAAAATATCAAGGTTAAATTATTAAAGCTTTTTCATATCAGAAACCTGCGATTAGATTGTGAGATTGTTAATGATAAAGATTTCAACTGGGACTAGAGTATGCACGTAAACAAATGAAATGAGAAATGGCATACTGGAGTCCTTCCTAACCACTTCACGATGAATTACTTGATCTGATATAAAGGTGGCATTAGCGGTGACTTCTAGAGTGTTGTAAACAACTAGTATTATACCATTAAGATGATGATTGTAGTTAGAAATTAGGCTCCAATGCTTAGGTCAAAAATAAAAAAGATTGCAGTTTTTATTTTTATATATGTCTTTAAGCGGCTTGTAATTGATACTTTATTCTTATTTACTAGATTCCTTAGCAAAAGCTTTTTGGGAGGGGCATTAGCCCCTCTAGCATTTCATGCCATAATATTCATGCTTTGCAGTCCTCAGTTGGGACTTTTTTCTTTCTATTTGATCTCCTCTTCACCACAGGTTCAAATTCATCATCCAGGTTAGGATTCTTACTTGGAGCAACTTGTGTGCTATTATTGAGCTCACATTCTGTATCATCATCACGGAGAGTTGCAATTTCCTTTTAGTGCTCCACATTCTTGTTTCTAAGCTTATTATTTTTGTTTATTTGTTTGTTAAGTTTGTCTAGGAGGTTGTAGATTTGGAGTTTCCTATTTATTTTCCTTAGTGGTGAGACCTAACACTTCTTCATATCCACCTGTTTTGAATATTCTACCAGTTGGTTTCCATGTTTTCTTAACATCACATTACAAATTCCAAACATTAAAAACTTTGACTTGATATTCAAATGGTTCCGTGCATTCATCCAATCGAATTACTGGAATACTCTCTGGTAAATCTAACATAGATGTAACTAGGACACATATTCAAACAAATTGATCTCTCTTTACCTCAACTATGGCTTGGTCCATGTAAATTGGCTTGCTAATAAAGCTTGCGTGTAGCTAAGTCCAATTGCGGTTTAGTATTCCAGTGGGACACCATGCATGCTAATTTAAATTGGAATACAATCTTGCTTTATATTTTATATTTTCTTACTAGTTTTCCAAACTTATAGCAAGAAAGGCTTCTTGTGGATGTGCCAAGGGCTTGATTGAAGTACCTACTTCGCATCCTTTAAGTTGGAGAACTTGAAGAGAAAGACATATTTATTATTGATCAGCACCTTTGGTAGACCAAGATTATGTCAGTTGTTCATAGCTTAGTTGTTTATTGCCCATTTTTACATGGTTGGCCGGAAATGGATAAAGGAGTTGGCAGCACGATGAAGGGGAAAGAAAGAAGTTAGTAGTAAAGGGAAGTGACTCCAAAAGAGAAAAGAGGGAGGAGTTAAGTAAAGATTAGGAAGCGAACGAGATTAGGAATGGAAGCAAGCTAGCAACAACAAAAACAATGTAAAGTCAAGGAGAACAGTAGCAAGAGTTTTCCGTTGGATGTTTTAACCAATAAATTTGATCTCTTCATTTTAATGTTCATCGCATCTAAATATTTAGTAAATTATGAGTATAATCTTAATTACTCTTGCTAATTTGTTCCATTCTTTCTTAGGATTAGTACATTTTTAAGTTAATAATGATGGAATTAATTTGCTTGAGAACAAAACCTTAAGTATGAGGATAAATTAGTTTACTTAAGGATAAGCAAAAGCTTAAATATGGGGATATTTGATATGCATGAAATATGAACATATTTTATTAAGTATTTTGCTTAATTTTAATGCTAAATTACTATATTTTACTTGGTTTTTATTATCTTTTAAGGTAATTATGTAAATTGGACATTAGGATGACACTATTCAAGGATTAAAGGTAATTCAAAGTAAAAGCATGAAGAAATTCACAATTCATAGAGGAATACAGTATGCCTTTTATGCAAATGCCAACCTATGCCCTAAAAAGATTAAGTGTCAAGTGGATCAACTTGAGCCATGACCACGTAAGAGGAAGTATACAAATTAACGAGGAAATAGTAAGATCCATGATTAAGGGACACAATTGTATTAAAGGTTGTATATTCATCTTTAAGAAAATAATAAGATCAACGAGTTTGAAAAATGGTTGTGTTAGAGGTCATGTCTATTAATGAGAAAAATCACTAATGTTTATAACTTAGGCCATAACTATAGGAGAGTCCACAGGCTAAGTAGGATAAAATAAACTTAAGGGTAAAAACCCTAATTGTTACGAGACTTTATCCATCTTTTAGAGAAAACAAATATTAAAAAAAAACATTCATTTCATTCCAAAGCCAAGGTTAGGCATCTAAAGGCTTTTCCAACTCTTGTGTTATTGATTTTAAGTTAGTTTTATTAGAGAATCAAGATCGAAATATCAAGTTAATGGATCAAGTTATTGGTATTTAAGGAATTCATCTAGTTTTATTTCTACTATGATTTCTCTTTCTCTGTCTTTTAATCTCATTGTTTTGAACATATTATCTAGTTAAACATGTTTTTAATGTTTACACAAGAAAAGTCTAATGACTGTTTTATATAGATTAATTTAATTTAATTTATAGTATGAGATATATTTTTTATGAGCTATATTTATTAGACTTGATGCTGATTTATTGATGTTGATATGTAATTTTAATTCTAACTTGTGGATGACTCGAAAGAGCCTAATTGTAGGTGGACCATGTTGTAGAAGTATTAAGGTAAAGCCTTTTATAAGATTTTAAAGAACTTGATACATTCAAAGTTAACATTAGTAAAGATACGAGCTACACAACCAAAAAGTTGTAGTTGGCTTTGAAAGAATGCAATTTTAATGTTGTCCAGAGAATATATTCAATAATAAGTTAATTAAATTAAAAAATAAAAGTATTGTCATTAAAAATTAATTATAATATAATTGCATTCTCTTTAATTATTTATTTTATCCTGTAGTTCTGTGATTATTTTCAATACAATATTGGCTTTCAATTTCTTTAACGTGTTTTTCTATTTTAAAAATCCGAAAGTCATTTTATTACTTTTAAACTAAATCATAATGTTAGCATTTTCCTATTAACACTACTTCCCTAATACCTAGGTATCAACTTGTGATCCACGATAGTGACCTCCCAAACTATTATTAACAGGCCCCTATCTTGAAATGACTAGGCCACCTACTTGGCACCCCACAGTGGCCTTTAAATCGATATCTGATCCAGCTAGAAAGTTCCCGTGGAGCTAAGCCTATTGCCCTTTTTATCAAAAAGCCTTAACTTAACACTAAAAAGATTTAAGTAGTAGAGTTTTTTCTAAATAATTTTTGTTAAAAATTTCGACAATGCAACAATTGTATTTTTACCTTCCCAAAATTTTCAAAAGTTCTGTAAAAGTGCGAAACACTTCTATAATTATCTCAAAATCTCCACTACAAATTTTGGACTTTAAGTCCATATAAGAAATCTCAACAATCACTTCAATAATCTTAAAAATAAACTCAGACATATTCATGCATCTAACTTTAAAACATTCAAACACATGTGTTCTTTACACAAAATATAGTTCAAAACATATTCATAAAGATGCAAATGTTCCCAAAAATGCCTACACAATAACACGTGACAAAGTTGACTAGTCTTGAGGTGAAGTCCCTGTTACTGAAGCTCCCGAGCGTGCATCTGGGAGGTTTCATTTAAAAACAGAAGAGAGAGTGTGAGCTAAAAAAGTTTAATGAGTGCTAGAATTTCTATTCAAATCATATTTAACTATTTAAACCTCTATAAAACAAACTCATCTCAATTTGCATAATTCAATATCTAATATAAAACATATATGCTTCCCAAAATCAAGTTTCTCAATTCTCTTTTCAAATAAATAGTGGCAACATTAAAAATTTCGTGAATTTCTTACACTACATAGCCTATTACTAACTTCTTCGCCATGTGGTACCCTCAGGCATGAAGTCACGAAGCTAGTTCTGCGTCGCTTACCTGCGATTGGTTAATCACTAGTAACGAAGTTGGTTCTACATCACTTACCCGCACTAAGATAACCATTATACATCAATAATTACGGAGCTAGTTTTGCATCGCTTCCCCGTAACCGGTTAATCACTAGTTACGGAGCTAGTTCTACATTGCTTACTTGTACTAGGTTAACTGCTCTATATCAGTAGTTATAGAGCTGGTTCTACATCATTTACCTGCAATTGGTCAACCACTAGTTACCAAATTGATTCTACATTGCTTACCTATATTAGGTTAACCGTCATACATCGATATATTAATATGTACAAAACTTATTGGTATATCATAGGCTAAAAATTATTTCCTTTTTATCAACCAATAACATCATCTAAATATAAACTCAAATCATATAAGATTTAACTTTCAAAATTCAATTAATATATTGCTAAAACATAAAATTTTACTAGTAATATTCACTTATAATGCATCATTCATATAAAACTCATAATCCATATTCACTTCACGATAGGATATAAACATCTTCATAAAATACATTTAAAATGCACTCACCGTTAAACAACTTTATCACCAAGTACACTTACGTGTTCTATCCCTTTCCTATACCTACACAAGCACATTTTGCTTAGGCATTTATTTCCAAATTCAGAAATAATACATTAACACTATAAATTTGGTTTTACCGAATTTGAGATTATTATTTAATTGTGTAACACGTACGCTAATCATATTTCCGTTTATTATCGAAAGCTAGCCTATTGTTCTCCATTTTGAATTCTAACTTCGAAAGTCACTTAAAATCATATCTTTACCGTTTTAACTTATCAATTTCTTCAAAACACCATCTCATTCAATTTAATTCACCATAACATGATCATGCATGATGAGTCACGGTTATTGCCTATGTCTAGAAGTTATATATCCATTTGTTCATTACTTTTCACGTAGCAAATATTCAAATTAGGCTTTGAGGTCTATAGGAATTTGTTTCCCTATGTTTCTAGTTTCCATATCATCAAAAATCGGACCATTTAAAGGTCTAATTCAAGAAACATGCATCAAATATCACAAGCTGCTCCAACATAGGGGCAGTATCAGATCACCGTTTTCAATACCAAATTCCAATATGATTTACTCAAAACTAGGTCAGGGTCTCTTCTAAGAATTTTTAGTGAAATGTATTAGATTTCATATACAATTAGAATCACCTAATTTGAAGGTCTGTAGGTCAAGTAAACAAGATGTATAGTTCAAGTGATCCGAGAACCAAATACAAACATTCACTAAACATAATTCTTTCTCTTGTCATATTCATCCCTTAAATGCTTCCAAACTTATTATCTACTACATGGCAAGTCAAAAATTATCATTTATCTTACATAAATCTGTTCCAATGAAAAGCCCCAAAACTAAAAATTTTGGGTCAGCAAAACTTACCAATTTATCTTCCAATCTCTTGGTATTTGATGAGTACCTCCGCTTGATTAATATCTCTCCAATTTATGCTCCAAAAGTATGAAAAATTGTAGCTGCCCTCTTCTTCTCCTTCCTTAGCTGAATGTACCTTCTTCTCTCTTCTTTTCTCCCTTTTGTTTGGTCTCTCATGTTTATGTTCAAATGAAGACAAAAGTCTTGCTTTACTTTTTTAAATGCTCATTTAATGGATTCCACACTTTACCTTCCTATTGGTTCTCTTCTAATGACTCATTCTTCTACTAACACCATGAAAAATGACCAAATTGGCCTTAATGACATATAAAAAGACCAAATTACCCTTTAGTAACATGTAAAAAGACCAAATTGTCCTTTATTGAATTTAATTCATCAACTAGCCGAATTAAATTTTAAAAATATTCCGCAACCGTCTTACCATCAAATTGACCATGAAATACTAGGGTCAATACTTATTGATTGGATACTTTAAGATTTTTTGAATGGATTTTAAATCATAAATACCCATTACTTTTCAAAAAGAATAGTTTAGACCTAAACTACAGAACTCCTGAAATTCATCCTATAAGACTTATTTTCAATTCGTTCAGTATCATTAAACTATAATACTTATTCCAGATATTTTTCATTATTTTGAGGTTAGATCACACAAAAATTTACTATTTATCTAAAAATACTATTAATTGAATACAAAAATTTATAATCAATGACAGGAAAGTTTTGAGTTTTACGGTTATTAGGTAGTGGAAATACTCAGCTTAACACAACTTTGTTACTTTTAATTCTAGCAAATCTAAAATTTATAAAAGTATAAGAAGGAATTTTTTAAAGAAAAAGAAAAGGAAACAGAAAACTGATCCCACAAGTTTGACAGAAAACAAGATAGAATAGAGCAAAAATCCTTAATTACATTCATTATATCAATCCTTAATATATACAAGCTATAAAATAACCAACTTTCTAACTAACACTCTATTCTTGGTTAACTAACTAACCATAATGATTGACTAACAATAATAGAATTACTCTAACATTCCCCCTCAAACTGGAGAATGTAAGTTTAATATTCCCAGTTTGCTAAAGGATAATGAAATAACTGTAGACGATAATCCCTTAGTGAAGCAGTCTGCAAGTTGATTTCTTGATGATACTGGTAATAACACTTTGAGGTCGGACTGCATCTTTGATCTTATAACATGACAGTCTATTTCAATATGCTTCGTGCATTCATGAAACATTGGATTTTGTGCTAGATAGATAGCTGATTGGTTGTCACAAAACAAAGGAATAGGTAGCTTGACATGAATTTTCAAATCTTCTAAGTACTGCAGCCACTGTAATCACATGATGTAATTGCCAAAGCCCTATATTCTGCTTCTGATGAACTTCTACTAATGGTGTTCTGTTTCTTACTCTTCCAAGAAATCAAAGCATTGCCTAATAATATACAAAACCTTGTGACTGATCTCCTTGTGTCGACACAAGTTCCCCAATCATTGTCTGAATAGGCTTGCAACCTGAGATCATTGCTAGCAAGAAAAAATAGACCTTGACCAATACTTCTTTTCAAATATCTCAGCACTCTATGTATTACTGCAAGGTGTAGATCGGTCAGTTTGTTCGAAAATTGAGCAAGTTGTTGTACAACAAAGCTTAAGTCTGGCCTTGTTGTAGTTAAATATTGTAGCTTTCCAACCATTTTCCTATATTCTGTAATGTCCTTTAAAGGTATCCCATTTTCCTTTGATGGCCTAGTTTCAGGTAAAATAGGATTAGAACAAGGTTTGCTATCCAAAAACCCTGCATCTCGAATTAAATCAAGTGTGTATTTCTTTTAACACAAGTTGATTCCTCTACTGGACCCAGCTACTTCAAGTCCTAAGAAATATTTGAGTTCACCAAGGTCTTTGATTGTGAACTCTTTGTGGAGATAATCCTTCACCTTTACTATCTCATCCAGATTATTGCAAGCAAGCACAATATCATTTACATAAACTAATAAGGCCATAAAGGAATCACCATTAGTCTTTATGAATAGCGTGTGATCTGTAGTAGACTGTGAAAAACCATATCCAAGTAATGCCTCTATAAGTTTAGCATTCCATTGTCTACTTGCTTGACACAGACCATATAGTGACTTTTCTAATTTGCAAAACTGATTTATTCTATGTGAAAAACCCTCTGGCATCTGCATATATACTTTCATCTAAGTTGTCATAAAGAAATGCATTATTAACATTACACTGATGTAAATGCCAACCTTTAGTTGCAGCCATAGCTAGTAAAGTCCTCACTGTCGTCATCTTTGCAACAGGACTAAAAGTGTCCAAGAAATCCACCCCCTCTTGTTGAGTATAACCCTTGGCCACCAACCTTGCTTTATATCTTTCAATACTCCCATCAGCTTTCCTCTTTACTTTAAACACCCATTTGCATCCTATAACTATTTTTCCAACTAGTAAGTCAACAACATTCTAAGTATTGTTACTTTGTAATGCATCAATTTCATTCTGCATTTCTTTTTTCCAGTTCAAACTTTGTGCTGCTTCTCTATAATTCTTTGGTTCTTTTTCATGATCCAATAGGACTGCAAAGGCTTGATGTGTGTTGGATAAACGATCATAGGTAAAGACATGGCTTAGGCTATGTGGACTGGTTCTTTTAACTAAAGTATTGGAAACCGATGCACAATGAAAATTTCTCAAATGATTTGGTTTTGTTTTGATTCTAGTGCTCCGTCTTAAATTTTGTGTTTTTGGAATGGTTGATGTATTTGGAATAGGGTCATTTGGATGTGAAATATGTAAGGACGATAAAGGAAGTGAACCAGTGTTAGTAGTAGCTATTTGAATATTTGCTAGGTTTATAGAATGAATTTTTGGGTTTTCTAGGTTTTTCATACGAACATTATGAACATCAAGGACAGCGAGAGGAACAGTTTGCTGATGGTGCTGTACGACGTGATCTAAAATGAGTTCTGCAATATTGCTGGATCTATTTTCATTTGTGTTGACCTCCAAAACTTGCATTTGCATTTCCAAAGGGTCTAAACCACTATTTTATTTGGCTATTGAAACAAAAGAAGGAAGAACCAACTCTTTTGCAGCTTGTCAATTTTTAGCTTGCAAATTGTTAGTAGAAGTGAGAAAAGGAAAAACAGATTCATGAAAATGAACATCTCTAGAATGAAACACTTTATTTTCATTTAAATCATACAATTTGTACCCTTTAACACCTAGAGAAAAACCTAAGAAAATAGATTTGATAGTTATAGTATCAAATTTATTTTGAATATAACAATGACTAGAAGCATATGCCAAACAACCAAAAACTCTTAAACTATCATAGTTAGATGGTTTAGAGAATAAAATTTCAAAAGGTGAAGCATTTTTAAGCAAAAGACTAGGTATTCGGTTTATTAAGAATACTGCATGAAGAACATAGTCAACCTAGAAGCTTATTGAAAGCTTAGCTTGAAACCCTATAGTGCACGAGCCACATTTAAAATGTTCTGATGCTTTCTCTCTACAACAAAATTTTGCTGAGGTGTATATATATTAGAAGTATGCTGAATAATGCCTTTAGTAAGATAAAAATCAGGCATTTTAAACTCTTGTCCATTATCTAATCTAATGCATTTGACAGATATTCCAAACTGAGTTTGTACGTATGTAACAAAATTTTGCACAATTTTCCTGACCTCAAATTTACTCTTCATAAGAAATACCTATGTAAATCTACTGAAATCATCAACTATAGTCAAAAAATAAGATTGTCCTTTATAGGTAGGGGCAAAATTTCCTCCCTATACATCAATATGTAACAAATCAAACACAGAATGAGAAGTAGTAGTGCTAACAGGAAAAGACAAACGTTTCTGTTTAGACATGTAGCATATATCATATGGATCGACAGATGTACAAGATGGAATCAACAGTTTTAGCCTAAGTAACGAAAGGTGTCCTAATCTGTTGTGCCAAAGAACACTTTGGTCAACATTACTACTAAGTTTTGACACTGATGACACAATAGCATAATTAAAATCATGAATGGGACTATTAGCTTGAAGTTTGTAGAGGCTATTGGATTTCTCAGCAATTCCAATCGTCCTTCATTGAAAGGTATCCTGAATAACACATGCATTAGTGACACTAATACATCAACATTTAATATCAGAAGTCAACTTCCCAATAGAAATGAGAATGAAAGTAAAAGCAGGTACATGTAATACGTAATACAAAAATAAAGAATCATTAAGTTTTACAGTAACTATATGTGCCACCTTAACGTTATCATTTTTTGGCAAAGAAACATAAGCATCATGAACAGAATAAAAATAAACAAATGAATTTAGATTACAGGCTATATGATCAGTGGCACCTGTGTCTACTACCCATTCATTAGACTTATTTCTATTTACTTGAAGCACATTTAAAGAGATATGTAAATTAGGAGGGGAAGAGATATAAGAAGTACCAAAAAGTCATATCTGATGATAGTTAAGCATAAACAGCATTCACATAATGTTGTGGTTGCAGCAGCCCCATCAACTGATCATACTTTTGTTTAGTTAACTGAAAATTGCTGACAGATTGCTCATTTGAGCCAGGAGCCAAAGAAGTTGTAAAATCTATAGCCTCAATGCAATTAGCATTGGATTCTTGAAACTTTAGAACCAACTGGATACCCATGTTTCTTGTAACACTTTTCTATGGTATGCCCCTCTTTGCCACAGTAGATACACATTGGGCGTTTCTGATTGTTAAACTTCTTAAAAAAAACCAGTGGAAGCCTTGACAGCCAAAGCATTTGTTTCTAGCACTTGAACAACAAGCAAGATTTTTCTTTCTTACTGAATTACTAATAAAAATACCTTGTTAATTGATGGCAAAGGATCCATCATCAAGATTTGAGATTTGACATGATCATAAGAATCATTTAAACCCTTCGAGATAACTAGCACATGATCTGCTTCATAATATTCCCTTATTTTTCTGTAAAGACTGCAAGAACATTGAACAATACAGCTGCATGTTGGAAGTGGTCACAGAATCATCAACTCATCCCACAAGATTTTCATTTTAGTGAAATATTCTTGAACAGCCATCGAACCTTGATGTAAACTGAACAGTTCCATCTACACATCACAAACCCTTAAGAAGTTCCTTTGAGCAAATTTCGATCGCAAATCATTCCAAATTTCCATAGCAGAATCTATCCAGATGATAGATTGTGCTATCTGTGGAGAAACTGAATGAATAATCTAAGAGGAAACCATGTTGTTACATCTTTGCCACGCAAGAATGTTGAACCAGATACTATAGGGATATGAATCATGCCATCAACAAATTGAAGTTTGTTTTTAGAAAGAAGTGCCATAGACATCGCACGATGCCACTGATGAAAGTTATTGCCATTCAAAACAGAAGACACCAAGACCAGAGTTGGAGATTCATTGGCAGAAAGATAATAAGGTGATGCCATATTTCCTCAGGCCTTGATATGGAAGAACCAATAGTCTAGGCATTGGCTGCCATTGTTAATGAAAAAGAATTGACTAATCAAATCAAGAAAACAAAACAAGAAACTTGTTTAGCTAGTATGAAAATGCTAGAAAACAGAAAGAAATATGTGAAAAATTGAGAAAAAATAGCTTTGATACCATGACAGAAAACAAGATAGAATAGAGCAAAAATCCTTAATAACATTCATTATATCAATCTTTAATATATACAAGCTGTAAAATAACCAACTTTTTAACTATCACTCTATTCTTGGATAACTAACTAACCATAACGACTGACTAACTATAATAGAGTTACTCTAACAAAGTTGTCCAATCTCCCATCCATTGGGAAAACCAACGGGAATTGGGAAGAGGAGAAACGCAGGCTCAATCATCATTTGCGATCCACAAATGGGGCAGAGACGTAAATGACGAACAAAAACCCACCTACAACGCACACAGAAATAGCAAGTGGTGAAGAATGAAGTAGGACCGAATACATGCCCGACAAAAAGGCCACCACCATAGTAACTGTTGCTAGAACCACCAAACCTGAAGCTATCTTGAACACTGAGGTGACTTTTTTCGTGGTACGACTGGTCATAGCGAGTGCAAAATATAAAAAGACAGCAGCAATTGAGAGCATGAGGGCCATAGTGTCGGAGATGACAAATGCTTGGAAAGCTTTGCGTCTTTTTAGAACTGCACCGCCTTCGTCCGGGTCTCCTGCATCTTTGTAGCCTCCGGGCAATGTGAAACCTGCTGCGAACGTTACTGTTGCTATCAGTATAGCCACTATCAAATGTGATTGTCTTGCATCCCTCATAAAACTCAAGAAGCCATTGTATCTTGCTTCATTTGCTTCCTCGGACGAGATCATTGTCCCTTCCGCTTTATCCTCTTCCTTCGTATATCTCTGCCTTGCTCTGGTTCCAAGCTTCTCTAACCGTTCTGCAACTCCTGTCTGCAGACAGTATAGATACATTTATGTAAAAGTCAAGATCAAAGTCTCCTTTGTTTTTCCTTGTGTCAAAACTTCAAATTTCGTTTTCAGCAAAACCTGCGCTCACGCTTTCAACTTAGCCAATCGATTTTCATGTGAGAAGTGTTAAAATTATACCTGCTACATGCATAGGTATGTATATTTTACTAACAAAATTAATTCATTATAACTAAACCTACAAATATTATGACTAAAGTCTCTAGTTTAGTGGAATAAAGTAAACATTCTTCTCTAAAGACGAGGTTGAAAGTCTCAACCACCTTCACTACTATTAATTAATTATTTAATACTAATGGATGTCTACAATTTTAGAAACAATTCAAGTATTTGAAAGGTATGCCTGAAAAGGAGGGGACGAGATCCACGGTAAAAACGGCACAGTGGATCTCTTCCCGAAAAGGAGTACTGTAAGGTATTAATATTACCCAATCTTCCATAGGGTCATCATAAGCGAGAACGATATCCAAGGCATTTCGATTTTTACTGTTGAATGCTTGCTGGTCAATTAGAGGATGAGCTGCAAAGTACTTGAAGTGATTATAGGAATATTGAAGGAGAAGGTGAAGAGGTGGATTCCCTTGATAATCGTTCTTATTTAAAAGGCGTTTCAGAAAAGGATTGTTGAGGACATATTTGATTGCTTCTTTCTTCCCACTTTCGATGGCAAAGTGAACAACATTGTGGCCTCTATCATCGACTAAGTCACAACAGCTTGGACACCGAGATATGAGTTCTGTCATTACAGATGCACTGCCTGTTCTCGCTGCTAGATGAAGACCTACCATTTTTCCGACTTCTGTAGGTTTATAGGCCAATGAGACATTCGCATCTAGTAACAGTATGACCACTGCAATCGAACCCAAATCTGCAGCATAGTGGAGGGGAATCCATCCCTCGTCGTCTTCTTTCTTGGGCAGACTTTCGCTCTTCTCAGCATCTTCCAAAATCATTTTTGTAATCACTACGTCCAAATTAAACAAGCCATTACAGAGGATAAGAAATACAGGGTTAAATGGAACAAATTGAACTTGTTACACCTAAAGAAGAAAGGAATGCGTGCAGAACACTCTCAAATGACAATTTTCTCAACAAAATTATTTTCTTGTTAAAGCAAGCTTTGTATTCATATATGTAATGATAACCTGCATCCCCGCGAATAGCGGCAGCATGGAGGGCCGTTTTTCCACTGGGGCCAACGTCAACTTGTGATGCTCCCGAATTTTTCAATAATGCGTAAGCAACCCGTTGAAATCCCCTCTCCGCCGCAAGGTAAAGAGGAGTCTCGCCGGCGTTATTGGGTCCATAGTGTATAGCGTTATTGTGTTGATATTGATCTGATTGTGATAATAATTCCTCCACAACTTCAAGGTGGTTTTGTCTGACTGCAAGGTGCAGGGCTGTGTCTTCGGCCTCATTTGTCATTCCCATCAAATGTGTCACCGCTTCTACGCCTTTCTCTATGTCATCTTCTAAAGCAGCGCATTCCTGAATAAGAACTTTCAACACATCGATATGCCCCAAACAGGCGGCTAAATGAAGTGGGGTTTCGTCATCGCTGTTTGTTTTCCACAGCAGATGCGGGCATGCTCTGATTGCTCGTCTCACAAATCCTGATGAGTCGAGAATGTAACGCGTAGAGCAGGCTTCACTACGCACTCAGGATCGTCCATGAATGGATCTAAAATGGAGAAAATTAAAATACCTGATTTTGGTTCCCTCAGACCTTTGAAAGCCGTTTTGAGCCACCAAACGCCTCCGGAATCTCCTGGTTCCTTTGTCGGGATTGATCACCGGCTCGAGATGTAGGTCTTTCTGCGGTTTACTTAAAACA
>JAOSBN010000001.1:11829304-11841600 GCA_027563595.1 Erythroxylum suave
AACAGGTCGGAGACAGGATTTTTTTGTCTCCGTCATCCGTCCCCACCCACGGGGACAGCAACCAAACGTAGGGTAAGTTGTTTTGCTTGCCTCTCCTTTGTGGATGATCTCATATTCTCAAGGGCTCATGATAGATCCTCAATTCCTAGTGACATCTCTCTGCACTTTCTAACTTTGATCAGGCTGGGAATAAGCAAAAACAAAAGCTACAAGGTTCTAAGTGATATTGCTTCACATTGTGTAGGTTAGTTTTCTTCTATAATAGGTATACAGGTGAAAGGAACTGTGTTTATGTACTTGGGACTACCTATGTCCACTCTACAGATATTATTTACCCTTAATGGAGAAAATACAAAGAAGGTTGCAAAATGGTGGAATAAATCACTATGTTGTAGCGTAGAATTGATTCTAAATTCACTACATTTGTATTAGTCCTCACATGTGTTCCTTACTAAATAACTTACCAAGTTAGTGAAAAGGTTACTTAGGAAATTTCTAGGTGCTAAAAATTAGGACAGTATACACAAGGCCAAAGTGACGTGGGCGGAACTGTGCAGATCAAGGGAAGAGGGTGGTTAGACATTACTCCCCTGCACCTTGCCAAGTTTTCGTGTCCAAGAGATTGTGGAGGTTGATGTGTTTTAAGAACTCATTATGGGTTAAATGGATAAAAATGTACATCTAAGAGGTAGGACCATACGAGAACTTAGGTGGGGTTACTTCGTACGGAAGAATAATAATAGAAATGAAAATGAATATAGTGAAGAATGAGAATGAATATTATCATTATAATTATAATAGTTGGTTAAGAGGAAAAAATAGTTATCATTACCATTGATAGTGGTTGGTTTGTAAAAAATATTGAGAAATAAAAATTTATTATATTTTAATTAATTATATTGTAATTAATCAATTACAATATATTGATTAATTAAAATGTTGTAATTGATTTTATTTAATTATATTGTAACTAATTAATTAATTATAATTTAATTAATTAATTATATTCTAATTAATTAATGAATTATATTCTAATTAATTAATGAATTATATTTTAATGAATTATATTCTAATTGATTAATGAATTATATTTTAATTAATTATATTGTAATTTATCATATTTTAATTAATTAATTATTAATAATATTTTAATTAATTATATTGTAATTAATTAATTACAATATTTTAATTAAAAAAGAATTCTATTTTAATTAATTATATTGTAGTTAATTAATCATTAATAATTAATTAATCATTAATAATTAATTGATTAATTAATTATATTTCGATTAATTATAATATAATTAATTAACTCATTCCTCTGATACTCATTCCTCTAGATTAGGAGAGGAATGAAGTATTACCCGAAAGTGGTCAATCAAAATAATAACCATATAATCATATTCCCTTACCAAACTCAATCTTTCGTTCCATACTCATTTTTCTTTTTTTATACCCACAAAACAAGCACACCTTCAAGCATAAACCTTCACTCTCGTGGTTCATATCTCACCTTAATTTCAGGAGCAAGTTGAATAATAATTTCGAATTCCTGATAGGCTACAGGCAATCTGTTTCCCTATATTTTGACAATTGGAGTAAAGTTTGGCCTCTTTACAATACCCAACAGATGTCTATACTACTTGACATATATTGTGGTAATTTAGGAGTCAAAAGTTGGATGAAAGGTGATCAATAGGACAATTGCCATTGCATTACCAACATATGATTTGGATATAAACAATCCAGACCATTATTTTTAGAAAGTGCAGCAATTCAAAGATAGATCATACAGAGACACTCTTAGAGTAAGAGGGCAAAAACTAAGTTGGTAACAAGTAATCTGGAATAAAAACTTACTTCCAAAAGTTTCATTTTTAACGTGGATTGCTATAAAGAATGAACTCAGTTCCATGAAGAAGATGAAATTCCTGTACCTAACTAATAGAAGCTACCTATGTAAATTAGATTCAGAATCTGTAGACCACTTGTTTTCTAGTTTCCAATAAACTAGAATGATACGGAGACAGATTCTCGATCACTATCAGCTGAACCAATATCAACTGTCTTTCCCCCAATTTGTGGGGTGGTAAAGCTTTATAAGATTCCATTCTAGAGTGGATATGATAATGTATATGATTGTATTGGGATCAAATGCGTATAAACTATGGATGGAAAGGAATAATATATGCATTAATGTGGTTGAAAAAGACACAAACCAGTTATTGAAGGAACTGGAACAATGAATAAGATAGCAACTATTCACAAGAAAGATAGCTGTTGGGTGTAATTTAGCAATCGCAAGAGCATGGAGATTGTACTCAGATCCTGAAGGAACCTAGTTCCTAGGATGAACATGACTTAAAGCTAGACATTATAAAGTAGTACTAAGCTAGGTTAAATTCCCAACCCGCAAGGAATTTAATAAGCATACTCGAGGAATATAAAAAATTCATACAGTGTAGTAGAGATTGCACCAACTAAAATGTATTTACGGAGATTTTTTAGAAGGCCCATGAAATCGAAAGAATTACAGACAAATATAGCTTCGGACATTGAACCCATTTCTCTTGTTATTCATTATTAGTGAGAAGCGAACATACAAAGAGAACTAGAAGAGTGAAATTGGGAAAGGAGGGGCTCACCTAGATTTAGATGAAGAGGCAAAGATAGCTTGAAGGTCGTTAGCCCTAAGAATGGCATCCAAACCATTCAAAGGCTAACTGGTCAACTGTATTAGGTGGTTATTCAAACCATAATAATGACATCAACTGGTCACTTAATGTCAGCTGGGTCTAATGAATTTACAGGATGTTTGATTTATCTGTTAGAATAAATAAGGAATAAAATAGTTATTTTTAAGAATAAAACAGATGAGAAATAGAATATAATGAATATTACGTAGTTTAATTTATTCTTAAAAATTTCTAATGATGATGTATGCAATGCTTGATTTGAAAACATAAATTGAGAATGACAAAGGAATAACTAACAAAATTAAAATATCAATTGTAGTCTCCACTAACTATATTATTATTATTATTATTATTATTATTATTATTATTATTATTATTATCCTTAATAATAATAAGAAGCAGAAGAAGAAGAAGAAAATTATTATTAATTTTCTTAATAATAATAATAATAACAATAATAATAATAATAAAATTTTTTTACCTATTCCACGTTTCTCAAAATAGATAAAGACGGGAAAGAGATATCTTTAGCTATTTCTCAAAATGCACGAATAATTAAATCTAGGATTAGTTCTTCAGCATGTTATTTTCTAACCAAACAAAAGAATAACTATTTATCAGGAATATACCAGTAATAGAATAGCTATTTCACTCAATCAAACAGTCCATTAAGTAATAGGGTATCAATAATTAAGATAGCAATAGGTATGGCTAAGCCCAAACCCAACCCAAAACAAGGCCCAGCTGAGTTTGAGGTGATGAATTTTAAATTTTTTTAAAAAGGAAAGACAATGTGTTTTTATGATAAAATGACATTTTTTATCATTACCCTAGACTCGACCCTAAGCTCATCATCCTTAAGGTGGACTTGATGGCAACTCAAGTTCTTCTTAGAGTTGGGCCAAGCCTAGGCCCTTTTGCTAAGCCTACCAAGAAGATAAGCTCTAAGATGGACTTGATGGCAACTCACAAGGTACCGGAGGCCTATAAGTTAGAAAGTGTTCGTGAGTGGCTCTCCCATGTTATGCCTTAGGAGATCAAATGCACAAGACGGTGTAGCTTAAACATGTATCCTTACTTAAAATTTGAATTGTATTGTGGGCCTCTTTCTTTATATGACATGTTGATTATTTATAATTATTCAATTTAACTTTTCAAAAAAATATTTATTTTCTTTATATGAAAATACTCATTTTATATTATACAACTCTTAATTTGAGTTATATACTTAACATTTCTTTCTGTATTCGTCATCTTATCATTTTCTTTTTGTGTTTTAAACAATTGAATGTTTTTATTATTGATCATCAAAAATAATCTTTTATTAGAAAAATTTTATATATCTTTTTGAAAAATTAAATTGCAGTACCAAAATCAAAGATAGTGAGTATCAAACTTAATCAGGTTATTGGAATAGCTTGAATAATCAAAGGAATACTGTTTTTTTACAGTTGGCTATATATGACGTAAAAATCAACCAGTGGTCGTGGGATCTCCCATCGTGAAGTAGCAAAACAAAGAGAACCGTATGAATTTAGGTACTTGAGTTATTGTTTTTCCTAGACCTAATAAACAAGTCTACATCTTTAATCCATATGTGGAAGCCTCCATTTCGGTAGCATTAATTTACTGCAATTTAACTAAAGCTTATAAGCCATTAACTAATCCTTGATGTTGTTTAATGTGAAGTTGATAACCCTTTGTTTTGGAACTAAATCCTTCAGGAAGAGTCAATAATTCCTTTCCATCTAGATGCTATAAATTGTATTCTTTTAAAGTAAGTTTAAAAGCAATCAAGTATTCTTCTTTCCTCTTATTATGTTTACAACTCCATTCTACGAGATGTTACTAACTTAAGCTAGGGATATTGGTATAAAGTAGGCCCTTAATTATGTTCCAAGTGCTTAAGGTGAACTAACATTCAAAGAAAAGATGTTCTATAGTTTTAATAGCTTGATTGTAGAACACACAAGTATCAGTTAGAGTAAGAAACTTCCTCAGTCGATTCATGGTGCTTGGCCTCCCTTTAATTACAAGCCAAAGCATAATTGAGGCTTCAGGATAAGCTTACTGACACCAAACCAAATTATGTAATGAAATATTAACAACTTGGCCTTTTAGCATTAGCTTATATGAACCGCTGGTGGACATTCATGATTAGTGACTCTTCCATCTAATTTGATCTTTCTTATTAGATGAAAGTTAAATTAAAAGCCTACTTACATGTACTGTGTTGGAGATTAGTCCACTATAAACAATCAAAGCTTCATAAGCTAATGCATTATTTGTAATTGTGTCTGTAATAGCCTGTTTTCCATACTAAGGTTTAAAGCCTTAGATTATTGCATATGAGTCAAATCATTTTAGCATTCTTAAAATGCATTTCACTCACTTGCATATCATTAGGATACACACATGAATTATGATTGCATACACATTGCAAAGATAGTATATGCACTCAATTGATATATTTCATATTATGAAAGGTGTAAAATGATTATGATGTGAATTGTGTATTGTTTATGTCTAGAATTTTGGTTTGATTGGTTACAAGTAGTAAATTTGGAATTAATTGTTACCATTAGAAAAGTGATGAATTAAAATGTATATTTAGATTAGGAAAAATGTCAAGTGGCAAGACAAATTGACACATAGAAAACTATGATGACTAAGCCTATAAAATAAGTGACAAATGGCATGGATAAATGAGTGACATTTGGCATGGGTAATTAATTGACAAATAGTAGCAATGATTGAGTGATAAATGGACTAGTAACTAGGTGACATTTGGTGGCTTAAGGAGGGGATAAGTGGCTTACATGCTTAGGGACATATGTTAATGTAATATGGTAACATCCAGTATCTAAGGTGTAATGTTTCTATAGGTGTAGTTTTAGGCTTGTTCATTCTTCTTCTCTTCTTATCTCTCACCACTGAAACTTGCTTTTATCTCCCATTCCTATGTTTTTCCTTAAGCTATGCTAAATTACCAGACTAAATACATGCTTTTACTTTTTACAAAATAGCTAAAGAACCAGATTATTGTTGTCTTTTATCATAGTTGAAAACCATCCAATTTCTACCTTGAATTTGGGATGATTTTGCATGCACGGAGGGCTAGGTAGACTTGATGAATTGAACTGGAATTGGAAGCTAAATAAGTAAGTAAAGTATTGTTCTTTATGTCATGTTATAATAGAAAGCTTATGATAATTGAATTGGGATAGATTGTATATGATATTGATGTTGAAGTTGTGCTGGAAAATGGAGAATGACTGGGTACTTTTCTAGTTTGTTTTTGCATATACAAAAATATGTATGGATGACTTAAGTTAGGATTTGAAGTATAAATGGTGAGAAATTCATGCTAAAGATAGGTGTTATTAAGGTGTTTTCAAATCCGGAAAATTAGAGCTATAGGTGTGTTTCTAAAAAAATGAATGTTAATGACATAAGTGAGTAGAATTTTATAAGCTTTAATGTAACCAATTTGGAAGTTAAATTAACCTAAAATGAAGTAACCTTAAAGAAAATGAAATCTGGAAAATTTCAGGAGCTAGTGATGTCTTTAAGTTTGTAAAATTCGTGAAGTACTGAAGGTAGTAAAGTCACACACATTAGTGATGTTGATGACAAATTCTGAAATTCTAATTTTAGCCTTGTGTATACGTTGAACTAGCTGAGAAATTTCACTCTAAATTGATATATTTAGACCTAATTAAGGCTAATAATGAGCCTAGATTGTTGCTTGATTAATTGGTTAAGAGCTTGCTAATTTTATGTAGTTAATTGATGTCATAATCTAAAGAATGGACTGTTTTGATGTGGTTGAGTTCAAATATGGAAATTCTAATTTGTTAAAGGAATAAATGAGTTCTTTTAATGCAAACATGATCTTAAGGACATGAGTAATGTGTATAAGGTATTGAAGAACATATGGTATTTATAAATGAAAATTGGGTAAATATATGAATATATGTTGCTGGAAAAAGTTTGGAGAATGTAAAGATTAAGCTTGGTAAAATTTCAGATTTAAAATAACAATTGTGTGTGTATTATAAAAGGCTTTTGATCATGAAAATGTTCAAGGATAAGTGTAAAGTATGGTTGATGAATTTGGAGTAAATCAAGCTAACTTAAAGGTAGAAACTTGATTGCAAAATGGTAGTATACAAAATATGATGTTTGAATGGTCAAAATTTATGAATAGTTACATACCCGGAAAGGTCCAATGAGCATGCATTAAACATGGCACACACACACACACACACTCACACACACACACATACACACACACATATATATATGCATAATTGAATATTCATATGATTGATCAACTTAGCAATGTGTGAACTATATGTGTGTATTGCATGACTAAAGAAGCACAAATTGATCGTCAGCATCCAAACAATGCCAGGTCATCAAGGCAATGGCTTATCTGGAGTGCACTTTGAATTAACCTAGATTTTCTCTCTATTGCTGAATTGTTTTCGAATAACTTTTAGATATTAAACTGCTATTGATATGATTGTGATAATTCCAGACATTGATGGTCTGAGGGGTTCGATATTCATGATTGTTATTAGGAGTGCTTTCTAAATGTATGTGAATATGGAAAATGTGTACTCAACTGAATGTTGAACGCTAGACTCAGATCCAATGAATGTGATAAATGACTGTGCATATTGAATGAAAGTATTGATAGCATATTACGTGCATTTATGCATTCTATCACATTGTTATACATGATCAGATAAAAAAGTTGTAACTGGAGTGACCAATATGAAAAAGAGCTTAAAGCTCAGAAATGTGCGTAAAGAGCCACATGCTCAGAACATAATTTCCTATGTTTGTGAGAGAGATCATGAACATAGGCTACACAGCCCCAAAGTGTGAGACTTGACATGTCAAGTTTCCTACCAGTCCATAACTCATATAGTGTGCTAATAACTGATTTCGTAGGCATACGATTAAGTATATAGGTGGTTGTTAGCAACGCATCACCCCAAAAGGTGATTGGTAAATTTGCTTAGCCATCATAGACCTAATCATTTCTAATAGTGTCCTATTTTGCCTTTCAATGACGCCATTTTGTTATGGGGTTCTAGGAATTGTTAACTGCCTTGCTATTCCGTTCTCATCACATAAGGCCTTGAACTTGTCTGATAAGTATTCTTGTCCATGATCGGTTTATAATGCTTTTATTTTCTTATCTAATTGATTCTCAACCAAGTTCATATATTTTATGAAACAATCGAATGCTTCTAATTTATGAGACATCAAACAGACATGACCATACCGAGTATAGTCATCTATGAAGGTGATGAAATAAACTACCCTATGTCTAGCCCTTACATTCATTGGACCACAGATGTCAGAATGAATTAATTGTAATGGATATAAAGGTCGAGTTCCCTTTTCAAATGGCTTTCTCGCCATTTTACCAACTAAACAATGCTCACATATAGGTAGATCTACTTGACTTAGATTACCTAAAAGTCCATCTTTAGCTAATCGGTTGATTCGATTTTGACCAATATGACATAGTCTAGCATACCACAAAGTTGCATCATTGTTGAAATTACTAGATGTAAATAATGAATAACTAATATTATTATTTTACTTAAATACATCCAATATTATAAAACCATCATTTAAAAAACCATGACCATAATAAATAGATCCAAGTTACAAATCTATTCCACTGCCGTGGAAATTTATATTGAAACCATGTCTAACTAATATCAACATAGATAAAAGGTTCCTACGAATTTGTGGAGCATATAATACTTCATGTAGGATAAGGGGTCGCCCTCCACGCATATCTAATTTACATATACCAATTCCTTGTACAGCAATTATGGAATTGTCTGCTACATAAAGCCATCGACAACTATGTGGGAGTTTACGAAACTCAACGAAGGCATCTCGATCCTTCGCTATATGGTTGGTTGCTCCTGAGTCTATAATTCACAAAGGATGTGATTCGGTTAGAAAAACAAAACAGAAACATTCACAGAACAAATGTTTGTACTATTTCTTGGGCTCGATACAATCTTGAGCAAAGTGGCCCTTATTACCATAATTATAGCACTTCACATGTTTCATGTTCTTATTCTTAAAGGGACCCTTTCCCTTTCCACGTTGGTTCCATTTTTTCTTCTTGGATTCCTGAGGGGAGTGGTTGAATTTCGTATTCTTCTTCCACTTGTGTCCACCATGATGCTTGCGTTCCTTGTACGTAGATCCATGTGAACTAGAACTAATTGCATATGTCTTAGAAGACATCTTTGAGGCTTCAAGATGCTCTTCCTCTAAGATGAGATGCCTCATAGCATCTTCCATTGTCTTGATGTTCTCATTATGAGTTAGGTGCATCTTCATATGCTCCCAACTCTGAGGTGGTGAATGAATCACAGCTTGTACTTGTTGCTCATCAGAAAGCTCATGACCAACATCACGTAACTCACTTAACATGTTGGATGTTTACCTCAGATGCTTTTGCATTGTATCATCTGGGTGCTTCTTATAAGTATCAAACTTAATTGTAAGTGACCTCACTTTAGTCACTGAAGCACCTACAAAATGAGCAGCCAATGCGGACCACATGTCTTTTGCTATTTCAAATTTATGGAACTCTGGCATAATATCATTATTCATGCTACTCAGCAACTTGTTGCGAGCTAAAAAGTTCTTCTTTTTCCATAATTCATATGTATCACGGTCCCTCCTATGCTAGGTCTTAGTGCCCTCGTCAGGAACTTCCATAGTTAGGTTTAATGGTTCGGGAGCCTCTTGCTCCTCCAGTGCATATTGAATTTTCATACTCCAAATTTCATAATTGTCACCATTGAGTTTCTCACCCCTATTGAGTTCAGCAACAATATTCTTTGAAGTAGTAGCCATATTGAAAGACTAAGTTTCTATAATAAGAAAGAAATATATATACATGTTAATGTCATATTAATTGTTTATAGAGTAAATAATTCGATCACAATTGCTTATGAAATCAAAAGTTCACAAATATGTTCAATCATCATTTATACAACAATTGAATCCTAATTACCTTACTCTAGAGGAATTCCTATACGATATGCATGTAAACATATTGCATAAATATCAAGACTTTATTCTTATAAAACTACATATTGTATGTAAATGTACTATAACCTACGAACAGTCTATAGGTAATGAACCCTATGCGGAAATGAGTTCACGAGTTCGTGTGACACAGTTCATGAAGGTCGATGTACAATAGGTCTTATTATTTCCATTGGAAGACTTATAGGATACAAAGTAATCAACTTCCTTCTTCTCATCTCTTTAATAAATGCCATCACTAACAAATTATAAGTCTTTTTGTTAGGCATATTATTCAAGAGCATTCATAACAGTTCACTTTGAGGTTGAGGTAATATCGCAAGCAAAGTCATATATTTACTTCAACATCTGCATAAGCTAGACAACCTCCTAAGTATATAACTCTTGCATCATGTTATTAACTAAAATACTATGTAGTGTTAAATCATCTCCAGGCATTAAACGCATATTAACTAATTGCACATACATGCTACTAATACGTCTCTTTTGTGCCTCAGATCAAATAAGGTTAGGCATCTGCTTAATAATAGGCATCTTCCTGAAAAAATTAGGAATCAGAAAAGTGCACAAAATAAACAAATTATTTTGTCTAACACATAGCGAACTCCTACTCATAGAATGGAAATAATTTAATTCTATTAGCAATTTATTGAACTAATCAAATTATGCTATTAATATCTAATCAATTAGAAACTTATTTCTAATCTAATCATATTCCAATATGAATAAGTCAAATTGAATTAGAAATTTATTTCTAATTTAAATAATAATTGAACTAATCAATTTATCTTAGTTTAATTAGAAACTAATTTCTAATTCGACTAAACAAATTAGTATTGATTTAATTAGAAAACATATCTAATTTTAGTTCAACAAAATAAATTTATTTCTAAGTTTATTTTAACTAAACAAATTAGTTTAAATTAAAAAATTTTATTATAAAAACAAATTTATTTTAATTGGAAACTAATTTAACTAAAATAATTAGTTTGTGCCAATTAGAAAACTTATCACTAATTCTTTATGTTATATTTAATTTAAGAAATCAATGTTGACTTAAGGTCTAACCCAACCTCAATGTGATTATCAAAGCCTCAGCCTTCAATCCGAATAAACGAAAGTCATATATTATGGGTCCAAGTTATAAAGCATAAGGCAACACATAAATATGACCCACTCATTATTTGCTGGCCCATAAAGTTATTATCACTTTGGATCACAAAATTTTAACCCATAAGACCTATCATTACAAGCCCATTTGACAAGCAATTTTTTTAACATTACATGTAATCTTTTGATTGAGATGCACGTGCCTCTTCTTTGGGAAACAAACAAGTGTTTAGAATTTGTCTTCTAGCAGTAGATGAGAGACAAGGAAACTCCTTAATTGAGAGGTCACGTGCAGCTTTCTTGAAAAAACAAAGTTTTTTAGAAGTTTTCTTCTACCTCTCATCTCTCTGAGATTCATTCTTCGTTCTTTTTTTCTTTTTTTCTTTCCTTCTCTCGTTACTTCTCTCTCTTGGTTACAAAACATGTAAGCTACATTGACGAGTTCAACATATTGCTTTAGTAGAGATAATTTTTCTCTGTCATAGACAAATCTCCATATGAACCCATAAAATTTACAACTAATATCAGAGTTTTATGTTTTGAATTTTTGTAATATAATTCAGAAGTCGTAAACCAACTGCAGAAGACAAGTTCAGAAATAGTATATTTAAAACCAACGTGAAGCACAGCATGCATATATCACAAGTCCAAAAATAATTTCAAACAAAGTGGAGCATGCGATGGGTCTTTCAAAAAGCGTAAGCATGCATATATAAAAACAAACCAATGGTATGATACCAATGTTAGATTATTATGAAACAAAGAATATAATCATGTAGATTATATTAAATAGGATCATTTCACATGCATACAAAATAAAATCACATTCTTGAATTTTTATTGTAGTTCCACCAGTTGGAGAACACTGTAAATCTTTTGATTTCTTCTTGTTCTTCATATGAAACAAGAAACAATAATGCAGAAGCAGAAAACTCACGCAGAGTAAACTATTCTTTCTTTCGTTTGATTTCTTTTTTTTACATTCAAAACCATTAACTATCTTTTGTAGTTATTTAAAGAACATTTACCATTATACCCCTCATGGGTGTATACGATTCAATAGGTTAATACACAGTTTAGTTGAGTATAATATGTAGCAAATTAGTAATAATGTTTTGTGATAATAATTTGGTCCAAGCGAAAACAGAATGTGTTTATCAATACATGAAACTGATTACAATTTCTCTATTCACATGATGGCACAGGAACTACAGAAATCATCACCAACCACATACTATAAATCACATGTTTTTGTGCACGAGGGTGACAGGCACATTAGAGGTCACCCTCATGCCTAACAGGGTTTTTCGTAGTCGCGAATGTTCGCGATCGCGAACTTTGCGAATTGCAGCCGGTCGCCATCGCGACATATCGCAATCGCGATAACTC
>JAOSBN010000001.1:11849687-11860657 GCA_027563595.1 Erythroxylum suave
TACCTTCTGTCATCCTCAACATGTACAACTTCTGTTTCAAATAAAGCCGATTTTCCACCGTCTTTTTCATGTACATGACCTTCAACTTGTCCCACATACCTTTAGCTGTGCTTCACCAGCAACCTCCTGTAAAACCTATTCGGAGAGATTCAATATGATGGTTGATCTAGCCTTTTTATTTAGATCTGTGAATTGATCTAATGCCACATCTGCTGACTTTTTCTCCACTCCATCAAGTGCAATCTCACAAACATCTTGTATTAAAATGGCCTGCATCTTGAGCTGCGACATACCGAACTTAATACTTCGGTCAAACTTTTCAATAGAGGTCTTCGTTATCGTCATATTGGCTAAAAATTGATATTCCAACTATTTTTTGACAAGTGGGCCCCACAAATGAAATCAGGATAGCGGGTTCCACAAAAGCACTGAACGCGGGTCCCACAGGAAAAGTTAGGACGTGGGCCCCACACGTGAAACCGAAAAATTGGCCCCACAAAAAATATGAAGGTGGGCCCTACAGACAAAGTCAGGACTTGGTCCCCACAAGCAAAATTGAAATTTGTTTACAAAATCGAAACAGTGGGCCCTGCAAGATAAAATCGAGGCAGTGGGCCCTGCTTGGACTCACAATAAAATCTAAATTACTTTCTGATGTGGAGGATCCACTTAGTGGCAACCATAGAGCATATGGTAAGTTAAACCAATAAGGGAAGCTCTGATACCAGTTTGTTAAAGAAAAATGCCCTCGGATCGGAGACTGATTGAATTTAATAGCTCAAAAAATAGCAACGAAAATAAATATAGGCAAAATAAAATAGGACAGAACACAAAGATTTACGTGGTTCGGTCAATGTAATCTACGTCCACGGCCGGAGGGTGAGCAATTTTACTATATGTGTAGAATGTATACAAGTACAAAGGCTGGAACAAAAGGCTTTCAAAACTTATAAGTATATAGAAAATAATTGAAGAGAGGATGAGAGGATTTTAGGAAGGAGTGGTGTGTTTTAAGCCTACAACCATCCCTTCTATTTATAGCCGAAGTCTCAAGCATCTGTCCAAAATATTTTTCCAAACGGTGGCCATCATTGTTGACAAAATAGAAGAAACCAAGGCATGCAAACGGTGACCATTATTATTGACAAAATGGAAGAAGCATGCAACCAATAGCCAACAACTTTTGTCATATTAGAGGGGCCAATTCACATGCAACACGAGATTGTAGGAATCATAGCTTGTTATTTTAGGACAAAATTGATTGTATAGCTTATTCTGTGGAGTTGATCTAGGAATGGCTTGTGTATATAAGTTAGGCATCGATTGAATGAAAGAGATAGGTTTTTCTCTCCCAAAATACATCTCTTGTCTGACTTTTTCATGGTATCAGAGCCAGGAAAAGCAAAGAAAACACAATGACCGACTAACAAATGGTGACCAATGAAGTTCCATAACGGAAAACCATCTCACCCTATAACATAACCACCCTGGATAATCCAGGATTGTTGATTACTCAGGTACAACTGAAAGGTGAAAACTATGAAGAGTGGGCACGCTCTGTGCGCATGGCTTTAAGAGCACGGAAGAAGTTTGGGTTCGTTGATGGGATAATTACAATGCCCACGGATAACTCGCTAGACATCGAAGATTGGTGGACCATCAATTCCTTACTGGTATCTTGGATTCGAAACAACATTGAACCTTCGCTTCGCTCAACAATCTCTCACGTTGAGGTTGCAGCAGATCTATGGATATACGAGACCGTTTCTCAGTGGTTAATGGACCAAGAATTCAACAAACAAAATTAGAGACTGCGGAATGCAAATAAAGAGGGATGAGCATTGTCAATTATTATGGCAAGCTCAAGAAATTATGGGATGAACTAGCAAACTATGATCAACTGCCAATGTGTAAATGTGGAAAGTGCGAGTGCAATCTGGGTTCATAGTATGAAAAGAAATGAGAAGACGAGAGGGTACACACTTTCCTCATGAATTTGGATGAAACAACATATAGCACAGTTCGTTCCAATATCTTGGCACAAGAACTACTGCCCAATCTGAACAAGGTTTATTCCACCCTTATACAAGAAGAGCGAGTAAGGACCATGGCTCGAGGTAAAGAAGACAGAGGAGAAGTGATGGCAATTGTAGTTCGTAGCCGAATGGACAGGAAAGACAAATTAGTGGTGTGCTCTCATTGCAAGCAAAGTGGACATGAGGCAGAATCTTGCTTCGCCATCATTGGGTATCTGGACTAGTGGGGTGATAGACCACGTAAGGATGGGAAAGCTGGAGGATGTGGCAAGGGACATCAGTCCTCACAACAGCAGCGAATGGGGACTGGATGTGGACGTGGGTCTGTACAAATTTGCGCAACTCAAACCGCTCCAGGCAACAATGCTGCGGAAAGCGTTTCATAAGGAAATGATGTGGGTTCGCTTGGACTGAGTACTGATCAAATACATGGGCTGTTAAATCTGCTAAACAATCAAAAAAAATCTAACACAGAGAAGATGATCAGTAAGCAAGTATCGTGGATCATAGACACGGGGGCAACAAATCATATGACAGGGAATTTACATCTTTTACATGACTTGCATGACATTGTGCCTTGTCCTATTGGGCTACCTAATGGGAAACATGCCATGGCAACCAAGGAGGGTTCTGTTGTTCTTGAAGGAGGGATTTGTCTTGAGAATGTTCTATATGTGCCAGGATTGAATTGTCACTTGTTCTCTGTGTCCCAATTCTTAGATCATTCAAATAGTATTGTTTCATTTACTTGAAATTTGTGTGTAATGCAGGACCACACTTCGAGGATGCTGATTGGTACAGGTAAACGATGGAATGGACACTATTACTTCAAAGGGACTCCACGTGTTTCGGCTTTGAAGATTGACAAGGTGGCGTCTTTGGATCTTTGGCATCAACGTTTGGGCCACCCATCTATGCAAGTAATCAAGTTAATTCCTGCTGTAGGTTTTCAAAAGAATAATGTTGCATTAAATAAGTGTTGTGAAGTATGTCAACGTGCAAAACAGACTAGAGAGAAGTTTCCTATTAGTGACTTTAGAGTTTCTGATATTTTTGAGTTAATACATTGCGATTTATGGGGTCCTTATCGACATGTCTTTTCTTGTGGAGCATCTTATTTCTTGACTATTGTTGATGATTACTCTAGAGCCGTGTGGATTTACTTGCTAATAGATAAAACAGAGGTGTCCCAGAGTATGAAAATATTTTTCTCCATGATAGAGCGTAAGTTCAACAAACAAGTGAAAATTGTGAGGTCTGACAATGGAACGGAATTTACATATTTACATAATTATTTTCTTGAGCCTGGCATCATTTTTCAAACCTCTTGTTCGGGCACCCCACAACAAAATGGACGAGTGGAATGTAAACATCAACATATATTGAACGTTGCTAAAGCGTTAAGATTTCAAGGAAGTTTGCCCATTGATTTTTGGGGTGAATGTGTGTTGACAGCTAGTTATTTGATAAATAGAACACCTACTTCAGTTTTGGATGGAAAGACACCATATAGTGTCCTTTATGGTCATGATCCTACATACGATCATCTTCGCGTTTTTGGCTCCTTGTGTTATGCTCATAAACAAGGAAGGTCAGGTGACAAATTTGATAGTCGGAGTAGGCGTTGTATTTTTGTGGGATATCCATACGGAAAAAAGGGATGGCGCTTGTATGATCTTGAAACACATGAGTTTTTTGTTTCCCGGGATGTCAAATTCTATGAAACGGAATTTCCTCTTGCTTCTCTTCTTCATGATGACTTAATTTTATCTTCACATTCTGAGGATCCATTTATTGATTTTGAGGACTGTGATGATTTAGAATTGAGGGGGGAGCAAGGAGACAGGATGACCATGATGAGGCTTTACCCACACCTACTACAACACTACAAGCAAGTATTGAACATGATGGGGATGCCTCTTCCGAGGAGGAGTTACTGGGTCGAGGTCACAGACAGAAACAGTCATCTGTTTTACTGCACGATTATGTCACTCATTCGATTCAAAAGTTGAGTCCATCCGCATCGACACCCGCACCACAGCAGCCCTCAGGTAGTCCCTATCCCATTACACACTATGTGAATTGTAACAATTTCTCTTTGCGATATAGAATATTTCTTGCAGCAATACATGCCGAACAAGAACCTGTGACATATTTTGAAGCAGTGACAGTAGCACAATGGTGGGAGGCAGTGCATCAAGAGATAGTGGCATTGGAGACTAATGAAACGTGGGTGCTGGAGGATCTACTGCCTACCAAAAAAGCTCTTGGCTACAAATGGGTCTACAAAATCAAGTACAAGTCTGATGGTTCAGTTGAAAGATATAAGGGTCGTCTCGTCATCTTAGGGAATCATCAAATTGAAGGGATTGACTATACTGAGACCTTTGCTCCAGTGGCTAAAATGGTTACAGTACGAGTATTCCTAGCAGTAGCGGCTGCGAGAAATTAGGAAGCTCATCAAATGGATGTTCACAATGCTTTTCATCATGGCGACCTTTAGGATGAAGTCTACATGAAGTTGCCTCCTGGGTTCCAAGTTTCGACTCCTAACAAAGTTTGTAAGATGAAAAAGTCTTTATATGGGCTTAAACAGGCTCCACGCTTTTGGTTTGTCAAACTCTCCGCTGCGTTGAAGGTCTACGATTTTTGGCAGTCATACTCAGATTATTCTCTCTTCTCCATGACTCAGGGCAAGACTCATCTAAGTGTGCTTGTGTATGTTGACGACCTAATTGTCAGAGGTAATGACACTAATGCTATCTGGCAGTTTAAAGCATATTTGAGCGACTGTTTTCATATGAAATATTTAGGACTCTTAAAGTATTTCCTTGGGGTTGAAGTAGCCCGTAACCCAAAAGGATTCTTTCTCTGTCAAAGAAAATATACATTGGATATTATTAATGAGGTGGGTCTGTTGGGAGCTAAACTCGTGCGTGTTCCTATGGAACCAAATCATCGTTTAGCTCTGTCTACTAGTGATTTTCTTGTTGATCCAAAATCGTACCGTCGCTTGGTAGGACGATTGATTTATTTATGCTTCACACGACCAGAATTATCATATAGTGTTCATATTTGGTCTCAATTCATGCAACAACCGCGTGAGGATCATTGGCAATCGGCAACGCGTGTTGTTCGTTATCTAAAACAGAGCCTCGGACAAGGTATCTTGTTAAGTAGCGCTTGTGATTTGCGCCTACATAGATGGTGTGATGCAGACTGGGCTGGCTGTCCGATGACTCGACGATCCTTAACTAGTTGGTTCATCTTTCTTGGGGTATCTCCCATTTCCTGGAAGACGAAAAAACAACACGCGGTATCTCATTCTTCCGTTGAAACAGAGTATCGTTCAATGGCTATGACCACTTGTGAACCAAGATGGTTGAAAGGTGTTTTATCCAGCCTTGGTGTGCCTCATACTACACCGATATCCTTGCATTGCGACAGTCAAACTGCTTTGCATATCTCTCAAAACCCAGTTTTTCATGAACGAACCAAGCACATTGAAGTATATTGCCATTTTGTTTGCGACGCCATTGTCCAAAGGGAAATACATCCTCGATTTGTTCCAACCACTGAGCAACTAGCAGATATTTTCACTAAGGTGTTAGGTCCGCAATAGTATTCATCCTTACTTCACAAGTTGGGCATTCGTGATCTCCATGCTCCAACTTGAGGGGGGCTATTGTGATATTATTGTATATCTGTATTTTGGAAGGAAATTTTCTGTTTTTGGGTAGACGAGATTGTAGGAATCATAGCTTGTTATTTTAGGACAAAACTGATTGTATAGCTTATTTTGTGGAGTTGATCTAGTAATGGCTTGTGTATATAAGTTAGGTAACGATTGAATGAAAGAGATAGGTTTTTCTCTCCCAAAATACATCTCTTGTCTGACTTTGTCACATATTTTCTTGCTAATGAAGACTCGTTGCATAGCTACTGTGGAATGGATACCGAGACCTCCCACCATCATTAGCTTGGTAATATCACTCTATTTGACCTCTGCATCACCCCCTGTATCACACTTCCCAGCCTACAAAAAGTTTTTTATCAACTTGTCAATCTCCTTTAGTTTTCTGGGTAGGACCGTATGCGCTAGCCAATGTATGTGCAAGCTACTCAGCATCGACACAATTAAGGTGAGTCTCCCCCCATAGGACAAGAATCGGTTTTGTGATGATAGTACTCTTAATTTATCCTTTCCAGTATAGGAAGGCATTCACTATACTTCAGCTTATGAGGAGATAACATCACATCTAAGTACAGTAGGTAAGGTGGCTGAAGGGTGAGCCCAATAGCTTGTTGGAATTCCCTTATTTGTTATACAGCTGCTTGAAAGGATTAAGTTACATTTCCGAAAATTATCCAAAGACCAGAGCACTTGGAGAATGTTAATAAGAATGCAATATCTGCAGCACAAAACAATAGGAGGTCATTCGCAAATATAAGGTGAGTGAGTTTCAACTCTCGACATTTTTTATGGTATTGAAAATGCCCATTGGACACTAAAAGGGTACTTAGTAGCCAAGACACTCCTTCCATCACTAAGGTAAATAGACAGGGGATAATGAGTCTCCTTGTCTAAGCCCCTTAGCATTTTTTAATGGTTTGAAGGAGTTCTATTGACCAGCACACTCATTGTCGGAGTTTGAACACACTCCATAGTCCAATTCACCGTATCATAGGCTTTATAAAAGTCTATTTTCAATAGGCAACTCCGAATTAGCTTTCCCGAAGAGTAGTTTTTGAGTAATTCCTGAACAAGGAGGATATTGATAGGTCATCAGGTTACCAAAAATAATTCTTGTTCATGAAACAACAAAAACTTGTAGTAGCGGTGAAACAGGTTCGAACCATGAAGAGTTGTAACTATCAATTCTTATCGGTGAAAAAAATTAAATAAAGGAAGATTTGTGATTAAAATTCAAATTGTGAATAAAGCACATAAAAATAATGAAAACAAGTAAAACAAGTGCCGCGAAGAAAAATTACAAACAAGGGTATTGAAACTCAATCGAAAGCACAGTCGTCGTCTTAATTTATAGATTTGTTCATTGATAACTAAACATATTCTTTAGCCAATAACTTGGTTATAACTGTTGAAAACGCTTCTAACAGAAAATTTTTCCTTAATATTAGTCGATCAAGAGATGCTCATTAATTGATCCCAACTAACAGACAACCCAAGAAGACACTTCATTAAATTTAGCTTGTCAACAACATTAAGAATTAGAAAAATCCAACTCTAACCAATAAACTCAATCTTGTGGTTTATTTAAATTAGATTATGAAATTCCTTTAGTGTTTCATCACTAAATTGCTACTAACATCAACTAGTAAAAGCAATTACGGACTAGAACCAGTTAATTACTTTCTAGTTAATCTCAAATGCTATTACAGGGATCTTACTGTAACAACAATCAAGAAGAACCTTAAAAATAAACCTAGAAAATTATAAATATCAGCAAGGAATTCACTTGAAGAATAAAATCTCACAACTTAGAAACCAATCTTGATTGTACCTTCGATCAAAGAAGAATTAAACTATCATGGTTGTAGGAAGAACAAAGCTGAAGTTCTTAAACATTCTTCTTAGATAAAACTAGAAAAGAAAAACACAATAATGAATAATAGGAATCCCCCATCGCAGGCTGCTCCCTCCTCCTTTTATAGCTTCAGAGTGCAAGATACTCCATCTTGATTTGTAGCTGATTTCTCTTATTTTTCCTAAAATATCTCCATTTTTCTTAACAGAATATTTTCTACCAACTTAATCAAAACAATAAATCTGCTCGATCTTATCTTGATTGGCATACGATAAGTTCCAAAATCAAGCAAATATTCAATAAATATTCTCACTAACAATCACCCCCTCACTAACTCTTTAGATGTCTTCTTCAAAACAAAGTTGGAAAACAATAAGGAACTTTAGAAAAAGTCAGAGACTTCCTAGGACAGTCTCAAATCAGCAAATCATTATTGTGTTTCCAAATGAACAAAATAATTGCATATGTAAGTAGATAAAAGATTATCAATTGCATAAAAGCTGCAAAAACCATAGTGAACAAGTTTTCCTGAAAGTTTCAGACCATTTGTACCACAACAACTAGCTCTCATAAATGAAAGTTGTAGATTATCCTCTTAACTTTCTATAGCTCTAAAGATTGGAATTTTTGGACATCAAATGTAGAAGTTATGCTCATTATAAGTTAGCTGCGTTTGGTGGTCATTTATGCATAATTGAAGTAAGAATTTGGCTGAAATGGGAACCAAACTTTAACTGATTAAATGAAAGTTGTAGATTATCCTCTTAGCTTTCTATCGCTCTAAAGATTGGAATTTTTGGACATCAAATGTAGAAGTTATGCTCATTATAAGGTAGCTGCGTTTGGTGGTCATTTATGCATAATTGAAGTAAGAATTTGGCTGAAATGGTAACCAAACTTTAACTGATTAAATTGGAGGGATACAGGTCGAATTAGGTAAGATGGTCTACATGAAAGTTGTAGATCTCCCTTTCAACTTTCTATCGCCATAAGGATTGAAATTTGTAGATGACTGATGTGAGAGTTAGAGCCTTTATAAGATGACTATGTTTGAATACCTGATGCATAATTTGGTGTATATGTTAGAATGAATGGTAACCTTCTTTTAATCAATTAAATTGTAATGATACATGCAAAATTAGACAAAGTTGTCTTCATGAAAGTTGTAGGGCTTGGTCTGAGCTTTTTATTGATATATAGATTGTAATTTTTGGGTTACTGGATTGAAAGTTATGTTGATATGAAGTGAGGGTGTTGAACCTGGGGAGTCGCGATCGTGACCAGGTACGATCGTGACATCCCCAGGTTCAACTTACGATCGTGACATCCCCAAGTCCCCAAGTCGGGATCGTAACATGGCACGATTGCGACAGTCGCGAACGCAAGGCGGTACGATCGCGACAGTACAGGTTTCAAATTTTGCAATCGCGATCGCGATACGGGCAAGAAAATCGCGATTCGCGACAGTACGATCGCGACAGTTGCGATTGCAAGGCGGTACGATCGCAACAGTACAGGTTTCGAATTTTGCGATCGCGATGGGCAAGAAAATCGCGGTTCGCGACTGTGACGACTCCAAGTCTGTAAGTTTGCGATCGCGAGCCCTCACCCTCGCCGCACCGCCTCTTTCCTTTTCCTAATGACTTTTAATTATTTTTTTAAATCCTTCATTCTTTGATTTTGGTTGGTATGGAAAATTTTGAATTTAAATTGTTAAGGATTACTTTTACGTTTCCTGGTTTCCAGAACCGCCTGCACCGCCTTTCCTATTTTCCTAATTAATTTATATTAATCTTTTAATTATCAAATCATTTATGCTTTGTTTATTTTTGCTATGGAAAATTTTGAATTCAATGGTTGAGTGTTATTTTATATTTCCTATGAAATATCCATTAATTATTTTATAACAGTTAATTGTGGTTATTAAATCATTTTGTTTTTAATAATTAAATTACATGTCCAAAATTATTTTATGAGCCCCACCACAAATTTTCCGTGTCTAGATTTTTAATTAAATTTAAGGTTATAATTTATTTTATTGAAATGTTCCCAATTATTATTTTTATTACAAATTAAATTTCCAATTGGCGACCTAAAGTCGCCATCAATTACGTACGGGGACCAGGGCCAACAAAAAGTGTTTAAACTCTCAACGTTCAAAACAATACAGCCACCTACTATAAGCTTGCATTTTTGTCCAACCTCCACCACTATGTAATCACAAACAGAACAAGAATCAGAAGGTCTTGACAAAGGTTGTAATGGGTTTGGGTTTAGAGGTAGGAAAATTTGAAGGAAAGAGGCCAAATTGAAGAGAACCATAGAGCATGCACACAAAATTTCCACATATCCATATGCTAAAAATCAACCATACATCAAATCCCAAGGGATCACTTCCAAAAACTCGAGCATCATCTCTTAACCTACACTCTTTTATTCACCATAATATTGCTGCATTTTCTTCTTCCTTTTATCTTTTTTCTTCTTGTTTTCAACCATAACTTTATGCATGTAAGTACCAATTTTCTAGCAGCACAATAAAGATTTTTCATGAGAAGTAAGTAGAAACAAGCATCACACACCATGGCCTCTTCAAATAAGGGTAGGAAGGAGGATAAATGGCAAAATTATGTAGGTTCAATCAAGAAAGAAAATAGGCTTTCATGGCTTAAAGGGGTTTGACTAAAGATTAATGTACGGGTAGGCTTTCTGGTTAAGTGGTTAAATCCTAATTGCCTTCATCATTTCCTTGTTCAAAATGCAAAATTAATGTGGCTTTAGAAAGTATTTGATGCAAGTTCTAGAGGTAAATTTCATGGCTGAACTAATCATGCATAAGAAGAAATCATGAGATTAAATATATGTAATCTCTAAAGGCTCAAAATCTCACCAAGGGCCATTAATTAGCGTTTGTCCATAAGGTTGGTTTGATCAAAGAGACCACAAGTAGCTCACCCACCTAGCTCTATTAGCTCGTCAAATGATGTAGGTTTATGTACAAACATGTAAAACCTTACTACTATTTCAGAAAATCAACACAAATTATTACTTCAGAGATAACAATCCCAGAAATGTAAGAAAAATTCAGATTGGTTTTTCCTAGAAAAATTAACACGAAAACTTATGTCTTTATCATGGAAAATCAAGAACTTTAGCACACTTCCTGTTCATCAGGAATTTATCAAAAAAAAACCATAACCAATCAGCACAAAAAGAATAAAAGTTCTCCTAAATATCAGTAAATGTCATAATTTTCAAGCAAACATCAATTTCACAGTAAATATCAGAATCATTCCTTATGGATTCTCTGTTAGAAATATTTGTGGACTAATATAATCACAACATTAATTCCATATGTTTAACCACAATCGAATTGCCTAATGTA
>JAOSBN010000001.1:11860757-11912107 GCA_027563595.1 Erythroxylum suave
GGTAAAATGTGTCGATTTTAGACTTTTGTGCTAAAAGATATGATTTTTCAAACTTTCTAGTATGGTATAGGACTTTCTAACTTTAACAGAAACTTTGAGATAGTTTTTGAATCACATAGAGGCTTAATTAGGTTTTAGTTCCTTAATAGAAGTTGTAGAGTTTTCTTTGAGCTTTTTATTGATATCAAATTTGTCTCTTTTGGACACCTCTGTGAAAAGTTTGGTTATGTGAAAGATAGGGGAGTAAAATCGGGATGTCACGATCGTGCTCAATGCATTACCGCCCAGTCACAATCGTGACCGAGTACGATCGTGACACCTCAAAAGCTTTCAAGTCACGATTGTGCCTCCGACACGATCGCGACTAGGAGCCCAGTCGCGATCATGTTCAAGTACGATCGTGACACCCCAAAAGTTCCCAGGTCACGATCGCGCCTCCGGCACGGACGCGACAGCTCAAAAATCTTTGACTTCGCGATCGCGACAAAGGTAGCGATCGCGAGCCCCTATGTTTTTTTTTCAAAATGAAATTTCTGAATTAAATTGGTGAGTGTTTATTTTCTAATCCGTGTTTTAGCAACAATTAGACCTATGAAGGTCCAAATTAAATGATTTTGGAGTCTTTGGACTTCTAGATGGAATAAAAGAAAGGCAATTATGACTTCAATTTATACAATCCCGTCTTTGGGCGAATTTTATGATCGTTAGAGATCCGATTGAGGAGACTCTTGGTTCTATTTAACCTAGAGACATGGAATTTCATTGTAGCTTAGGAATTGGATTTAATTATGGGCCCTAAGCAGATCAATTTTTCGGAAGGAACATTTAGGATGAATAATCCGAGATCCGTTTGGAGTACATGAAATAAGTCCGATTTGTGTTCTCTTTTGTGGTGAGGAATTCCTCCCTCGTAGTATGCACGTTCAGATGTCACGTAGGACGTCGGACTCGTACCTCACCGGGGAGGGGTTCCAACAGTTCCCCTTGAGACCTTAAATGAAATGAAAATGTACTATTAATTACTTGTTCCTTTGAGACCTTACAACTTAATTATAAATTATTATGATGTTGGGAAAGTTAAGTTACGGGAAGATGTCAGAAATATGATATTGTTTTTTTTTTTAAGATCTCAAATGGGACTAGTCTTGGATTGGGATGTTAGTTTTCAAAAAGCATGTTAAACTATCTTCAATTTGTCCCAAAACGCATACTATATTTAAGGAAGTATCATTTTAGTAATTTCATGTTTTGAAATATCCCTCTTGATATGTTAAAGAAATTGCAAGAACAAGGCCTAGTTGGTTTGAGATTCTACATTTCATTTTTAAACTGTAATGATGATTGGATCATTTAGTTTTAGGGACATCTGATAAGTTTAAATTTTCGTTTTGGTAAGGGTTTCTAAAGGACTACCTTCAGATTTAGATATGATTCGTTTGTTTTGGTTTCCAAAAAGCAACTCATAGTATCTTGATTTTGTCCCACAAAGCATATTACATTTAAGGAAGTGCCATTTTGATATTTGTTCTTCAAAGTAATTAGATGTATCATTTGAGATCTTAAACAAAATGCACTATCAAGGCTTGTTGCTTTGAGACCTTAGAGCTCAATTGTAAATTATAATGATGTTGGGATTGTTGAGTTACGGAAAGGTGTTGGAAATATGATATTGAATTTTTTTAAGGTCTCAAATGGGATTACTCTTAGATTCAGATGTTGGTTTTCGAAAAGCACGTTAAACTTTCTTTATTTTGTCCCAAAATGATTATTATATATAGAGATGTGTCATTTTAGTAATTGCATGCTTTAAAATGTCCTTATGAAGATCGTAAAGGAAATGCAAGATCAAGGCCCTACTGGTTTGAGACCTTATGGTTCAGTTTTGAACTGTAACAATGTTTGGTTAGGCAAGAAATTTTGTTTTGCATTTCGTTTAAGATTTCTAAAGGATTATTTTCACATTCAGATATTGATTGCTTTGATTTTGGTTGCCAAAAAGCAAGCTATAGTATTATGACTTTTTCTAACAAAGCATATTATATTTAAGAAAATGTCATTTTGGTAATTGTCCTTCAAAGTATATAAATGTCCCACTTAAGACCTTAAACAAAATCTAATATCAACGTCTTGTTACTTTGAGACCTTATAGCTCTATTATAAACTATAATGATGTTCAGACCCTTAAGTTACGGAAAGATGATGGAAATCTGATATTGCATTTTGTTTAAGGTCTAAATTGGGTTTACTCTTATAGTTGGATGTTGGTTTTCAAAAAGCATGTTAAACTACCTTGTTTTGTCCCAAAATGAATATTATATTTATGGATGTGTCATTTTAGTAATTGAATGCTTTAAAATGTCTCTTGAAGTAAATCATTTTCTCTCTTGAGATCTTAAAGGAAATGCAAGATTAAGGCCTAGCTGGTTTGATATCTTGCAATTCATTTTTAAAAATGATGTTTGGACCTTTTACTCATAGAAGCATGTGAGAAATTTGATTTTTTGATTCGCTAAATGTTCTAAAGGATTACTTTTGGATTCGAATATTGTTCCCTCTCATTTTTGTTTCCAAAATGCATTCTATAATATCCTAATTTTTCCCTACAAAGTATATTCCTCTTTTCTTATGACTGTCTATTATTAGGAAATATGGTTAAAGAGGGAGTGTTTTTATTTTGATTTAGATCCTTAGTTTTGCCTAAGGATGACCAAAAGCTAAGTGTTGGAGAAATTGATAAATTCTTGATTGATCATCTGTTTATCCCTAATGCTTTGTGATTATTGTTTATATTGTGTCTAAAATACTTATTTTGGTTTAGAAACAAGTTGAAGGAATAAGAACCAAAATAAGATAAATTCACATCCTTGACGCAATTCTACTAATTTTTTATCTTATTTACATTAAGCAAAAGGATGATAAGTTAGAGTGGAAATGGGATAAAGAATGGAAGAATTAGAGTGACTAAAATTTACATTCCTGTGTGGATTACATGGCCACATATCTTAATCGTCTATCCAATTGTGAATTTGTAAATCTTCAATATTTGGAAAATAAACATGCATATTCACCTATATGCTCATAAAGCTGACTATGTATAATTATGACCCTAATTTCGCAATATGAAAGGGAAATTAAGAGGCCAAATATAATATCTACATATTAGAGACACAAAAGGAAGCAGGTTCATTTCCCTTTTGAGAGTTATGAGCAGCTAATCTTCATCTTTCCAATTCAAAAGGAATATCGAGGCTAGTTAACATGTTTGGGCATTAATCAATCTTAGTAATGTTGTTCTTAACTTTCTTTAGAATTGACTATGTTAATCTATCTTTAAAGTTTGGATTTATGTAAAGCAAACATATGATGTAAGAGCCAGGCTATATATTGGTAAGTATATCCTATCATCATTAGATATCCTTTATCTTTCTTCTTCTATTAGTTCCAGAAGTTTGGTAATCCTATAGCACAAAATCTAGCAAGCGGATTTCGATTTGTAGGTTTATTTGCTACATTCTTTGTAGAAGTTGCAGTATTTCGGATGACAACATTTACTATAGATCATCAAGCATAGAAGATTATTATAATCTGGTTAGCATATCTGCTTCTTGCTTCCTTTTAGTTCCTATATGCTATTTACACATACAAGTTAGTGACACGAAAAATTTCATCCATTTCACTTATAAAGATGCCTTTCAACTGTTTAAAGCTCAGAGTATATTTTACATTACATGTAATGACAGGGACTATAAAGCTTTGAGCCATAAGATGATCCTGACATTAATGGAGAATGTCAATTCCATACAAAGAGATCTCATAAGGAACAAAAAACAAAATAAACTGGCCTTGTTGGCTTAAAATCGATGTAGCGGAGGAGGATACATTGGAAGACCTTGATCAAAAGAAGTTGAAGAGAATTCAACCACCACTTCCAACAAAAACACATACTACCTTAAAAGTTATAGCAGGAACTAAAGGTTGTTAAGTATATTTTCAAGAGCCCTTTGAGAGTCCATTATATTTATTAGTTAAAGTTTTCTGATTAGGCATCATGTAGCTAAGAGGGTAAGAGAAAGACATGTTAGGTAATGAAAAAATGTCAATAGAGAATTTTTGGTATGTACTATCCTAGGATCCATTACCTAAGGCTATGCTTAGTTAGACGAAAGGCTTTTAATGGAATAGAATATAATGGAATGGAATGCAAATGGATGTAATATTAGAAAATTGTTGGTTTGGAAGAATGGAAGGATTCATAATATAATATAGTGAAATATTGTTTGGAAGAAGGGTTCATATGTAATATAATGAATTGTTGTTTATCATTTTACATTCCATCCTAAACCTCCCAAATCGAAGGTAACTTATTTTTACTATTTAGGAAGGAATATGATGTAATGTGAATCCCTCCCCTTCTATCATATTCCATTTCATTCCATTATAAACCCTCCTCCCAAATGATGGATTAATATTACATTCCATTCTATTCCATTAATAACCACCCAACTAAACATAACCTAAGGCTAATTAAATTTTATTTTTGTTCAGTACTGTATGATGAGAGGCGTAATCATTTCCTTTTTTTAGTTATGCATATAATATGTAGAAAAGACTTTCCACTATTGGCTGAACATATAGCTCTTCTAAAAAATATAGATAACTAGAAAATTCTTAACCCACTAACATTTTTACTACCTAAATAAATTAACTGGATCAGTATTAAAGCAAGGCTTGAGATCATGTAAGCTAATTGCTGACCTCTTTACACCAAAGAACGAGAAAAAAAAAAAGAAAGAATATATAACCATTTGAGCTTTATTGTCAACTCAACAAGTAAGTTTGTCAGCTTTGATTCACAAACTTTAATAATAGAAAGAATTTGTTTTATGAAAATGTATATTGAGGTTAATATTAAGGATGAGCTACTATAGGTTATAGCAGTGATGAATTTAAAAGAAACAAAAAAGCTAGCTAAGGTTGAAATGATGATTTTGGTTAGTTGGAAATTGAATTTAAAAAGTAAGATTGGGAAGTCTACGGAACATGTTTTTAGGTATAAAACTTATTAGGATTTATCTAGTATATTATTTAAAAAGAATCAATTAGAACAAGACAAGATGAGAAAGTTAGAGATACAAGATGAAAATGTAGTGGGAAACTAGCTGAATGGAATCCCGAGTAGGAAGGAAGCATTTGGAGGAAGAAATAATAATACTAATATAGGTTCTGGAGAGGTGGAAACAAGAAAAGGGAATAGACTTATAAACTTATCTAATTATAGCTCTAAGAAATAAAACAATAAATTGGTTATTGTTCTTTTTTTATGTGCTGAATCAGAAAATCAATCCCTTGAAAAGGAGGAGGAAAACCTAAGTGTTGAAAATGACTAGAATAAGCAGTTTAGCTTGGAAGAGAAATTCACAGAAGTTGACTCCTCAGTGAGAAGATAATGAAGAAAGAGGGGATAGGGTAATGTAAGAAGTTTTAACCTATAGCTTCTTAAGTTTTGCTTATGATATTTTGGAATATCAAATAGTTAAATGATCCTCTAAAGAAGCAGGTGATTAGAGAAGTTATTTTGGAGAAGTTTTATGAGATTACTTGAGACCAAAATAAAGGACAATAGATTAAAAGATAGTAATATATATAAATTGTATCATGTTTTAGGGCATAGTTTGATATGTCATATGTATTTAGCCGTTAATTCAATCATTTAGTATCTGTTTAGGTTAGAATTGTGTTAGTTTGTTAATTATTTGTGTTTTAAGGGTTATTACAAGTTTTTGAGCTTAAATATTATATTTTTGAGACACCTTGATGTGTTTGCTAGTATTTAGGGTCAACATTAAAGAACGGAAAAGTTATGGAGACATTCAGGCTGAAACAATGGGCCACCTATGATGGTGGTAGAAGCTCCAAAAATGGCCCATGATTGTGGCTTGCATGTCACAATCATGACAAAAGGCTCAGATGTGGATAAACGTGCAGACACTTACGAACTTCATGTTCTGAGGGACTTTTTGAACCTTTCGAACCCCAGAAAATCCCTAAGGTTACCCAAAACATAAGAGACTATTTAAAGAACAACAAGAGAAGAAAGAAGGGAGCTTTTCATGCAGTCACTTTTGGAAACCCTAAGAGAGAAAGAGAGGAGGAAGAGAAAGAAAGAGGAAGAAGAAGCGGTCTCAACTGCTTCCCGAATTAGGAGGTTTCCCAATGCTGCTACCTTCCCAGATCGTCCATTCTAAGTTCGTTTCAATTTTATTCATGTATAAAGTTGGGATGGATTGTATGATGATAGATGTTATAATGTTGATGATGTTCTAACTCTTATTCAAGATTTTATTTTGATTTAATGATAATTTAATTGATTGTGTTTATTGGATGAATGTCACAATTTGATTGCGTCCTTACATAATTTAGTAACAAACTGAGAGGGTGAACTGAATGAAAAACAATTAAATAGTTAGGCGCTTTAATGGAAATCGTGACAAATCATGTTAGTAATTATGCGGAGAGAGATCTGTGTGATGTTCCAATAGTTTATTAGAGTCCTTCAGATCTAATTAAGGTTTTGGATAATTTTTGAATTAAGAGATTATAAATACCATAATCTGATTAGGGCTTATAATTTAGGGTCTAATTGTTATAACTCGAGAGAGAGTAATTAGCCCTAGGATAGTTTAGAATCGACACTCCTTTGACACATAATCAAGTAGGTTACCATTAATGATAAGTAAATATCCTTTTCTCATAACATGGTAAATTCTTGGTTGATTTCCATTGTGCATGCTTATTGCTCAATTGTTAATTCCTTCGTGTTTAATTTTTTATTTAAGTGTTTTAATTCAATTCTCGTGATCACTTTTCATTGCATTGTTTATTTTAAGTTTCATATCTTTTTAGCCTTAGTTTTAAGGATTAGATTAGTCCTACTCCTCCAGAGATCAATACCTCTTATACTACAATTGCAACCCATGCACTTGTAGTATTTGAGGGCTTATAAATTTTAAAGCTCGAATGACACGAACAAGTTTTTGGCACTGTTATTGGGGAAGCGTAGATTAGTTTAATTCTTATAGTATAAGGCTTTGTCACCATCTTTTGTGGAAAAAAACAGAGAGAAGATGGGCATAAAGTATAACACATCAACTTGGATATCAACAGACAACAATAGGGAATCTCAAGAGTTGAATGATAAAAAGAGATGGAAAGAACAATGGTGGAGGAAATACATCATGGAGAGCAACAGACCCTTATGGACATCATGAGGCCACAGCTCAATGCCCGTCGTCAAGGGATTACACGACCACCAATGCAAATGAATATGTTCAAGATCAAACCATCACTGCTAAACATGCTGTGAACCAACATGCAATGCTAATTTAGCTAATTTCTTAGAAATTTGTGACACCTTCTGATATATTGGGATATCGGAGGATGTTGCTAAGATAAGGCTCTTTCCATTTACACTTAAGGATCGAGCCAAGGCCTATTGAATTCTCTCCACCCAGCCAACATCACATCTTGGGAGCAGTTGGTGCGAATTTTTCTAGGTAAGTATTTCCTTTTAAACAAGACAACAAGACTAATAAAGGAAATTATCAATTTTCAACAAAATGACAAGGAGTTTTTATATGAAGTGTAGGAGCAGTATAAGGAGTTGCAAAGGAGTTATCCTCATCATAACCTACCCAAATTCCTATTGCAAACCTTCTACACTGGAATTAATCAACCCACAAAGAGCATCATAGACATAGCTACTAGAAGATCATTCATGAGGAAGATAGTTGAAGCAGCACACGATATGTTAGAAGGCATGGCATATACTAGTTATTTTTTGACATCAGAACGAAGTAGACAACTGTCATCCTTTTGGGGACCCAGGAGGAATGATTTTTTCAAATTCAATAACAACATTGCACACTGAGATCAATATCCTAACCAAGCAATTGAATAGCCTGAAAGCCACCTTTCCCTCTCAAGTCACAACAATGTAGTACAAATATGAGCCATATGGACAAGAGAGCTATATCGCAGCTAATTGCTTCTTAGGGGAAAACAATAATGTGGAGCAATTCAACTTTAACGGAGCATAAGTTGGTCAACGAGATAGTAGTTCTTATTCCATCATATACCAGTCGGGGTGGCATAACCTCCCAAATTTTCATTGATCTAACAATCCTAAGACTTAATACAGAAATTAAGGGTCACATGGATATCAACAGGATAAATACAATGACTATGATTCCAAACTGGATAAGATCATGGACAAGCTCATAAGTATGGACAAGGTCCAAAAGAGGTTAGAAGAGTAAATTGGCCAAGTAACAAGGACTTATGCCTCTTCTATTCTCAGCCTAGAGGTTCAAATGGAATAGCTTGCCAATGTGTTATCTACAAAAAGTATGGGAAGTGTTCAAGTAACACTGAAGTATATCCAAGAGAGCATATTAAGGCTATCACACTTAGGAGTAGGAAAGAGTTAAAAGAACCAACAGATAGACCAACTGAAACCCACTTTGTAGAAGACCAAGAAAAGCAGAAAAAGTATGAAGAAAAGAATGAGGACCCTTCCACGTTACCCACCAAGAATACCATTTATAAGAGTTGATGATGTTAAATCTTCAAAGAAGCATAAGGAAGAAGAACAGATGACGACAAACATTGAGTTTGAAGAAGCTATGAAAGTCTTTTTTCATGGAGCAAAGGAAGAAGAAGAAAAGGGAGTGATTAAGGAGGAACAAGAGCATCTCACCCTTTTACCAAACAAAATACTAGGCTTAATAGAAGATTCAGGGAGTTTCGTTACTCACTATTTTATTAACAGTTTGTTAGTGAAAAGGACATTACTGAAATTAATTGATTTTCTCAACTTTATCAATGTTGTCCTTTTGATCAAATTTGATGTTGAACGAGAAGGGTGGAAGCAAGCCACTCATAATTGATCTTGGTTGAGCTTCCAAGGATGCAAGGTCAATCTAATAACCCTAAATTAGCATGTTTAGTAGTTAGATTTAAATTGTTGTGTAGTTAGGTTTATTTTAAATTCTAAAATAAACTTACAATGATGAGGAATGGTTGGATTGCTAACTCTCTTATTCTCTTTGAATCAATTATAAGAAAAGGAACCTAAGTCAGTGTCAAGCACATTGGGTCTCCATCTTCGACACCATCCCCATCTCAGTCACCCTGATGAGTTCGTGTTCTAACCCTTCTCTTTTCATTTTTGTTAGTATTTTCTTCTTATGTTTTTTGTATATTGTGTTTTATTTCTCCCTGGTGTGTTTGTGTATCATTCTCATATTGAGGACAATGTGTTGTTCAAGTGTGGGGAGGGTTATGTGTTTTGCTTTGAGTGTGAATTTTGCATATTGTTATGTTAGTGTGTTTAGGTTGCATATTGTGAATTGTGTGAATGTATCGATGACTTAGGTGGATTGAAATCAATTTAATTTTGAACATAATCTAATAGGTTGTAAAGAGTTGTTAGCTCGCAAAATTAGTGATCTAGGTTCTTTGGCTAAAATATGTGAGTTAATTAGGATTTAGTGTTAATTTATCAGCCTATAAGTTGTCACATTCATTCATAATTTTAGGTCTTTTGACTAAGTAGCTTTGCTAGTATTCTTTCATGAAAACAAGTAGCTAAAGCAACAAGGTAGGAATTAATTAAAAAAAGTGTTTGTAAATTTTAAATAATTAATTATTCTGCTAGTCTTCGGATTATGAATAGAGCTCATAGCCAGTTGAGAATGTGATGTAGTCGAGTAACTAGATCAACACGCATCACAAATGTCTTCTTCTACACCAAAAGGCTATAATGACGTTCCAACCAAGCTACTTAATAAAAACATGACTTAGTCGAGTAACTAGATCGACATTCATCACCAATATTTGCCTCCGTATAAAAAGACTAGGTCCATGTCCACAAAAAGTAATAAAAAAATATGTTTTTTTAATAAAAACCTACCGAACTTGTAAGTGGCTTAACTTTTCATGAAAACGTATTTAGGATTAGATACAAAGTTTGAAAGAACAAATAATTATTAATGTGTGTGTACAATTGAAAGGGTGAATCAACTTGACATTTAAGTTTTGATTAATATGTATATTTAGTTCAGAGCTCCTAGATGCGGATTTTACATGTTAATGATTTAGAACAACTTGAATGAATGTGTTTAAAGTCAAATTTATTTCATAAAGTTGAAGCCATTGTCTCATTATTGCATTGTGTGCTTTATGATTTTCTGTTGTTTGTTGTTTTGTTTGCCTGAGTACAAGCAAATGTTTAAGTGTTGGGATGTGATAAGTGTAAATTGCATCGTGTTTTAGGGCATAGTTTGATATGTATTTAGTTATTAATTCAATCATTTAGTATGTGTTTAGGTTAGAATTGTGTTGGTTTGTTAATTATTTGTGTTTTAAGGGTTAGTACAAGTTTTTAAGCTTAAACATTATGTTTTTAAGGTACTTTGATGTGTTTGCTAGTGTTCAGGGTCAACATCAAAGAATAGAGGAGTTTCAGAGACATTCAGGTCAAAACAATTACCTATGATCATGGCTTACAGAAGTTTTAAGAATGGCCTACGATCATGGCCTGTATGCCACAATCATGACAGAAGGCTCAGAAGTGAGCAACAATTGTGGCCTGCATCGGGCAGACACATAGACACTTATGAACTTCATGTTTTGAGGGACTTTTTAGACCTTTCAGACCCCAGAAAAGCCATATGGTTATCCAAAACATAAGAGACTATTTAAAGAACAACAAGAGAAGAAAGAAGGGAGCTTTTTGTGCAACTACTTTTGGAAACCCTGAGAGAGAAAGAGAAAGAGGAAGAGAAAGAGAGGAGGAAGAGGAAGAAATAGGAAGAAGCGGTCTTGATGTGCTTCCTGGATCAGGAAGTTTCCCGACACTACTGCCTCCCTAGATCATCCATTCTAAGTTTCTGTTTCCTTTTCGTTTCAATTTTATCCATGTATACAATTGGGATGGATTGTATGATGATAGATGGTAGAATGATGATGATGTTCTAACTTTTATTCGGGATTTTATTTTGATTTAATGATAATTTAATTGATTGCGTTTATTAGATGAATATTGTGATTTGATTGCATCCTTACATAATTTGGTAACAAAGTGAGAGGGTGAGCTTAATGAAAAATGATTAAATCAGATTAATGAGAGTTAGGTGATTTAATAGAAACCGTGACAAATCATATTGGTAATTGTGTGGAGAGAGATCCCGTATGATGTTCCAGTAGTTTATTAGAGTGCTTCAGATCTAATTAGGGTTTTAGATAATTTGTGAATTGAGAGATTGCAAATTTCATAATCTTATTAAGGTTTATAATTTAAGTTTTGATGGTTATAACTTAAGAGAGAGGGCAGAACCGACAGTCCTTTGACATATAATCGATTAGATTAACATTAATGATAAGTAAAATCTCTTTTTCGTAACTTGGTAAATTCTTGGTTGATTTCAGATAGTATGAAGTTTTTGGGCAGCAAATGGAACATAAAGGCAAACTGCATACAACATTATAAGAGTATAATATTGTATGCATTCAAATCCGAGGTTATGCAAGTGGAAATCACCAAAAGTATAGATCAATTCATCTATTTTGTGTGCAATTAAGAAGGGTTAGATATTTTTGCAATGATAGTGGTCTACGCATCTAATTTTAAATTCTAGAGGAAGTTACTTTGGGAGGATCTAATATTTATTCAAGCTATAGTAGGAAGGCCATGAGTTTTAGTAAGAGACTTTAATTGTATACTTGGACAAAATGAAGCAGAAGGGGAAGGAGTTAGGTTGAATGGCATTATTAGTGAGCTGAGACAGAGCCTAAACCAGGTGGGGTTATTAGATATCTGATATAGGGGGATTTCTTCTCTTGGTTCAGTAAGCAACTCGATAGGATGCTTACTAGAAAGAAGTTGGATCGAGTTTTAGTCAACTGGTAATGGATGAACCATTTCCCGAATTCATTTGCCTAGTTTAGAGAACCTTTTTGTTCTAACCACTCCTCTATTAAGTTAAGCAGTCCAAAATCCGTGCCTAGCCCAAAATTGTCCTTTAAATTCTTCAATTTCCTTACTGGAAAAGAGGGCTTTATAAAGTTGGTAAAAGAAACATGGGATGAGGAAGTCGTAGGATACAAGGCATAAAAACTTATGAGAAAATTACAATGTGTTAAGCAGAGGATCAAATACTTCTAAAGGGTAATGACACGACCCAAAATTTGTAGAAGGCTAAGGATAATTTAAGGAGAGCACAGGATCATGACTACTAAAACTCTCATAACCAGCCTTTTAGAATTAAGGAAGCAAAGAGTCGAGAGGAATTTAACATGGCACTTCAATAGCACTACTCCTTGTTAAAATACACTGCAACAAAGAAACAGATCAAGAAAGGTGATTTCAATACAAAATTTTTCCACTTCTCAATCTTGGTGCAAAGGAATAGTAATAATGTTACTTGCATCATAAATACGGACGTGACATAGCGAAAATAACGCAAAATAAGGGTACAAATTGATATTGTTGATTTGAATCATGAATACTGGTAACAATACTATTTACCTATTGATAAAACACAAATGTTGAAAAATAAGGCAAAGAAAGGCACAAAGCCGTCAGGATCTATTATTCACAAAAAAACCTCGAAATACATAGTTTAGGTGACTTAAATAGTCAAACCCTAAAAATTACCAAAGAGGGCAAAATACTAAAATATTCCTATTCTGAAAAAAGACAGAAAATATGAAAAACACTACAAGTAGCACTAAAAACGGAAATTCCTACTAAAAGTTATGAAAATAAAAAATTACCAAAAATAGCAAAAACATGAAATCGACTCTAAAAATGTGAAAATCTTATCATTTTTTAAGTCGACAAAATTACGACCTTATTTTGTCAAATCTGTCCAGATATGCACACAGTATCTCTTGGACTACATCATTCTCCTCGGATTGGAAAAAAATCGCTCTTGAATTGTCATCATCTGATGAGTCACCAGAAAAGGGAATCAAATGCTTCAAATTGAACAAATTAGTTGTATGAATATAACTTGGCAGCTTTAGACAGTAAGCATTAGGATTGATTTTCTTGATGATCTTCACAGGATCAATCTTCTAAGCAGACAATTTATTGTAATCATCAATAGAAAAGTGATCCTCAGAATTGCCTACACAAAGTCACCCACTTAGAACTCAACATGTCGTCTCTTCTTATCTGCAAGCTCTTTGTACTTACTGGCAACCTTTAGCAGATTGTCATGAACATCCCTATGGACATCCTGCAATCCAGTAACAAAATCTTTTGCTTTGCCATGCACTCTTGTCTTGCAAGGTAGAGACAACAAATCAAGAGGACCTTGAGAAAGAACAAAATACACAATCTGAAAAGGACTATACCTGGTACTACGATTAACCACACGGTTGTGCAAATTCAGCCTGGCTAGGCTTTATATCCTCACTTTTGATGTTTTCACCAACCAAACTCTGCAACAAATTACCCAATGAACGATTCACGACTTCAGTCTACCCATCAGTTTGGGGGTGATAAGCACTGCTGAAACTTAGTTTTGTATTTACCATTTTCTATAGGTTGCGCCAAAAATAGCTGAGGAACCTGGTATCTCTGTTAGAAACAATTAAAGATGGCAAGCTATGCAATATGTACACTTCCCTAAAGAATGATTATGTTACATGAATGGCATCAATAGTTCTCTTGTAAGGAATAAAATGAAACATCTTAGAGAAACGATCAACAATGTAGATGGAATCATTAACTCATTGTGTTTTTGGTAACCTCAAACACAAAATCCATACTTATATCAACCCAAGGTTATATAGGAATTGGTAAAGGCTTATACAAGCCCGCATTAGTTGTTATTCCCTTTGAAACTTAGCAGATTCGATAGCATTGGACAAACCTTTCGATTTACTTTCAAATGGTTGCCCAAAAATAGGAATCTTGCACTAACTTCAAGGTTATGTCACGTCCCACTTGTTTGTCCCTTTGCAATTCAATAATAATTTGTAGCCGAAAGCTAGAATCAAGAATTCAAAATTGGTTCCCTTTAAATAAAAAGCCATCTTACAGAAAGTATGATGTATTCTCACCATCTCTAATTTTTTTCCAAAATGTTAGAAAAGAATGGGTCAATATCAAGTAAATTAGAGAAGAATTAAATCTAGGTACCTCCATATTCATTCTGTTCAAGAAGCTCTTCCTTCTACTTAATGCATTGGAAACTCGATTCGTCAAGCCAGACTTCTGTTTCACAACAAAAATGAAATGTTCCAAGTATTTAACCCAAGAGGCATGTTAGGTAGACACTTTGTCTTGGCTGTGCAAATGCTTAAATGCCTCATGATTAGTGTACAAAATAAATTCCCTGTGGAATAGGTAGTCTCTCTAGTGCTTGACAGCTTGAACCACAGTATAGAATTCTACATCATAGGTGTTGTATCTTAACTTCAGACCAAACAACTTCTCGCTAAAATATGCAACATGCCTACTGTTCTGACTCAGGACTGCTCCAATGCCTACCTTAGATGCATCAGAATGTAACTTGAAAAGTTGGTGGAAATCAGGCAGCACTAAAATTGAAGCTATAGTAAGGCGTTGTTTAACTAGTTCGAATGCATCTTTTGCTTCATCAATCTAGGAAAATTTTGTCCCTTTCATACAATTAGTGATAGGTGCCATAATGGTACTGAAATGTGGAATGAAACTCCTATAGAAAGATGCCAACCCAAGAAATTGCAAACTTTTGTAATGGTACTGGGTATAGAATAATTTCGAACTATTTCAACCTTGGACTCGTCAACTTACAGGCCATCTCCAGAAACAAAATAACCAAGGCAAAGGATCTTGGATGCCATGAAAGAGCACTTTTTTATGGTTTCATAAAACTTCTCTCTATGAAGAACACTAAAAACATCCTGCAAGTGCTGAAGATGCTCTTCTGAGTTAGCACTATAGATCAAAATATCGTCAAAGTACACTACAATACACTTGCCAATAAATGGCCTCAAAATATCGTTCATTACCCTCATAAAGGTACTAGGCACATTTGTCAGGTCAAACCGCATCACTAACCACTCATACAATCCCTCCCTTATTTGAAAGGCTGTTTTCCACTCATCCTCATACCTAATTTGAATTTGGTGATACCCTCTTTTCGAATCCAATTTGGTAAATATTTTGGCACCACTCAGTTGATTAAGCAGATCATCTAAATGAGGAATAGGAAAACGGTACCTCACAGTAATTTTGTTGATTGCACAGTTGTCCACAAATATGCGTCAGAAACCATCATTTTTTGGAGTAAGAAGGATTGAAACCGCGCAAGGACTCATACTCTTACTAATGAAACCCTTTGTCAACAACTCTTTAACTTGCCTTTTCAACTCTTCATGCTCACTGAGACTCATTCTATAGTGAGGATGATTTGGGAGGGAAGCACCAAGCTCAAGATTAATTTGGTGTTGAATATCACACAATTGAGGTAATCCTTCGGGCAACTCCTTAAGAAAAACATCTTAAAATTTAGTAATCAACAGTGCCACTGCATCTAGTGTTGCAACAGCTTCAACTACCTCCTTCCCTACCAAGGCATACACCACCTCGACATCCTATAATTCTTCTTCAAACTTGGCCCAAGACAACAAAGCAATATTGTCTTTCATGGACTTGTTCTTGATAGATTCCTTAAAGGGACTAACACAATTTTCACTCCCTGAAACATGAAACTGTAAGTATTGGTTCTACCATCATATATAACCCTCTATCGAATTGCCACAAACATCCCATCAACAAACGACACGCATCTATAACAACATCACACCACACAAACTCCTTATACTTAGAACTAATAGAAAAATTAACTAAAGCTCATTTAGAAACTGTTACCTCACCGTCTTTTTTTAGCCAAGCTTGTTTGTACGGTTTCGAGCGCTCCTCCGTCTTGATTCCCGATTTCTCTACTGCTTCAGTTGACACAATGTTTTCGTAACTACCGGTATCAATCATAAATTTGTAGACCTTACCTAAAACGGTACAAGAGGACTAGAAGATATTATTCCACAACCATTTATCATCGACAGTTGCTCTTGGGGTCATACGGGATCTTCAAACGATCAATGCGGTACCCACATCTCTAGTCACAATCTCCTCGTCAATTGCATCAGTATTAAACGTAGGCTCCTCTCCCACTGATATAGCAAAAACAATGGTATAAATTGATACCATTGATTTGAATCACGAATACCGATAATAATATTATTTACCTATTGATTCAACATGAATGACAAGAAATAGGGCAAAGAATGGCACATAGCCGTAAAGATCTATTAGTCATAAAAAAATCGTGAAATACATAGTTTGAGTGACTTAAATAGTCAAACCTAAAAAAAATTACCAAAAAAGGCAAAATACTAAAATATTCCTATTTTGAAAATAGACAGAAAAATAAGAAAAAAACAATGAGTAGCACTGAAAATGGACATTCCTAATAAAATTTATGACAAATAAAAAAGTTTCCAAAAATAACAAAAACAAGAAATCGAATTCGAAAATGAGAAAATCCGACTGTTTTTGAAGTCGACATAATTATGACCGCATTTTGTCAAATCTGTCCAGAGATGCACACGTTATCTCTTAGACTACATCAAGAGGGAAGACTCTCTTATAGTAAAGAGGGAATTGAAGAAACTGCAGTCAAATACTACCAAAAACTATAGGATACGAGTGAGGAAGTAGAATGTAAATTGAATGAACTTGAACCTTATGTAACTGACTGTTTAAGCCAAGAAACAAAGGATAACTTGTTAAGGCCAATAATGGGGTAGCAAATTAAAGAGGTTCTATTTAACTTGAACCCAAACAAGTTTCCTAGGTCAGATGGTTTTAGTACTCACTTTTTCCAGAGTATTTGGCCTATTACTGGTGATTTAGTGACAAAAGTTGTACAAGAACTCTTTTCTAAGGTTAAAATTCAAAAAAAAAATTTCCCTATTCCTAGAAAGTCAAACCTGAGAGCTATGAATGACTACCAACTGATTTCCTATTGTAACAAAATATAGAAGGTCATCTCAAATCTGATAGCTCAAAGGCTCAAAGAGTCCCTTACAGGAAAAATCAATATAACACAAAGGGCTTTCGTTCCAAACAAAAGTATTAGTGATAACATACAAATGATTCAAGAGTTGTTGAAGGATTATGAAAGCAAAAGACCCATTAAGAATTATGAACTGAAGGTTAATCTTTATAAAACCTTTGATACTATTCAGTGTAGCTTCACTATTTAGAGTCTGCAAGCGTTTGGTTATATCCTAAAGTTCATGTAATGGACACATTATGAAACCAAAAGACCCATTAAGAATTATGAACTGAAGGTTAATCTTTATAAAACCTTAGGTACTATTCAGTGTAGCTTCACTATTTAGAGTCTGCAAGCGTTTGGTTCTATCCTAAAGTTCATATAATGGACACATTCTTGTATAACTTTGTTTCCTTTGGTATTCTAATTAATGGTGCCTCACTAAGGTAATCAACTAAAGGAATTAGGCTGAGGGATCATTTTTCCCTTACCTATTCACTTTAGGTATTGAGGTTCCATCTAGAGTTATCCAAGTGAAGACAGCAAATGATTGAAGATTCATATACCACCAGAAATGTAGGGAGATGAAAATCACTCATTTGGCTTTCACAGATGATTTAATTTTACTTAGTGGAGTGGATCCCTACTCATTGAAGATTCCATTGATCAATTTAAAGGGCTTCTCAAATATGTCAAGATTGAAAATGAACTATCAAAAAGGCAAAATATATCTATCAGGGGATGTTCTGAATCAAAATAAACTAAGCTTAATATCAAGATTGGAGACTAGCAGCATGCCTTTTAAATATTTAGGAGTCCCAATATCTTCCAGAAAACCATGATATGAAAAATGCTTTCCTGTTATGGAAATGTTCACAAACAGAATCAACAATTTTCAAAATAGGTTTCTATCTTATGGTAGGAGGTTATAGGTTATTTGTTCAGTTTTGAGGAATTTGCACAATCACTAGAATTCTCATCTTTTCTTACCTATGATGTTGAATAAGGAGATTGAAAATGTAATAGAAACTTTTTATGGTCCAATAAATTAAAAAATAAAAGGGAGCTAAAAAAAGATAGAAAATATTATGCCTTATTAAAGAGGAAGGTGGGTTAGGATTGACCTTAATTCAGATGATTCAAGCAGTCTTGATAGTTAAAAGAATGTAGAGCATTTGCAATGATAAGGAAGCCTTTTGGTCTAAATGGATAAATGAATATTATTTGAGACCTCATTTTGGCAATTAGAGATTGGAATGGAACATTCCTGGAGCTTGATTAAGATGTTAAGGTAAAGAGAAGTTATTTATCCTTTTATTAAAAAAAAAACTGGAAAATGGGCCCTCTATGAGGCTTTGGTATGATAATTGGACCAATAGTAGCCCACTTGATATGAGGGAGGAATCAAATTAGCTAAAAGGTGCAAATTTCCTCCCAACTCCAAAGTTAAATTTGTTATACAAGAACAAAATTGGTGGTGCAGTAAGAGGGGTGCATGAAGGTTAGCTCAGTTATAATCTAACTGTTCACCTAAAACAGACGAGAAAGACAAACTATTATGGATGGCAAAAGGTTCAAGAAAGGTTAGCAACTCCTCTTACATGGAAATCCTTTGGCCTACATCTCTTAAAGTGAAATGCTACAAAGTGGTGTGGGAGAAAACCTTAATTATTAAAGCCTCGTTCAACATGGCTACAGCTAAACAAAAACTAAGGACCTAGGATAGGTGTTTTGGCCTGATAGACCTTCTCTTCCTATTATATAAGTCAACTCCTAAAACTATTTCTCATCTTTTCTTCCAGTGTAACTTTTCTGTTACACTTTGGTATAGAATACAACAATTGTGGAACGTGTTTTGTGTGGTTACTGATTGGATAGATATTCTACACTGGATAAGTGAAATGATTAATAAATTGGGAAATGATGGAGCTATCCTTAAAATAGCTTTTAGTTGCTGTATCTACTCATTATGGAGAGAAAGAAATTATAGAAAAACAGAGGGATACACAGGACAAGTAGACATTCGTCCATAACACGATTTGTTAGACCAGAGAATTCTAAAGGTGCATAAAGCATATGAAGGAGCCAGTACAAGAATGAAAAATAAGTGGTATTTGTGAACTGGAGTCCCTTTTCCAAATGTTTGTAAAATAGGGTTGTTGTACTTTGTAATGTTTTGTGACAATGTAAGTCTGGGATTGTTGATTAGTTAAACCTTATTAAAGGTGAAAGTTGAGTTGCAATGCTGTAATTGTTGTTAAGGTTATACTCTCATTTTATTTTTCAAAAAAAAAAAAGTGTTCACTGGTTATATCCTCTGCATAGAACTCATCTTCTAGTGAAATTTCTGCAATACATTGTCAAAGATCACAAATTTTACTACCTGGGAATAATTCTTGCTGTACATTTGGGAAGAACTTTATTGGAAAATTGTCGCATTTACATCCTAAGAAACAGTCTCAATTAATGAAGAACAGGAAACAAAGAACTCAATGAGACTAAAAAGATCACAAATGTTAATTTCTTCATGCTGTTCCTTATTGAAAAAGTGAATATATGCAGGCATAAATATGCAGTATATAGCAGCAGAATCTATTGCATCTCTAGATTCTTTATCCTCCTTGTCATTCATGACGCTTTTCTTTCAAGACCCTCTCTTCATATTGATTCAGGCTAATGATTCTTCACCCGTATTTGATTCAACCGGATGAGTAGACTTGTGAAGAATCACGAGAACTTGCAGTCTGGCTGCTGCGACGAGGGCTTCCAATTCTGCTACTGACCTGACGAGCATAAGCCACAACAGCCTTAGCCCATCTCCTGATCTCAGATTTAAACTTGCCGGAATCCAACTTCCTCAGGGACTTTACCGGTTCCATTGATATTTCCGTGAAAGGGAAGCATCTAGTATCGTCATGTCGTCTACGTTTCGATGTAAGGTGATCGTTAACGACCTCGACAGAGTTGGATTTGTTGAAAGGAGTTTTCTTAACAGACATAAGGCCAATGTTCAGCTACTTTCTCTTCTTTCTGAACACCTAGTTATGGTGTAGGTGGTTTACAAGTTAGGGACATGCATTTTTATAAGAGGTTAGAGAAGTACGCTAAGGCAAGCGACGTAATATTGTACAACATATTATGTTCCATTACGTGTAAATAGCCCATATCATTGACTTGACTTTTCAGCTAGTCTATCAATTTGGTTTTGGTTCAACTCAATGAACTGGTCGTGTCCTCTATTTGTTACTATAGAATTGATAATCAATACTTAATTGGAGAATAAAAGGATAGCTGCAAGTATGTTATTGTTTGACTAGTATATATATTCTTTGGTTTTTAAGTATTATTCTATGAGCTGTGCAGCATGAGGTTTTTCAAATCTCATCAAGTCTCTCACCAACAATTTGACATTGTTTAACTTGCTATACTGTTATAGTTCCGTGAATTTTAATCAGAAGTTACGATACTTCCAAGAAATTTAGATAAATCATCCGGTTTCCTCAAACCACGCCCCTAAAGTGTAGGAATTTCAAGTTTTGATTTTTTGTTTCCTCCCTTGATGAGAAAAAGGAGAGAAAAATACCAAGACAGCTGGAGAGTCATATTCCTCGATGTTTCATCTTAGAAAAGTAAAAGAAGCTTAATTAGAAGATTCAGTATCCTCTAGAATTATCAAAATTTTTTATAAAACCTTGAATTGATGGTAAATTTTCGAATTGAGTATTTATTGTTGGAAATTATGGGACTGTTTAACACTTGCCAAACCTAGTGTCTTGATAGTTATGGCGAATGTTGGAAGTCTATGAATTGAATCTACATACTAACATCATCAATCAACTGAGTTATCATTAATATCCCACTGATGTTGCGGAATGGCTAGTCAAGCAGCAACAGGCACAATTAGACCAGACCGCAGTCCCCATTAAAGGGAAGCCTGTTAACCAAATTTCAACTTGATTTTTCTGAAGCTCCTACTGCATGTAAGATCAGTAGAGCTAAGCACGATCAAAAGCCCTAAAGACTATCCCAGTAAGTATAAGACATAGATCAAGCGTTGGACCTGTATATTGATTCTTTTGTAACCAAACCTGGACTAATTGGGTGATAAAGTAAGCACATCGTGGTACGAGATCGAGTGTGTCAGAGAAATCAAACTCTGAAACCTCAAACTTCAGATTTGTGACTCTTCCGACCTTTACGACCCATTTGTGAGTAGTGGGTGAAGGCTCCAAAAGATATCGAGAGAACCTTTTGACATCAAGCAAAGACTAAATTTGGGATGAAAATTATCAGCCTTCGTTACCTATGTCATAACATATATACGTGAGAAATCAAATGAAAAATTGCTGGAACCCAGTAACTGCTACACTTCTCCACTTGTTTTTGTCAGTTGTCCGACGCTGTGCTCATTTTGCAAAAACAGCAGTCCCCAATTTTGATGAGCCTTCTTCCCCACGTTTTGCTCCACGTTACAAACAGCGGCTTAACTGCTGCTGCTCCCATTGTGAGCTTAGACCATCTCCAATCACAAATTATAAAATACAGTCAATTGACTTCAAAATACAATAAATTCAGCAAAAACAACTCCGACCAGCAATAACATATTTGCCAAAACAACTGCATATTTGCGGTAAGTGTAAAGTAACGGCAAAATGCAAAAAACTTATATAGTTCGATTGGAATAAAAAATGTAGACATTTACTGCAAATTACAATCCCGTTGGAGTTGCTCTTAGTATCACATTAATTATTCAATCACAAGTTTTTCTTTTTATTGTCAAAATCAGCCATAGAATCATCCATCAAGTTATTATAACTAAGCCACGGATTCTGGAAACTAGTCCTAAAGACAAAGACATTAGCTTCATTGACAATAGTCAGGGCGCAGTAAGATCGAGGGGAAGTTGTCGGGGAGCTAAATTTTCTTAATTTCCCATAATCAGTCTGCAAGCTGGTGAGACCCTGAAAGCAACCAACTGCAACAGAGCTGAGATTGGTCAAATTCGCAATCGAAAGCATCTCGTTGGAGGCCATCTTGCTCCGCACGAGCAATGAGAGGATCTCCTACATGCTGAAGGCGTAGATTCTGATATGAGACAACGGAAAGGAAATGACATGCTGTTTGGTATAATCACAACTATAATTTATTTGTTAATTATTATTTGGAATTTCAAGTCCAAACTAGATAATAACGAGTAACATCAAAGAATGAATTGAAAATCCCAAAAGAACCGAAACAACAGACAAGGGAAGCCAGATACAATATAATATTGTAAAGCAAGTAATAAGTAAAAACAAAATCCAAAAGTACGTCCATATGATGAGATAGATGTCTCCAGCAAAATCAGAATGTGACTAATGCGATCTCTGAAGTCACTTTCTGGCTTGTCTATTCCTCTTCTTAACACCAGATTTGGCAACCTGCAGACTCCTGTGCACGGCACTCAACCTTGCAAGAGCTGCCTTCTTTAGATCCGGTCTGTAGTAGTTATCAGCAACCTGCAATGAGTGGCAAGCAAATCAATTCTTAACAATGTTAACAAAATAACAAATAAATAAACACAATAAAAAGATAAACATTATCACCCACTACCCATTTCCAATAAACACCACAGTTTCACACTTCAAAATGCTAACAAAGCAACAAATAAACAAGAAAAAGCAATTACAATATCACTTCATAAATAGTTCCAACAAAACAACATAATTAGAATATGAAGAAATGACTGCATATGAAACAACCAAAGGAAGCAATGAGTAAGAAAAGCAATTCCAAAAATTGATGTTTTTTTCCGAAAACAAACCAATTGTGTATAGTTGAAGAGAGAATTGCAGATAAATAGAATTTCTTAAATCTCAACACATCAGAAACACATGACCCAAGATCCATAAACTTTAAACTAAGAAGCCAAACCTAAAAAGTAAAATTTCATAGAAGAATCCTTGAGAGATTCTTCTTACATGTTAAAGGCCCATCACTGCAGGCAAAACCAATATGATCCAACAGATGGGATGCTTCCAGAAATACAATTGATGAATCTAGAAATCACATGTCGAAGAAATAACAAATGAAACAACAAGCAAGACAAGTAGCACATAAATCAATATTGTCCAGAAAACATAAAACTGAGAATAGTTAAAGAGAGAATTGGAAATAAATAGAAATTATGAAATCACAACACCGAAGAGAAATACGGAGGCATAGATCAACACAGGACAAAATCCATACAAATTAAGATTAGGAGCCAAGCGTTAAAAGTATATTTCTTAAAAGAATCTTCGTCAGATTCTTCTTACATGTTAAAGGCTCATCACTGCAGGCAATACCAGCATGATCCAACAGATTCCAGGAATACATTTGATATATCCCGAAACCACACACTGACGAAACAACGAAATGGATAGTCAACCTCGTCCCAAAGGACATATCCAATAAGTTTTCTATAACTAAACCAGAGCAGAAACAGTATAAAAGAATGTAAGTTCTATCTTGAACAATACCCGAAGGATTCAATAAAGCTACTCAACAAGAATGTTTATCCAAAGAAAATGAACAAAGCAATTCGAGCAGTAGCAAAAAAGCTAAAGGTTTGCAATCATTTACAAACATTTCAATCAAGAAGGACCCGTAGAGAACAGTTATCAGATTAAAACAAACCAATAAACAGCATCAATAAGCAAAAGAGACGGAGAAAACATGAAAACGTACTTGGTTCTCGACAGCCTTAGCCATGCGACGGAATTCTTTGTTCATGACAGAATCGTGACGCAAAGCAGCAGGCTTGTTCTGTTTCTTCGTCTTGGTCGTACTCAGAACAACAGACAAGTCCTTGCCATCGGCCTGAATGCTCACTGTTTTCTTGTTTGCCAACCCTAAATCGAACCCATAAAACCAAAACATCAATTTCTTGCACCCACCTCCCAATACCCCATGAACCAGATCAGGAAACACAAAAAGTTCCAATCGACACATAAACTTAGAGAAATTAAAAAAAAAAATACCAGAGTGTTTGTAGGAGCTGAGGTTATAGAGATTGTTGGGCTCTTTACTGAACTGAACTTTCGCGTTTCCTCTACCGAACTGCTTCACTAAAAAAGAATTGTTCCTCTTCACTATCTCCCAAACCAACTGTCCTGGAGCCGTCGTCATTTTGATCTCTCACCGTCTGCTGGTCGCCGCCGCTGCTCTTCCGCAAGATAGTTTACAAGAATTTACAGTTAAACCGTAATTTCTCTCATCTCTCCGCATATGACTAAAGTGTCCTTTTCTATTTCCTTTCCTATCAGCTTGCCCCGATATTTGAAATCTTCTATACAAATTAGGTCTTTTTCTATTTCCTTTCTTTTGGAAAAAAAAAAAAAAAAGAAGTAAAAGAAATATTATTGAATATCCTTCAAAAGAGTTCCAAAGCTGCTAAACCGATAGCTGAAAGAAATAGCAGCTGACCCGGAGAGGATCAACTGACCAAATTAGCCCTCTAAACGCCACATCGGCAGCCATCCCGCTGTAGGCTCTGGAGCTCTGCTGCAAGTGCAACAGGTTTTCTGGACATTCTTAAAGTCTTTAATGAAATGCGGTACCAAAATTCAAGCAACTTCTAGTCTTTTGTAATAGGACGTCTTTCTGTACAGTTTTGTATCTGAAAATTCTTTTGTTTCTTTCATTCTATAACATATATATAGAGTATCTGAAAGCAATTTTTAACACCCTTAAATCTTCCTTCGTGAAATTATTTCTCTTAGATAACTAGTTAACCAAATCATGTATTATAGTAGAAGATATATGACACAGAAATTGGACTTGTTTCCATACATTGTAAGAGACACTACACTTGATGTTACAGATCTTACGAGAGAACCAATTCTAAAAGTTAGCTTAATAAATAGAAGAGCCTATAAACCTATAAATCTCACATTAGCCTCTCTTATTACTGATGTGAGACAACTAAATTATAATATTTCACCATGCATCACAGCCCAGGTAGCAGCAGGCTGGCTGTGCACTAGATCTTTTCTAGCCCGGCCGAACACTACTATACTAGTATCACCAGCAACACACCCATAAGCTGACTGTGTGCTAGACCTTTTTAAACTCCAGACAAACACTACAATGTCAGTGCCACCACTCATGAGCATGGCACAAGAACTCGAAGTAGTGGTGTTAGCTCTGGTACCAATTGTTACAGTCTTATGAGAGAACCAATACCACAAGCTAGCTTAAAGAGTGGAAGAGCTCATAAGCCTACAAATCCTACATCAACCTCTTTTATTACCGATGTGAGACAATTAGACTGTAACATTTGAAGAGATGATCTATTAATTATGATTTTTCAGTACAAAGTACGCAAATGGAAGGGAGGTTCATAAAATTTTAGAGCCGATTTAGCCTATTTATAGTGCTTAATCTCTCTTGATATGGATTAAGGAAAATACAAGGGCTCACTGTTTTCATCCAAACTAAATTATGACTGTCTACAAGAAATGTTAATAAAAATACCAGAAGAATGACAACTCTAGCTTTACTTTCTAATTGGGGATAAGATTGAAACTAAGGATATCATCCTTAGTACTTGATCCACGAAGTAGTTGTAATCATTTGAGCATTACTAAGAATTTGGCTCACCAATGCATCATTAGGGATTATGTTTCTTAATGCCTGCAACCTAATAATTATAGTGCCAAAAGAAGGTGGATTGTCCATTACCTAACTTAGAAAAGAAATTTGATCTACCTTTGTTCCTTAGTTTTAGCAAGCACAACATTGTTCAAGAGGAGTTATACCTTGGTTAAATGGACCAAAAGCTTGCAATGCTCAAATAATGTGAATTTATCCATTTGATCCATAATGCCTATTTATTAATGGCAATTCTCCGAATCCTACTAGTTATAAGCACGTAGTTTGTGGTTCAAATCGACATAATTCTCAATCCTCCTTTATCTTTAAGCAAACAAGGCTTATTCCATTTCACTTTCACTCAAGTTAACTTAGAGTTGTCTCCTGCTCGTAAGAACTATCTCGTTAATCTTTATATTATCTTCCCTATATTGATGGGGATAACAATATGTGAAGACCAATAGATATGTAACTTGCAAACCACTAAATTAATCAATTGCATCATTCTAGCTATTGATAAGTTCTTATTTCACCATTTGGAAATTCTTCTTTGAATCCTTTCCAAAAGAGGTTGGAACTCAATAGATAGAGGTCTCTTAGAAGAAATTAGGATTCTAAAATAAATGATAAGGGGTTTCCTAGCTTTCACACATGTCAAATAAGTGAGCCAGTTCGATATACGTTTTGCAATTTCATATTTTATAATATGACCCTTGTTTTTATTGATAGAAAGACTTAAAATAATCTTGAATAAGTTCAAGGCAACTATTACAACACTAATAAAAGAATCATTAGCCTTGGAGAAGAAAATGAGTTCATCTATAAATAAGAGGCTAAATATCTTCAACTTCTTACAATTTGAATGAAATTTGAAATTTTCCTCTTAGTGAATTACTAGCTTAATAAGTATGATTAACACCTTAATGCCTAAGGTGAAAAGGTAATGAGAAAGAGGATCTCCTTACCTCTAGTCTTTAGCACTTTGGAGGAGATTAGTAGGTTTCCTATTAACTAGAATGTTATAGAACACTGTAGTGATACATTGCTCAATCCAACATACAAATCAATATAAAAATCTAGAAGATCTTAACGTATTAAGGACGAAGCTCTAATCTATTGAGTCAAAGGCTTTACTAAAATAAATTTTGATGGCACAATCCTTGCTAGAGTGCTTCCTAGTGTAATTTTTGAATAACTCTTAAGCTAATAAGGTATTATCCCTACTTAATTTGGCCTTGATGCGTGATGCTTGGAAGGAATCAATGTAATTGACAATAACATAATTAATTCTATTTGTAATTAGCATTGAAATATCTTGAATATTGTGTTGCAACATGAAATTGGCATAGATTCTTTTAAGGTTAAAGAGGATTGTATCTTAGGAATTAAATATACAAAGGTCATATAGAGCTCCTTTAACATATTACTATTCTTAAAGAATTATATCACAACTATAATGATCAAATCTTTGGTTAGAGGCTAGGATTTCTTGAAGAACAATTTGTTTGTCCCATCAAGTCTTGGGACTTTAATGGGATTGAGTGAAAAAAAAAACCCCTTTAAAATCATTAACATAAAATGGTTTTATTAGTTATTCTTTCTCTCGAGGTGAAATTTGTTTTTTGACAATAGAATTGAGAAGCTACACTAAGGATAAGTTCTAAGAAGAATAACCCTAAGCAAAAAAGAAATATGCATAAGCATCTAGCTTCATCTTTGATCGAGATTCAATTATGGAACTATTATCACTCTTAAGAGATGCAATTTTATTAAAATTCCTTCGATAGAGCACTGATTTCTGAAAGAATGTCAAGTTCCTATCCCTCTATCTTTAAACTATTGAATTTTAGATATTCGCTTCAAAATGGATTGAATAACAACCAAAGCTTAATTGTAACTCACCAAGGCCTTCTAATTTAAGGGGCTACTAAGCCCTTTAACATTCCATAATAATATGGACATTATAGAGAATACGAAAGATTCTTCTTCTTCTTATTGAATTTCCTCTTGGCAACTTTCTTAAATTATGAAGCATTATCTTTTTTTGTTTGGTGAGACTAGATCAATCCTAGTAAATCAAAAGACTTCATCTTTATCTCCTTTATCTCTGCCATATCTATACTTGCCCTTTCCCTAAGTATTGATTTGGATCCCTCAGGTTGCCTAGTTTCTATATTACTTAACAATATAGTCTACTCTAACTTAGCTTATATATTGAAGAATCTGAGTCAGACCTATTAAGACCACATTCCAATTTTTAGGGTTTGAACCATTAAGGGCTATAATGATTAAGTTATTTTTCCTTTGATCATTTTGTTCTTCTTCTTTCTGTCTGATATTCTCTTTATTAGATACTTCTGTGGAAATTACTTTATTATGGACATGCTCTTTTGAGCTTAGTCACATCAAGTCATCAAATGCCCCTGTATTGAATATTTTGCTTGTTGGCTTCCAAATTCCATTTTACTTTACTAATTTTGGTTTCCATGACAAAAGAAACCACAACCTTAAAAAAGTTATATTGTCATATAATCTCAAAAGAGAAATTTCAGGTGGGAGACTTTGTTAAGTGTCAATAAGAACACATATTTTTACATGTAAGTGATTGTGCATATCTTAGAAACCTTAAAATTTACTATTAAAGGACAAGAATGGAGGTAAATAAGGAGAGTCAAGTTATGCAATAGATTTAAGACGTTAGACACCTAGAGGGGTGACAATCTTGATCAAAGGACAAGGAAAGGATGTAGCTAACTTTAAAAAAATCCGATATAAAGTAAATCAAACCTCAAACTTGCAATAAGATTCAATAGAAGAAAAAGGGAGATTTAGAATTATGATTCATTTGTTTTCTATTTGTTTCACTTCATGTTTATGTTTGATTTTATTTTCTATGATTAGTAACTAATTTGATTTTGTTTTCTATTATTAGTCACTAAACTTCTTTAGCTTCTAAGTGTGAAGAAACCTAGTTTGGGATAATAATATATGTTGATCTTTTACGTAATGCAATTATATTGATTGATTTATTATGATTCAATTATGCGTTTTATTCTTGTTTTAATATATCCAAAATATTAGTGCATGATTTGATTTAATGTGATTGAGAGTGACAAATCCACTTGTACAAATAGACTACTATAATTGAAAAAAGTTGCATACAAACTTAAAGATAGGTCAACATAAATTCTCTAGATTAAGGTCAAACGTAATAGCGAAATTCATAAATCAATAATGCAATCATATGGGTTTTAACTAAAAAGATTTCTGTTAATCAACTGATGCATTAGTTTATAGTAGTACCGAGAGATTTATTATCATAAGATAGGAATTTTCACGGTCCAATATTTGATGACATAATTGCATAATAAAAGGTTAATTATTCAATGATTTTTAGGAGAGTTCATCACTTAGACACTGTTATTTGATATTTAGTTTTCTAAGTATTTCCTTTGTCCTACGTTCAATATTGTTTCCAATCTTAGTTGAATTATTTAGCTTTATTTTTTAATTAAAAACCAAATCCGATTCTTAGGCTAGATAATAAGAAAAGGGTAAATACTAGCTCTTATCGTTTTCGTATGATCCCATACTTACATGTGCTAACTATAGGTACATCATGCACTTGCAGTAAAATTAACTATTGGTATAAAAATAAACAATAAAGATGTGATTAGAACAAAAATGAAAAATAAAGAGTGAGAAGCCAAAAAGAAGAAACCTGAAATAACAAGAAAGAAAGAAAGGAGCTAACAAGCTTGGAGAAGAGCCAAGGGGCAATACTGGAGGAGTAAAGATAAGAGTAACAGGAACAAGAAAAAGAAATAAGTAAAGTCTTTTATTTGCTTCCTTAATAGTTTGCCCCAACTTTTAAAATCTTTTATACAAATTAGTAAACTAAAGATTAATTTTTGGATTGATTACTAAAGGCTTTCTCATTTAGTTATATTTTTATTTTAAAATTCAATAAAAATTAATTGGTTGATTTTTAAATTTTCTATTTTCATAAGTTATGAAAATTAATAAATATAATTTAAATATTGAAAATGATCATTTATAAAATATCAAATAGTCAATTATAAATACTAAAGGTTTAAATAATTAAATATATTAATAAACAACTATTATTTTAAAATAAAATTTTATTATAATAGTGACTTTATCATTAATAATCATTTTTGAGAAATGAAAGAAATGCATTAAGAGATGTACATTAAGATCATTAATAAATATTATATAAAAATTAAAATAAGATTTGTTAATTGGTTAGTTTTATAGAATTAATTTAATATTTAATATTATTTATTATTTAATTATTATTATTAATAATAAAAGTGTAATTACATTGATATTAACAATGAAATATATTGTTGTTTTTGTTTAAGAATACAAAAACAACATAGTAAAAATCTTACTGATACGCAGGGTCTGGTGAGGCCTAGTAGTATGCAGTCTTACTCCTAACTAGTTTTAAAATAACAAAAATTAAAACCAAAAGCTAAAACAAAAAAGTGGAAGTGGAGCTAAATGCCCATAAAGATTCATTTTATTGTTTAATTCTTTTTCCAAAAAGTTAGTCTCCAATTCTAGACTATAAACTAATGAGGTATGTAAAGTCGTGTGGTTATTCATATCCACAATCACAAAATAATGTGAGTAGTGAGAAAATTTCGGCATTTGATCAAGCATATGGTATGGAAAAGGTTGTCTTTAGCCATAATCCCAATAAGACTCAAGGCTTTAATAGGCTTAATACCCTATTTTTCTGGAAATCTTGGGATTTGATTAAACACATGGTCAACAAGCTTATTGTGGATTTATTTAACAAAGGTTCTCTCTCAAAAAAGTTCAACAAAACTTTCATAAGTCTCATCCCTAAGTTAGTTATCCTTCTTCTTTGAAAGAGTTTAGACCTATATCTTACTACAACACCATATACAAATTTATTTTCAAGGTTTTAGCTTCTAAGTTGAAGATGGTTATTTTTGTGCCACAATAAGTTTTAAAAACCTAGGCTATCCTACTTGCGAGTATACGAGGTAATTGTAATCAAATACCCAATGTTGTCTTCTCAAAGAGGTAAAATTGATTCACTTAAATTAACTTTAAATGAACATAAAAACAAATGCAATCCTGAACACTTTATCTCAATTTGTTGAGTAAAAGGTTTTAAAGAAAATTAAATAATTAGACTAAAAAGTAAACTAATTTAATTTGAAGCAAAAGCAATTTGAATAATCGATTTGGTTAACTCTTGAGAAATTAACTTCACTAATTTAATCTTATATGCATGACTCAGGCAAATTAATTGTATAATCATCTTGCTAAAATTACCAACTAGATTCTACAATCAATTCAAGTGATAAACTAAATCTAACTTTCGTATTCAACAGGTCAATTATCCAAATCAATTATGAAAACCCAACTAATAATTACCCACTTAAGTTAATATAATTCTAATTCATAACTTAAGCATCTATAGTTTTTTGTTCTAATATTAAACTTCCTCTTTCAATTCTTTGTTTAATACCAAAATGATGCAAAGTTTGGACAAACTATTACATCCAATAAGCTCTGAAGTATAGAGAATAATAAGACAATAAAACAGTACCTTCATCTTACATAATCAACTAAATTAGTTACATTAATTCTCAAGAACAAATAATCAACCCATCGAGGAATAAACATGATCCATCATCTTCATACACTTCAATCCCATAGTTGACAATAATAGAGAAGTATCAAAGCGATAAACTAATTAAATGAAAAAATGGACTATCAAAACATTAACAAAGGAAACAAGTTATGTAGACAGAACATATGAGTTCAATAGAAAATCAACGAGCTTCAGAACAGCCACAGAGATGAAAAAGAATGATCAAACAAAATGGACTCTCAGATGAGGAAGCTGGCGGTGGATCTCCTGCCAACCTCAACTGCTCTGGCATTGGCTCTTACCTTCTACCTTTGCTCAATGCTCACTAAAAAGACCGACTTTAGCTCTCATTTTCTGCCTCTACTCTAAGCCCTTACCTCTCTCTCTTCCTTACCTGACTATGTTCTCTGTTATATTTCTCTTCTTTTCTTCGTCTCTGTTCTCTGTTATCTTCTCCTCCTCCACCCCTATTTTTAGCCTCCTTCAAGCTTTCTTTTCTCTCTATAAACCTTTCTATTTATAAAGAGAGTCTAGGTTTACGGTTGCTTTCATCCACTATCAACAACCTGCATATGTGAAATGTGATCAGGTAAGAGAATATGTAGCTAGTGACACCTATGACAATGGTTGTCATAGGTGTGAGCCCTTGTCATGCCTATGACAATTCATGCAATATTTCTTTGTTTTTCTGCTTGCTTCACACAATACACCATACATCCTCATTTCATTCAACCTTGGATTAAAACATCATAATTTGTAACTAAAATCAAAATATAAAGGCTTGCAAAGTCCATAAAATTAGTCACAATAGTTATTAACCCTTTCATCAACATCGCATAAGATTTTTCACTAATGGAAGGCAAATAGGAGAAAATATTCTCCTTGAACAAGAACTCTTCAAAAATTACAATGGAATTCTCTAAATAATTATGCTATTAAATTAGAATTTTGAAAAGCCTTCGACTCAATCAACTAGAATTTCATTGTTAATATGCTTCAATTCTTTGGATGCCTTCTTACTTTTATCAGCTCAGTGAATCTTAATTGTCTCTTTTAGTATACTTATGAATAGAGTCCTTACTATGCTCATTAAGGGGGCAAAAGGCTTGAGATAATGGTCCCTTTTCCCCCCTTACCTCTTGATATTATAATGGAAATGTTGACTCAGCTAATAAAGTATATTATTAGTCCTGAGAGGAAGTTCAAGTAACATAACATACGTAAGTCACTTGGAATTTTATTCTTAGCTTTTACTAATGATTTGTACATTGTTTCAGGGGCTCATGCCCACTCCATTAAGATCTTTATAAATGTCATCGATATCTTTAAAAGGTTATCTGGTATGTCTATAAACAAAGATAAAAGAAAAGTGTTAATTTCTATATATTCTTTCCATATATCTTATTAGATTACTAGCCTAACAAGTCTTTAAGTTAAACAACTCCCCTTTACTTATCTTAGGATCTCGATAACATATAAAAGGCCAACTTACGATGACTTCTTACCTCTTATTGAAAGAATTCAGAGGAGGATAGGGAGTTGGTGTAACAAATATCTAACTTATGGTGGTAGAATCTAGCTAATCCAATCAGTTATTAAACACCCTGCATTCTTATTTATTTGCACATCTTATTTCCCTATCAACTTGATTAAAACAATTGAGAGAATGTTTAGATGTTTTCTTTGGTTAAGTAAAGTTAATGTCGAATGTGCAACCAAATTTGCATGGAAGAAGTATATCTACCAAATTAGGAGGATGGTTTGAATGTCACTTCTTTGAAGCTAAGTAATAGACCTATGATGTTGAAGAGAATCAAGAGGACTCTAACAATAAAGAATCTCTCTTGTTTAAATGGATCTATACACACTATCTAAAGTAGAAGAATTTTTGGAGTTGTAAACCTAAGAATAATATCTAATGGATAATGTTTAACATTTTCAACCTAAGAACTCTCACTAGAAGAATATTCCAAACTAGGCTTGGAGATAGTTCCCTTACTAACTTTTGGCCTAATAACTAGAGTTCCTTGGGACTTTTATATGATGTTGATACTTTTTCTCAACTTTAAGGACTTGTCCCTCATAACACCTCAATCAAATAATTTCTCCTGGATATCTCTATGACTATGAACACTAGAGAGGAACTTATTGCCATTGCTCCAAACTAATCCCATAGTTTTATGGAAAGTGATAATGTTATGTGGAATATTTATTCTTTAGGAATCTTCACCAACTAGTCCTGTAGAAATTATTTGAGGAATATGGCACCTAGAGTTAAATGGTGAAGAATAATGTGGTATTTCCAAGCTATCATGAAGATCCTATTCATTCTCTAGCTAGCTATCAAAATTAGTATATTCACTTATGATAGGATTCCCTAGAATCATTCAGACTCTAGTATATACTGCCTATACTAACTCAAATAGTGAATATATGGGCCATTTATTCTTCTAATTAACTTTCAGGCTATCTTTGAAATAAGATGTTTAGTTTTCCTATCAACTACTCTCATATAACCTAGTATAGGTTATAAGAAAAATGGGGTTTAGCGATGGAAACTACCGATGGAATGTGAAGGTTTTCCGTCAGTAAGCTGAGCTAGCAATGACATTTATCGACATAATGAGTCATCAAAGAAATGGTCATAGGTAATAATTGGCGATGGAGTACAAATTTTTCATCACCAAGTTACCGATGGATATTTTTTATTCCGTCACCATATTTAGCAATGATAATTTTTGTGTTGTCGATAGATTTAGCGACAGAAGGTTTGCTTCGGTAAATGTAGCGACTAGATAAGGTTCCTCCACCGGTAAATTCACGACTAATTTTACCGATGGATCTTAGTTGTTTGTTGGTAAATTCACTACATTTTACTTACATATTTTAGTAGTCTGTCCATAAATTCATCACATTTTATTGACGGATTTTGTTTTTCTATCAGTAAATTTACTAATATTGTTATTTTTTAATTTTACCTACGTTTAATTTTATTTGATAATCTTATGCTTGATGTATAATTTATATAGTTATCAGTTGATAATAATTTAATTTGTTTCTACATTTAATTTGTTAAAACAAAAAATTGATTGATGATGTAAAGTAAAAATTATCTTAATTGATGATTAAAAATTATTATCTACAATAATAAGTATTTAATTCATACAAAATGACTAAAAATAAGCTATTCATTTGGTGAATGCGGATGCTTTAAATGTTGCAATGAGGTGTTGCCCTTCTCATTCAACTCATCTATCTTATTAAGGAGCTAGGCTATGTACTCTATCGACTATTACAACTGAGTTGTCAATGCTTGTACTATGCTTTGAAGCTCATGGACTTCATTGAATGCGGACCGCTTACTAGATGCTATTATACTGGATGTGGAGGATTGCGAATAACATGTGTTCGCAAATAAACCTAAGCTAAAGATCCTTCCACGATAGTCCTTACCACCCATTACATGAAGATATGTTTGACTCTCATCAATATCTTCAGACTACTGAGACTGTTGTTGAATGCTTTCTTGTATTTGATCCTATCATAAGGCAATGTTTATATTAATAAGTGATAATTATTAAGCATTAATATTAAAACATAAATTTCATATACATTTAGTTCTCTACATCTAGTGTTGATGAAGGCCACACCGTCATGCTTTTTAATGTGAGTGTACAAAAAAAGCTAACAGGATGTAGGCTTCCTGGTCATAAACTTTTCCTGCATCAGAATAAAATGTTATCAGTAAACTACAATTTACAAGAATTTCGGTAGAATTTCCTTTATTTTTATGATATCCCCTATTAAACAAAGAAAGTAACTTAACGGCACAGCCATATATGACACCAAACAGTTATAACATCATCATTTTCCATAATACACATATTTTCATTCCAATATTCACACTTCAAAATAAATTGAAATGCATCAAAGTAACAAAATCAGAATATAAGTGTAAAGTGTAGATACTTACAAGTTTTTCTGCATGCTCGTAGCTGGTAATAGATTCTCCAGTATGTATGGGAAGACTCTCTCCCCCGGTCCTCCACGTTTGTTGGTAGAACTATGCTCTGAAATTGACATTGCCTCGAGTGATGTCCAATATTGCTGCCAACAACTCCATATTTCTTCAGAAATATAAGAAGGTCGTATACTAGTCTTGTGTATCACAATAACAAAGTCTCTAACGCATGTATGAGCTCATCTCTCCCATACTTTATAAATAATGGCGTCAAATTCAGAATCTTTAAAAATTCTTTATGAAAAAAAGAAAAACATACGACAAGTTTTTATAACCTACAATATTTATCTAATTAAAGTATAAAAATTAATTATAAAAAGGAAAAAATATTTTTTGTAACTCAAACTCCTGATAATAAAAATCCTTTGTTGCCTGAGAGATATTCTTCTATATATAACCCTCAAGATTAATCTTCTCCTTGAACTTGGATGTCATGTTTCTTGAGCACGATTCAGATAGAATCAACCTAATATAAAAACAATTTTATATCATTTTTAAATTAAAACCTATAACTTAATTATAAATATATGGTGTTTCAAGTATTTTCACTTACAGATTATTGACAATTATGATATAAGTTCTTCCATCATCTCCCTCAGCTCCAAGTCGGAAGCTGCCTCCCTCCTCCGCAATGTTTACCCCTGATATATCTGGTAATATAGGAGTGGTGGATGGTGTAAAGCTAGTGGATGATGTAGCAGTAGGTATGGAAGGTGATGCTTCATCTGCATGTGTAGTAACTGAAGGTACAACATCTGATTTTGTTATAGCTTGGTCGCATCATATCCTATTTTCTCTTTAGTGACATATTTTAACCTGAAATTCATATTTATTGAATATTCCAGAAATATAACAATTTCAATTCAACAAATAACATTATATTGTTGATTCAATAATTAATTTATTGAATATAATATTCTTAGATATTCTTATATAACAAGTTTATGGCACGGTCCTAATTTGATAATATCATGACTTTCACCTTAACATGAAAAAGTGTATGTCTTAATTCCCATCAGTCATAGGATAAGGAGAAACATATAAGCATTAAATGAGACATAAATTTTCCTTATCAGCCTAGAAATGGTGAAGGCAAGAAGGTAAGGCGAAACTAAAAGTTCAAAGAAAAATTGGAAAATTGTGAAATCATTAACCATGCTTGTTTTTAATACATATACAAAAGTGAAAGAAAAGCAACCCAGCTTGTCTAACGTCAACCTATAGCAACCAACCATGCTTAACACTACTCTCATTACTCATCATCATCATCATCATCATCATCATCATCAAAATTAATTTATAATACCTTCTCTCATGACTGTTATAGACTCTGGTTATCTACTTAACCATCGTTCTAAAAGGAATAGTGGTTTTTGAGCCTGAACCTAAATTAAAGAATGTGTTTGTACCTATAACTATTCATCACAACCTAGTCCCAGGCCAAAATCAAGAATAACATGATGAAATAATGACCTCTTGGGAGTATAATAGCAATAGCATAAGCTACGACGATCATGTGACAATGATATACATATATTATTCCATAGTGAACCATAATATGAATATTAATATGCAATATTAGTTTATTTTTTATTTCAATAAAGTATTTTATTTTATGCTATATTTTTACTTATTCTTATAATTTTTAATTCTTATTTATTATATATTTGTTTTATAAAGATTTAATGCCTTAACCCTTAAAACCTTAATCCTTTTCTTTAATTGGTTCGATGCCCAGTCTAGTTTTTTAAACATTGATTTTATGTTGATATCCTATTTCAAATAATAATTGAGAGGTTCGTAATCTTTTGAAGACTTAAGCAAACCTTCTTCATTTGAGGTATCTTATGATTTGATGTTGGATTCATTTCTGTTGTTAGAGGATTATCTATTAAATAATTTGTAGTTTAACTTTCGTAAAAGTTGTCAAATCATGAATTGGCATAAAAAGTTTGCATGTCCTCAATTTGTTAAAGAATTGCAAATGATAAATAGATTCAGCAGAAGATAATGAAATCATTTCTTTTTTCATTTATATTTTAAAGAATTTTTTATGATTCAAAATGATAAATTAACATAAACAATCTTATATGTGTTAATTACTCTAGAGAGAGCTTTCTTCATCCTTGTCTTTAGAAAATCTTTTATTCTATATTCTTTAATAATTAACAATGTAATCTAGTTTGGTAGTAGTAATCAACTATGGGCTTTTATAACCCTATTTCTTTCTTTTTAATGAGTGTGATATTCATATAATTCTTTATGTTTTTATGATTGTTTTTCTTGAGTCAAACTTATCACAATATAAGAGTCATTGGTCATATTATATTAATATTAAGTCTCATTACTTCTATTAATAAGTTTCATACAAATAAGCATCTCATAAAATATTTATGCTAGCATCATAATCATAGAGATAACGATAAGAGTAATCTTAAACTTTTTGTGAATCGTTGAGGGACAATTTGAACTTTTTTGTTTATTAGTGCTCAACGCAAATGATTCCAATAGAAGATTAAATTGCTAGGGGCTTCAGTTCCAAAATCGCTAACACAAAATTTTTTACATTTCAAAATTGAAATATAAGGATTTATCGTACAATGGGTTAAACACAATGGTTTACAGCAAAATTTATACATTGGAGTTCAAAAAGAGTCGTTTATGACTTGTACCATTAAGGTTTGATCTTTGATGGTTTCTTATCTGCCTTTCAATACCAAAACTACCATTAAAATAGGCATGCAATTGGTGTGGGTTTGACCTTTGTTTATCATTCATCTTCCTTTTCATGTCTTGATAGCCATGAAACAACAACATAGTTGGCTTTTATTTAAATTCTTAACCTATGAAATTAACATGCTTCTTAATTAAATGTATTCCTTAAAAGCAACTCATATTAACATATGGTTGCACTTTAGACATTGTTTAATTTCTTGCCATAGCTTAATTACCTGCAGCCATATGCGGTGCAACTGATAAGAGAGTCGTATTCAAATTCGTAACTTTTTTATCTTTAATGTTAGTACTCTATGAGGTTGTAATGAGTCTCTCCTAACACTATGAGGATGATGCTAGCCCGTTAATACTTTCTTAAATTACAAAAACGTACCAAGCAATAAATAACCATATTTTTTCCAGTTGTTTTTTGGTTAAACTAGTCTCTTCATGCACAATATATAGTTTATTAGGAAGAGAAATTGAATATTTTTTCAATTGAAAATTCCCCTTTTCTACTCTCATAACTTATCACTGTTTGGATACTAAGCACCTAAACGATTATGGTAACTAAGGGTAAAGAGTTCTCCGAACCTATAACACGAAGCAAGACAGAATCTTTAATTTGGCTAAAATGTTAAGTAATTTCATAAGCTCATTTCAGCTAAACTTCCATACTATTGACGTTAATAGGTCATCATCAAGTCACCAAGAACTAGAAGCATTGTTACATACAAGTTCTTAACATAATTATGAAAATGTTATGTGATGACTAAAATTTTCAAATGTCAACATGTTAATAACAATTTGGACACTTACAAGATGCTACCATAAAAGTATTATCAAGGTTAAAGGGGGAAAATAGAAAACAAATAATGCACTTACAAAATCAAAGAAGGTAAGCCAAGAATCCAATAAAAATGTACGGGTATAACATTTAAGATATAGTAGCAGTACCTGAAGCAGATGTAACGAGGTCACCCTGTGGCACAAGAGACAGAGGAGGGGGGCTTCGATTGTGACAGAGATGAGGATGTTAGGTTCCCAAGGACGGTCGGGCGACTATGACACACGGTGGGGACGATGACAACAATACGATGGCAAGGACGCGCGATGGGGCAAGGAGGACAGCGATAACAGAAGAGAGAAAATATAGGCAAATGCGACAACAAAAATGAAAACAAAAATGGAGAAGGGGAAAGGGGTTTGGTAGTTTTAGGTTAAACGAAAACGAAACCAAATGACGTCGTTTTTGTTTTATTAAAAATGTTGAAGCTTAAGCAAACGATTATGTTTACCTCTAAAATTTACGCACGGAAATGTATTCCATCGGTAAACTCAGAACTTATTTATTCCACCAAGCATTCTTGCCTTCTTTACCTATGGAAGTTTTCTACCGTTGCTATATTCTATCGAAAAATTCGCTGGGATAATTTTCTTCCATATTTGCTAATAGATTTTTCCGTCACAAAATGAAATTTTTTTCTTGATAATTTTACCGATGGATCATGATTTTTTGTCAGTAATTTGCTATGGTTTAGTTTCTGTAGGTAATGCTAATTACTAATTTTCTTGTAGTGGAAGGCGATGCCTCATCTACATGTGTAGTAGCTAGAGGTACAACATTTGATTATGTTACAACTGCAAAATGTAATGTTTCACCTAGAAAGCAACTAATCGTGGTCTAAACCTTGGTCTCATCATATCATATTTTCTCTTTAGTGGCATATTTTAACCTAAAATTTATATTTTTATTGAATATTCCAGAAATATAACAATTTCAATTCAATATATAACAATATATTGTTGATTCAATAATTGATTTATTGAATATAATATTCTATTACTAACAAAAATTAATCTTTATTAGTACTTAAATGAAAATAAAAATCATCATTATTTTCTTTTTCTGAAGAATTAAAATCAAACTCAGGCTCCTCTTTAGATCTTTCGCCATCTTCATCGTCTCCAGATGAAATTTTAACATATTCATTATTTGGACATGTTGAAATTACTATAGTACATGGTACTGTTTATACTTGTGAATCAAGAAAGTAAGTTTTCGCTGTGACTCCTAGGTCGTGGAATTTTTCACCGATAAGCCTTATGGGAGCTACATCATGAGTTTCCAGCCTATGTACCATCCTAAAGGTTTATTATGCCTCAAATCATCCATAAGATCTCAAAGTCATTCCACATATAATAAATACCTATGCACTTATACATCTACTCATCAATGGTTCAAACAAAACCCAAACATAAATACTTACTATTAAAGAAGAACATAAAAACTCATTAATGATTATAAGAATGTTTTAAACAACAACACAAAATGAAGGCCTTCTTTTCATTCACACAAAACCCAAATGCATCAGAATAATATTATCAAAGCAACACATATGGTAGACATTAGTTGGATGGCTTACCGATGGACGAACAACTACAAACTACAAAGAAGAAGGATGAGCGATGCTCTTCAATACAAAATATGGCCTGCAAAAAAAATCATATTTTGTATTTAATATAATACACTTGTTCAATAGTTTTGTTATATTTTTAATATATTAAAGCAGGCAAATCAGAAATAAGGCAATCTTAGTTAAGACGAAAAGGTTTAGTGTCCATAGAAATGACAATGCCTTGCAATACAACTGAAGGTAAAGGATACCTGTCAAGACTCACTGTTGCGAGTCGAATGGAGAGCAGAGCATCGTCTCCTACTTACCATCGCCAGCCCTAATCGGGTATAGGCTCGAAGATTAGTAAAAGGAGAAGTTCGTTTTGCTTTATTAGGTTATCTTCAGTTACTGTAACACAACGTCGTTTGCCCATTTGCATTGTGTACTCACGTGGTTAACTTTAGTCGGTGTGTTTCAAACCTATTCAATGAAATTTTTTAAATTTCTAAAAAAATAAAATAAAAATGCCTTATTACAATGAATAAATTAATTAAAAAATCACAGTGCTTATTTATATATAGTTGAAAAGTCAAAAGTTTGTAGTTCAGTATCTATTTCAATGAAAACCAGAAGTTGTAATTCATTGAGAGATAAACAAAAATTATAGTTCACTATGTTAGGGTTCCATTGCACAGAAAGTATTATGAAATAAAGCATAATCAAATTAAAACTCATTCTTAGAGTATTTCTAATGATACTGTCTCAATTTGCATGTAAACATTGACGAGTGGTTTTCTTCTTTACAATGTGCTTTCTCAATTAGAATGTGATCATTGATGAGAATTTTTCTTCTCTACTCACCAACAGAGCTTGAATTAAAGGAAAAGAAGTTCCACTTTGTTTAATCCAAAGAAATTAATGGAATTTGAAAAATCTTTCATCTTAGCACTAGTTTATAGTAGTTGCATTCTAATTGAGAAAAATAATTACAAAGCACCCAACCAAGTACAAGAAGCATGCCAGAATGGAAGATCCATGTTGACAATGTCGACATTTTCTTTTGATTAAACAAAATAGAAGATTTAAACCCAAACTTGAAATTATATAAATAAGCAGTGTGATTTTAAATAGAGGAGTGGGGCTTCGGTAATGACAGATGAGGATGTTGGGATGCTGAGGATAGTGGCACGATGAGGACATGCAGTGGGACGACGAGGAAGGTAGGACGCCAAGGACGTGTGGTAGGACAACGATGACAAAAGAGATTAAAAAAATGGGCAAACACGATGGAGAAGGGGGAAGTGGGGGTTGCAGTAGTTTTAGGTTAAACGAAAACGACATCGTTTGGTTTTAAACCAAACGACATTTTTTTCATTTTATTAAAAATGTTGAAGCTAAAGCAAACGATGACGTTTATTCTAAAACTAACCAATAGAATTTATTGATCAAAATTATTCTGTTGGTAAACCCAAAACTTATTTATTCCGCCAAGCATTTTAGGCTTCTTTACCGATAGGAGTTTTCTACCATTGCTATATTCCGTCAAAAAATTTGCCAGTATAATTTCCCGCCATATTTGTTGATGGATTTTTTTCTATCACAAAATGAAAATTTTCCTGATAATTTTACCAACGGAACATGATTTTTTGTCGGTAATTTTCTATGGTTTAACTTTCGTTAGTGATTTTTCCATTTTTAATTACTAATTTCTTGTAGTGTTGCCTAAATCAACTTCTAAGACTCTTCTTGAAAATCCATTATACTTCTTTGAAGGTGAAGAATAATTTTTGTACAATATTTCTCAATAAAGGGGAACTCCTCTTGTAATCTTCTGTTAAAGTAAAAAGGAAACTTAATCTCATTTAAATCACCCTTAAGTACAATAATATAATTCCCAAACATCATTTTATCACTTGATAACTATAAAATGGATTGTTAGCGTAAATATGAGATAATGATGCTCAAATGATTGAAAAACACCCAAGACTTTCTTGACATTATAACACCCAAAACCTTCTTGATGTTAAAACTAATGAGAAAACACCTATTTATAGTGTTTTGGGGCTCTTCCTAGCCACTAGAGCCAAGAACTTGCCGTTACAATGACCGTATATAGTGAGCTTTAGATTCATTAGTTGTTGGAACACTAGTTAACCAATAGTCATATTGGTCAACCAATACAACATATTGATTGACCAATACATTAGCCAATGTTATAGAAAACTTATGGTATATCAAATTTAACAACTTTAACCTATATTGATCTAGCCTATATAGGTTGAACAATCACCCTAAAAATAAGATTTTTAGCACTTTCAAATGCTTAAACTCAAATTGATTAATGCAATATGAATTAAAAACTTTCCAAAATGTTCCCTAAATCTTGTTTTAAAGATCAAGAGGCTTTTATATAAGAACCAAAAGCTTCAATGCCTCATGATAAATGAAAATACTCATACAATGACATTAAATCAAACGTTTATGTATGAATAGCCTTTTGGATCATCAAGTTAACCAAATGGCATTACAGATAATAATAGAAAATATAAAATAACCTTAATGAGCCTTTATCTTTTTTTGTTCTTCTTTTGATCTTCATTTCATTGGTTGTAAACATCAACTTCTCTTGTTCAACTTCATACACTATTTTCGTAAGTTTATTTTACTCAAATATATTTTTATCAAAATAATAAACACATTAGTGGTAATTATGTTCTATTATCATCAAAAACTCAATTGGAACCTCCCTTAGTTCAATAAATCTCATTAAAATCTAATTAGCCTATTTCCCCTCAATCTAAAAAGTTTGAATCTTGTTCTTCCTTTCCTGTGTTTAAGAATGCCTTATCCTACATTACTTCCATAATTTATTTCAGAGTTCTAAGATTGTTTAGACTCAAATCTTTTCTTAATCTCACTATACATTAGATCATGCTCAAAAGTATTTCCAGTATACCAAACTCTTGAACTGCACTTACTATTACAAACTTAGCTTCCAGAGTACTTAGAAATATTTCAAAACAGTAATGCTTTAAGACATTTTCTTTATTTTCCAACTTAATGATGTTCAAATGATTTAAGAGGAATTATTTTAGTAGAGAAATGCTTTAAGACATTCTTTGAGTTGCTTAACTCTTAAAAAAAGATATTAGATTATTAATGATGGAAGTAAGAAACTACCAGCATAACTAAGAGTATCTAAAAATAATTCACATCGATAACTGAGGTATAATAATAGCGACTAAAAGAAGGGACGGTGACTTGGCATTTTTGAAGAAAAGAAAAAAAAGGAATGTTTAAGATGAGGATGAAGTTGGTTTCCTCGCACGCACGGGCGCGCGCGTGTGTGTGTGAGAGAGAGAGAGAGAGAGAGATCCAATGGAGATTAAAAATCAAGCCCCTTAAATCCAAGAGTTTTAATAATAAAATCTATATCAATTTTTTTTCCTTAGTTCATATAGCTCTTTCCCTCTTCTATTTCTTTTTTTTTTTGCCGGATGTTTTTCTCTTTTCTTTGTTACATCCGCAACGTTTTTCAATTGTTTTATTATATCAAAATTTCCAGGTTCCTTTGTCACATTTATGTGCTGGGTTTGATAATAAAGCAGGATATCATCAATGTAAATTAAAGCACTCGATAAAATATGATCATAGATCCTTTTTATGGCGTTTTGGAAACAATGATAGAGTGACTTTTATCATAAATCAAACCACTCCATAGGATACCGTCATATATCCTTGTTATAGCTCTTTGAAGCAACGATGAAACGACTTTTAGCCTAAATGATATCACCGTTCACTGATAAAGTCCAATAAATGTAGAGATAGTTGGCGAAGCATATTTAAGAAAATAGTTCTTATCCTTACGAAAGTGTTTAAGGCCTTTAAAGATATTTTCCTTGTATCTTGATCATTGGAGTGAAATATGTCAAAAATATGCCTGATTCTTTGACAAGAAAAGAAGAATAAGACTCAAATTTTAAAAGGGAATTAAGCTAATTAAAATTTAATATAATTAAAAAATTAAATTAAATTAATATTATTTTGCAACGTGGATTCTATTATATCATGCATATTATAACACTTAAGCCATGGAACCTATATTTTAAGTAAAAATATTAAACTCATATTCAAATTTTATTTTAAGTGCTTTGTTGGAGCTTACTTTACGCCGCCGTCTAACTTTTTGTTAAAACCAAGCGAACGAGGGGGGTAAAAGAAGGGGAAGTTTGTTTCAAAACGATGCGTTTCTCTGAACCTTGCTTAGGTTTTATGTAGTTTGGAGAGACGCCTCGACAGAACAGAATAAAACAAGCCTGGGAGGACGAGATAGGGAGAGATCAAGGGCACGATAGTACTGATTATTGTTTTCAACTTAATTTCCAATGGGTGAGCATTGATTGTTTCTTTTTGTTTTCTTTTTCAATCTATGGATTTTTATTTAAGGTGTTATCCATATTCTTTGTGGGTTTGTTCTTTTTCTCGCTGATATTGCTACATTTTAGTAGTAGATTTATCAACTTTAGTGGAAATAGCGAACACCCTGAACGTAAAAGTCATTTTTGGTCATTTTTGATGGGTTTTTCAGTTTTCGCTGATTAAATTTTGATTGTATTAGGTAACAATTAAAGCAAACGTGTGAATGATATTGACTAAACTTTGTGAATTAGAATACGAGCTTTATGTGACATGTTATCTGAATCAAGTTGCCCTACGTTGAAAGTTTGTTTTGAAATATTGGACTTTCATCGACTTCATACTATCTTATGACTGGTTTCACATTGTCAATTATGTTATTATCTTGAACTATGTGGGAAGACTATGGACAGGAGCAGGCAATGGAAATTGAAGCATTGGAAGCTATACTTATGGATGATTTCAAAGGTATGTAATGTTTCAAAGTCCTGTGATTGGAATTGGTGCCATATTCTGCATTGTAATCTGGCAGTACCTTTTTTCTGACCCCAGAAATTCATTCCAGTGAGAGTGGACTAAATACTTCAAATCGGTGTTTCCAAGTTACAGTAACCCCACAGGTTCACTTTCCTTCCTGACTTAGTCTTTGTTTCTTCCAGATAGGATATTCTACCTTTGCATTCATTAGATCTTTGCATGATAACATTTTAGTGGCAGCAACTATTGATAGAATATTCTACCTTTTCACTAGACTTGATTTTCAATGTTTAAGGATGAGAATGTGTGATGCTATTCATATTTCATTCGATGAAGTTGGTTGTTTACTAATCATGTTTTTTGTTTCATGTTATCTGTGCTGTCATGCTGGCATGTATAACAATGTTGACTTGGTTTAAATTGAATCAATTTACTAATTTCCATGGTACTCAATTGTGACAATGTTGGTTAATTCTGAAAACATAATATAGAAAATAATGGATTGGACTAAAATAACATTAGCTGTATATTCCAGGTAGTGTCTGTTCTTCATCTATGGCTGAAAGCAGATCTAAACTTATTTCAGCTATAGTTTGAAAAGGCTTAGATCCATTCATTTGTGTTTGCCTCGCTTCAGAACTTCAGTATTGATCTATAAGCCCTCTTCCCTAATCCTGCTATCCTTTTAGCAAAGAGTCTCTGTGCCTCCTGTAACTTTGTTGTTGCATGTTCAATAGGATGATGATGTGGATGAGTCAACTAACATTCCAGGTAATTTTTCTTGTGCCATGCAATGCCCTTTTTTTTTTTTCCCCTCTCTTTTCCAAATGATATAACTCTGCAAACAATATATTTTACTCCTTTGGAACTTTTAACTGACTCTTTGTACTTGTCTCATTGTTTCCTAAGCTTTTTCTCTATACAATTTCCTAAGCTTTTTCTCTATACAATTTTCAGTTGTGCTGGCGCTGGTTTTCTCACACACGGAAAAGTATCCAGATGAACCTCCATTATTGAATGTGAAAAGGTATGCTTATTCTTACGCACATCATTATGCAAAAGCTACTCTTTTACAGTAGTGCCTTGCTCAGTAGTTTAGAAAATAACACAACAAGAAATTTTTTTCCTTACCAATGATGCTCAACCGTGACTTTGGCTTCTATGTTCAATGTGTTGCTGATTTTTTGTTGTTGCAAGATTTGGCTTTTTCTTTGCATTGTCACTCAAATCAATAACTACTGATACTGAAAAAAATATAAACGGAGCATATAGGTGAACCATGTTAAGTACCATCTGACTTGTTCCCCCTTACTTCTCATTTTGTGCCAGCATACGTGGTATACAAGTAGCTGATCTTAAAGCTTTGAAGGAAAAGCTTGAACAAGAGGTACTCATATGAAGTTGTCCCTTTTCCATGATAATCTAATGTAATAAGGGACAGATAATCCTTAAAATTTGCTACATAAGTATTAAAACTAAGATGAATTGGATCTTTCTTATGGTGGAAGCATAAAATACTCGGCAGAGTGGGGTAGCTTGGAAGTCCAAGTTCCTAAGATAAGATATTTAGTACCCTAAAAAGATAATTGTTGGTTATTTGGTTACAAAGATGTTCTTATTCCTAATAATTATGTCTTGCAGGCATGTGAAAATCTTGGCATGGCTATGATCTACACTCTAGTAACATCAGCTAAAGAATGGTTGTCCGAAAGTTACAGCCAGGACAGTAATAATGACAGTCTGCAAGATGAGGAGGCAGTAAAAGATGATGTATAGATTCCTTGCTTCTGAATTCTTCTTATTGGGTGTTCATGTTCTAATTACTGTCAAGTGTGATTGTTAACCCTGCTTGACTAAACAGTTAGCCGTCATTTTGCATTGAAGTTCTAGACGTCTGCCATAATGTCATAATTAATTTTTAAGGCTCGGTGTTCCTTGTTGGACAGGTAATAATACCGCATGGAGAACCTGTTACTGTTGATACTTTTCTAGCTTGGAGAGAAAGATTTGAAGCAGAGTTAGCACTTGAAAGAGCCAAGTAAGTTTTACATCATGAATACTTTCATGGAACCTTTGTTTATTTCCAGATATTCTGGCCTTGTTGTCATCTTGCCATATTTGACAACGTCTTGTACCTCTTGCCTTCAAATATATAATGATACTGGCGAGTCTTCCCTTTTTAATTTAATGATTTCCACAAATTTTCAGGTTGATGCCTGAATCTGCGCTTACAGCCCCTAAGGAGAAGAAGCTTACTGGAAGACAGTGGTTTGAAAGTGGCAGAGCGGTATGTTTGTTTTTTGACCCCAACTGTCCTTCCCAGTCAAAGATATGTCAAATTAAGGAAATAATGTTCGCAACATCTGAAATAAAGGGTTGCAGCATATGTAGAGCAATAGAAAGTAATATTGGTTTCTTTCACAGAAAGGTACAGCCCCAGTCAATGAAGGATCCGAAGAGGAAGAGGATGAAGATATTGATTTTGATGATGATGATTTTGAAGGTGATACATTTACTTTCTAAGTTGCAAACTATACTCATGTTTTTTTAGAATAAACAAGTGGATTTTAAAGAATGATTGCATGGAAAGCTGATCATCGGATATAATGGCAGATGATGAAGAGGATATGCTCGAGCACTACCTGGCAGAAAAGTCTGATTCATCTTCAAGAACAGCCAGCTAGATTGAAATTTTTGGTGATGTTATAAAAGAAATTGAGCGACTGTCGAAGCACTACATTGGGTTACAAGTTTTGTTTATTGATGAAAAGTGGAGGTATGTATATTAGCTGTTATCTTGTTATCAATGTCCCAAAAGAGATCAGCAAAAGAAATCCCTCCTTTTGGAGAATTCCTCGAGCACGCTGCATGCTGTGTGTTACAGAGACTATGATAAGAAGTCAAGTTCATGTTCACACCAAAGGAGAAGTCTCTGCGCGACAGTCGATCACGAACAATTAAACTCGGGGTTTTCGAATTCTGTGTTTAAAATATTTCTCATAAAAATTAAAGGAAACAAATGTATTTACTTTGCGAAAGAAGTGAATATTAGCAAAAGAGAGAATGCATGCAGGAAAGTGTCAACTTTTATTTATAACAGTTAGAATGCACAATGCTTCAACTCTTCCTATGTTGAAGGCCCTTGTTTAAATGAATTATAAGCCTTTGTTAAAATGACCTATTTTATTAAAATGAAAATGACCTATTTTATTAAAATGAGCTGTTTGTAGGTATTTAGAGATTTGAGGGGTAAGAACTAAGCCAACGTAAGCCTACTAAGTGAATTTAGTTACTGGTTGTTTTCAATCATTAAGTATATTTTTTTTAGTGGTTTACAGTTAAATTACTAAATTCAGTATTTAATTGAAAAATATGTTAAAAATGAAGTTAAAACACATCAGTCTACATAATTATGATTTTTGTAATTTTAAATTTTTTTTCCCATGTTTCAACTTATTAATTTTGTCATGGCATCCATGATCTCTAGTTTTAAAAAGGTTATGGTTAGTCAAGTTTAGAGCTAATTCTCATATGATCATGGTTAGCAATTTAAATATAATTTGATCCTTGGTTTGCTATTTGAGCATATTTTGTCCTTAGTTAATTTGGGAAAAGGATTGGACACTGGTGTAACAAAAAAATTAGCATTTGTTAGGAGATTGTAACTTATCCTCTCTATGTTAAGTAACTTGCATATCTATTTGGCTTCTCATTTGATGTTGCCAAAGGAAACAGTTAAAGATGTTGAAAACATGGTCGACATGCCACAAGGAATAGCTAAGATAGTTGGAAAAGTGTCTGTTTACCTAAGATCTTAGGGGGCTTGTGTTTGAGCAATTTCAATTGGTTTGCCATATTTCCACTTTTTGGAGTTCAAAGGCCTACTTTGACGTCGATCATGATGTACATACTTACTGTTGATCTTCTTCCATATTTGAGGACTATGTTTCAATAGTACTATATCCCTAATATTGAACTCGAGGACTTTATTGATCTGACTATTTCTTCATTTGCTTGGAATCTTTTCAAAGACTATACCTCACCTCAACTAGCAATTCATGTTTTTCCTTGCAAAACGGTAAGTAGCTGAGCATTTCCCACTTAACTTATGCTAAACAATTTTGAGAGGAGTAAGAGATTATTATCCCAATATGAGCTTAAAGGGACTCCTTTTATAGTCAAAGATCTATAGAAGTTATAGAAAATTTAGGTAGTATCAAGTAAATTAAGCTAATTTCGATAACTTCCGCTGATATAATAACATAATTATTCCTCCAATAAACCATTGATCCTTTTAGTTTGGTTGTCTATATATGGGGGATTTGTAGTTGAAAAATTTTAATCATACCATTTTATGTTAAAAAGAGACGTTAAAAATTAATAGTAAATCAAGCATTTTAGTCACTTATTATATTTCTTAGATCTCTAAAGTGCTTCACCATATTTTTGTAGAATAATTTTGTTGCAACACATAAAGAGCATGAAAATGGTATAGGCACGGAGATTGCATATTTGAAAAATCAGTCAACTACCAGTATGATCGAAGATTATCAATATTTGAAAATCCAATGATGGAATTCATTAAGATTGACATTTACAATCTTTCTAAAATGGGTAAGGATTGCAAAAATCCTACTTCCTTCTTTTTAGGTTTATATAATTAACAAACAAGGAAAATTTTGATGTATATCTTAATATTATTTTCTATCTCTGGTTAATAGTGTAAATAAGAAAGATAAGCTAATATTTATTAAACTTTAAGGTGACTAGCCACTATGATTCGCGCATCTCCTTTAATAATTGTTTTGATTGACACATGATAATTAACAAACAAGAAAATTTTGACATATACTTTAATATCATTTTCCATCCTTAGTCAATAGTAGGAAGAAGAAAGCTAAGGTAATATTCATTAAACTTCAGAGTGACCAACCTACAGTGATTCATTCATCTCCTTTAATAATTGTTTCAGTTGATGCATCTAATTAACAAACAAGGAAAATTTTGACGTATATGTTAATATCAATTATATTTGGTCTATAGTAGGAATAGGAAAGGTAAACTAACATTTTGTCTAAAGCATCTATATGTAACTCAACAGTTGAAATTTAGAAACATTAAAATATTGTTGTTTTGAAATGACTATCTTCAATTTTTTGAAAGCTTTTTGGCATGTTTCAGCCCAGTACCGCTGTTTCTTCTTCTTCTTTAATGAATAATTCAAAGAAGCTACTTTATTTGAACATATCACAATGAATTGACAATATTAGTTTACCAAGCTAGCAAAACTTCAAATTTCTTAAAATGTTATAGGAAACTTCCAATCAACAAAAAGCTTCTTAACAAAAAGATTCTTAATAACATGAGCCTAGCTATTCGAAAAAAGTGAGCTTTACTTTAAACCACCTAATGAGACCTTTAAGCTCAAAGAGAAACAAGCTTTAACAATTTATCCATGAGCTTTAGAGGCATATAATTATCTATTAATACAGAAGTCAAAAGTCTAACAATTTAAAGATGGAGATAATAACACTTCTCACTTCCATAATGCAATCTGAGCTAGTAGAAACCTCAAAAAAATCTCTAAACATCATTTAAAAATAAGAGGAGATAAAACAGTTAGCCATGAGCTACTTCTAGAACACCTTAGGTACAACTCTTTCTCCAATATGCAAGTGTTGAAGGAGTTTATCTAAAGTTGCATCCCTTTTATGCTAAAAGATGCATTTTCTAATCCTTTCAATAGAGAAAATATTGAAAGAGTCCCTTTTAGCCTAAACTCTTATAAATGTATTGGCACTAATGGATTGAACAACTTATTCTTTAAGAAAACATATAAAAACAATTGTCACAGCTATAATCTAAGAATTCTTCAATAAACATTGTATTTTAAAGGAGATGAACAAAACCCTTATAAGTTTAAATGCCGAACCCCCTCT
>JAOSBN010000001.1:11929385-11940368 GCA_027563595.1 Erythroxylum suave
AATCATTCCTGTTTCTCCATGTTAATCCAACTATCGGCCTAGTAAATATCAAACCAAGAGTTCCTTGAACAGGAAAATTTTTCTAAACTTAGTAACATTTGTAGGATTTTTTGTTTAAAACTCACCTTACCTAACCTCACTATTCATGATGTGGTCCATTTAATGATGATCCACTTACCACGCCATCGCCCATGTCTTGGACGTGTTTCCCTCGGTGATGGAAGAGGCAAGGCAACGACGTCTATATACTCTCTTCGGTCCCTATCTTCGCCAAGCCTTTTTTTGAACATACATCATCGTTTGTGCTTGGAAGAGGATAGAAGGCTAGGAGCTTCAGACTTCTCCAATTCTTGTTTTGCAGGTCTGTCGGTGATCAGACAATGGCTGGAGGTACATGGTTCTCGGTTAAGCTTCCGCTGCTGTTTTACGTGTATTACGGTTGTATATGTATGATGTTTAATGCATGTATTTTATACGTTTCTATTCTGTATGAAATGCATGCTCTTGCTTGGTTTGAGTTACAACATTTGCCAAATTGATCTAGTAAAGTCACATAGAAAGACGAAGTGTTGATATTTCTGACAAAGAGAACAAGTAGCGAGAGCTGATCATAGAACATGTCTTTCCACTGATTGCTAACCGCAAGATTGAAAAAGATTTTTGGTAGAAGCATGTTTATTCAAACAAGATTATATCAAGATACTTTGAGAGTCTTAATCCTCAAACTAATCTCTGTAAGACTTGTAAGTGGAAGCCCTTGAAGGATGTCTTAACCTAAGAGATTTATCAGCAACAGTTGAAGAGGGATTAATATATAGGTGGAACAATCCTCAACACATCATCCTTATAAGCTATTATGAGATTACGACTATTATCATGCTATAACTCTTCAACGGTTGACTGTAGTAAGATTATAGTTATCGAAGTTGAAACTTATGCATTATTTACTCTAGGCCCCACGAAACTTCAATCATCTTGTCAGAAATTAGACTTACCATTACCCAAGTTCCTTTTTAAGTAGTTGCTACCTGCTAATACAAGGAAAGAAACATTGTTAAAAACTTATCAACATCCCAAGATGATATTTCTCTTTTATCAGTTTTACTTAATTTTAGAAAATTTAAGTAGTAACTGCATAACATTCTAATAATATTAACCCTTTTCTGACAACTATTATATTTCGTTATTGGCTGTAACACATTATTGAGGACTTGACATCTACGTGTTTAGGAAATAGAAATATAAGATGTGTGACAACAACATGATGAATGCATTTGTTGAGTCACAATGACACATTTAAGTCTTCTTTAGTGCATATCAAGAAACATTAATTGTAAGCAGATAGGAAGCAAAGTCACAGCCGCCATTCACATCCCATTTCAGATTTGAGAAGAATTTCCCCAATTTGCTTGTCGCTACTCTCTTGCCAGCTTTCTACTGTTCGCTCTTTTCAAACACAAGTGATCAAAACAGTTTCTCAGATTTGCCTTCATACCGGGATTTATTATTAAAGACCATAGGCCTTTGTTGCTATTAATTAAATCAATTGCTACACTTGGATTCAGGACCAGTTCCAATTGTTTCCCAACAAGGCCAATAGCCTGATGTAGCTTTTTCCTTTTTGTTTCAAACTCAATCACTACCGTTGATTGCCCAATCACGGACCCATGTTGAAGATATCCTTTTGAGACATATTCTCCCTACCTAGGTTGTCATTTAAGCAAAGTTAAGCAGCCCCATAACATTTGCTGATAAAATTGGTATAACAAGAGTAGTGGTCCAATTAAGCACAATTATAGCGCATGGCCCATGATAGAGAAGGGCCAAGAAGGGCTATTCATTTGATCACATCGACTGAGCAAAACACGGACTAGCTTCCAATGCTTGCCACTTCCACAATCTTATGAAACAAAATATTAAGTTAAAGGGAAGTTATGGTTTATACTTTATACCACAAGTGATCATGAGTGAAGAGAAAAAAAAAAATAGACCAAAAATGTATTGATGCTTCGTTGGCAGTCGTGTGTACGGTGACTAGGCCATAAAGAAGTTCCACACTTGGTGGCGATTTTGAAGTCCAAGTATGAACAGTCGACTAGTTTTCAATGCCTACCAAATGCATGGGTATTTTATTACCTGTACATTTAGTTAATATAAATACATCCAATAAGATCAAGTAGTTGAATACCATAATCAACTCTCATGTAAATGCTATAGATCAAAAAAAAATTATAATAACTGAGTTGTTGTTTTAAATTATTTTAAGGGTTAAATATTCTACTAAAATTTTGAAGTCGCTGTTCTATAATCTATTTGTTTTACTACAAAAATTAATTCATATAAATTAGTTAGAAGTTGTGTGATTTTTTTTTTTTTCATTTAGAGCAAAAGACAGTGGCATTAAGGTTTTGCATTTCTAGAAAGCTTATCGATCATATAATAAAGGCTTTAAAATGGATTCAAGTACTAATTCATAGTGGCCAATGTCAAGAATATCATACGGTACTGGCATCAAATTTAATTCTGGCAAAATATTGTGCTTGTACTTGTTAACATTGGATATTATTTCAAATAATTTTTTAAATTTATAAAATAGTCTCTGAATTTTTTTAAAACTAGAAAATCATCCTTTAATATGTTGCACTGTATAATTTATTATCTTACATCAACCCTCTCACCAAAAATCATGTTATAAAAGTTTGAAATAAAAACAACCTATTTATTTCTATTAATATTACTTTTTACATATTTGACATAAAAATAATAACTACAATTAATACAAAAAAATCATACAAATATAAAATTAAGAACAATATAAATTATTTAAAATTTTACAATTTGATCATATAATAAATAATATTACATCAAAACATCAAATTTAAATATAATAATAAATATTCGTAACTCTCTAAATATTGTAATTTACAACAAGAATTCGTGCCGAAAAAATAACAAACTAGAAGTAAAACCCAGCTATATTTATATTACACGTATAAAATTTAACATATACTTCAAATATAAGTAAAATTAAATAAAGAGGAGAAATGAAAACCTAAAACTTCATTCAATCGAATATCTGCTTCAATCGAATTGACCTTAATCCTTATTTAGTACAAAGTCTTTATCATTAAGAAGAGTCTTATTATCACCATTATCCAAATTCATTGCACCAAATGACATGTCAATATTTTCTCATCTAATATTATTTTCCAAGTCACTCTTATTTATTAAACCTGATTTCTAAGAAACTCAATTTGCCAAAAAGTCGATATAGTCAAGATAAATTGGATCTACAAAAATATTTGTTTTATAAAAGTCTTAGTAAACAAATAAATTAAGTCATCAAGAAATTACAAGAAATTATATTCAACTTTAATTAAGATAATAACATCCTTTCCCGAAATTTTAAGTTGTATCAAACAAAGATTAAGTCATTCAATCTTATGTTACAATTTATTCCTTTTCTAGGAATGAATGAATTCAAATATGCTTCAATTCCTTTTGCACCATATTGCACTCACGCATTGACTTAGAATTCAAATTACAATCCTTGTAATTTTGGAACACCACTCTCGAATTGATCTCAACAAGCAACCGTAAAACAAAAAAAGTAATATTATAAACAAAATAAAATGATGACTAATTTCCAACATGTACCAAAGGTGAAATATATAGTTGTATTAAGCTTGTCTCGTTAAAAAATAGTAATGGGCGTCCCAAAATCACGAGAAGCATCCTTATAAACCTCAATTTGTGAGCTTTGGAGATCTTGTATAATCTTATAGACAACAATTGTTGTAATAGTTAATAATATTCCCTTATTAACTTAAACTTTCTTTGTAACATTTGGTCTAAAATAGACACTAGGATTCATAAATGGCCCGAATGCAAACAACAAAGAGTAAAAAGTTGTCTTTTTCATCTCTTATTAATGACTGTAAGTTAAGATGTGTACAAAGAAGAACTATTTTTCATATTGACCTTGATTGGTTCCTTTGTCCTCTCCAATCATAAATAATCCATTATTGTCTTCTCATCACTATCAGCTAGATGAAGTACTCTTACTAAAGGCTTACAAACTTGAATTATAAATTGACACTAGAATTAAAATTCATAATCTTCAAGTATAATTCTAAAATCCTCAACTCCAGCATTAAACATAAGATACTTTGATGCAACTCAATTATCACTTGTAAATGTTTATCTCAACTCCTTCATCAGAACAAAATACTGAAGTGATAAGAAATTAGTCACAAATCTTATTATATTGGGGCAACACAAATTTTTACCGATGGTGAATTCCTTACTTATAAAATGTAGGACCCATACACAATTATAGATGAACTTAATCACTTTCTTTGATTTCTACATAGTCCTTCAATGATAGGAAAATATCTAGCATTTCCTATATTCTTCAATATTAGGCCACTGCAATGTGCAACACAAGAAATCTAAAAAAAAGAATTATACCTATTTTGTAATCTTTCCCTATCTACTTTGAAAGCCTAGTCTTTGTCGGTAATGAAATAAACAATATTTTCTAGCCCATCTTCATTCTAAACTTCATCAAATATCTTAAACGGAGTATCATCATTTCTAACAAGGCCATCAATAGACTTCAAAAACATTGTCCCCTCAGTCAAACAAACTAAAAAATTTGATAATGGGTTCATGTCTTCTATTTTTTCCAACCATCACACATGATTAAACATCTATAAATTACCCAAGTCATTATTCTTTCATCTAAATAACTCTTTATTTCATAAATAGAGTTGCTCAAAGTTTAGCTCTATAGTCATCAATTAAAGGAGCCTTCTATTCTAGACTATAAGAGGTAATAACATCTGGCATAGGCTGGTAGTAATAAGAATGGGTGGCATTGAAAGATACACATGAATCATATTACCATTTAGCCATTGTCATCGCCATATCTATATTATGAGCAGCGTTTTTAGATTGAAGGCATTATAAATCGAAGGCTAAGTTCTAGGAGTATTTTATGGTAAAAAGAATTAGACACATGTCTTCTTCTTTTCCTCACATCAGTTGCAACATTTTCTTCTTATTAAGTAAGAATACCACCACCTTTAACATCCCCACTATCATCCTAACTATCTAAAAAAGGAACTTCCACATCCAATTTTGTAGTTTATCCTTTGTTTTCTATTTTTTCATACTGGAACTCTTTAAGTAAAGTTTTCATTTTTTATTTCACATCATGACTCACTTTTTTACAAGGCTCTACTTCACCTTTGATCCCAGTTAAATGCTTCTTTAATACGTTGATTCTCCTACCTTTTAAATGTTTGTTGCAATACACACAAATAGTATAGTTCTTCATTTCAGGATCCAATTTGGTAAAAGCGCAAGCTAGATCGTCAATCTTCCTGAAACGGGTAAATTTTAGGAGTACTTGAACTCCCCTCCATTTATAGAAAAAATAAATAAAGACACGTTTTAAAATTAAATTAATAAATTCGTCTTCAAAAATACAATTTTTGAATAAAATATCATCACATAATTATATCCCATTATAAGCATATCTAGATTCTAAATAGACTCTATCTTACATCTTTCTTTATGATAATACACATTGCAAAAATGACTTTTCTTTATGATAACACATATCACAAAAATGATTTAAATACTTACAATCTCACATTATGATGAGTAATGAGTAGTCTCTTATAAATTTACAAGTTATTTTCTACTATATATTTAACTATCCATAAGATAAGATAATGAATGTGTATTTGTTAACCATAAGATATGATTAATATTTGTAATATTATTTCCTAAAGATAACAATGAACAATATCAAAAGGAAAAAAATTAATTTTCTTAACTTAATTAAACATATTAAATGATTTTGTTATATGCTAAATCTTATATTTAAATGATTAATAATATGTTAAAAACCTTTTATATACAAACAATAATTAGTAAATTGTATGTTTCACATAAATTAATTAACAATTTAACAATTTAATGACTTAATATTGATCTCATTTTAATGATTATTAAAATAAAAAATAATATGACATGTTCTTAAATCAGACATAATTCACAATGCCTAAATGTTCTTCCTTAATCCATACACAATATTACTTTGATCTTATTTCTTCATCAATTCACAATGCCTAAACGTTATTAAACTATACACAAGTCATATAACCAATTCCAACTTCTAAGCCCAAATTATCCAATGCCTATTTTCCAAACCATTCACAATACATGCATGTCACAACCAAATCATAATGCAAATGCAATCTAGAGTATAAACAAACAACCTATAACACACAAAAAGATAAGACAAATTGTAACTAAGTTAATGAGTAATATGGGTTGAGTTAGGTCAAGCTAGGTCGTGGGTCAACCAAATGCAGATCTGGCTTATGGAATCTGTATTCTGGATTACTCTAGTCCAAACTTATTTCTGCATCAGGGACTGGCTGATTGGACACACAAGAAGTGCGTGGAGAGCAATAGACAACGACAATGTGTAGAGAGCAGTGACCAATGACGATGCAAAGAGAGTAGTAAACGAGTAAACTGGAGACCAGAATAGCAAAGAAGTGGTAGAGGAGGAAGCAGTGATTGAGGAAACAGTGACAACAATCAGTGAAGGAAGCGAGAACAACTAGCGAGGAAGGGCAGGTGTGTGTGGGATGGCAGCTACTACTCTAAAGTGAAAATTGAATTGAAGACCGAAGAAGAATATAAATGGTTTGGTTATAGTTTAAGTTTTAAGTTTTTTTTCAATTTGGTCCCCAAAAGTTTTTGATATTTTGGGTACCGATTGGCATAAGCCATTACCACTCATTACTATTTGGTACCGACCAATATCTGTAACTAGTATGTTATTAAGGATTTGAGTACCATTCTTTGACCGGTATGGAATGGTACTCAAAACGTTGATATAAGCTAAAAAACAATAAAATAAATAAATAGTACTAAGTCAGATTCAAAATTCAAGTAATATAGTTTTTTTTCCAGTTGGTATCAATATCATATTAATATGACGAAAATTTAAAAAGTAACAAGACCAAAATTATTAAAAGACTAAAATTATGCTTTCTCCTCATCCCTCTTTTCTCCGCATTTTCACTTTTGGTAACCTAGAATCACAAAACAAATCTTTCCTGGTTCATCATCTTTCTTTTTATCATTGACTATCGTCACCTGTCACTAGCTATTGTCTCTCATGGTCTTCCACTATCTTAATTGTGAATTTTTTCCTCATGAGTTTCTTGCACCCATGCTTTTTTGTTTATGCCAGTAAACCCATTTCTATATACTGATCTCTTACTTTTAGTTTAAATATGCAATTGTTGATTGAGACGATGGAGTGCCTTGTTCTTAAACTAGTTTTCCGTACTCATGCTTAAAAAAGAAGGATGATTTAAAGGATTTGGTCATGTAATCTAAAGTAAATAATTTTTTGAATTAAGTACTTTTTAAGAGAGAAATCTTGGGGTCTGTAGTAATGTAAATGTGTAACATTGTTAAAAATGACAATAATAGACAAAGTCTTCAAATTTTTATTAAGTGCTTCATCCAATTTCTCTTTTATTAACTGATAGCATAACAATGAGACCTAGTTTTGCTAGTATGAGAATACCTTTTTAGTTTTTGTTAATGTTAGGAAATCAAGGCAAGATCCGATCCTGTGTGTAACGAAATAAGTAAAAAAAAATTGTTTGATTTGTTGAAAGTCAAGATCATTTAAATTCTATAACATAATTAATGTATAAAATACAATAATGTATAAATATAAATTGTACCTCATTATATATCTTGACCCACTTTCTTGTTATTTCTATCGAATCATTTTTGCAATTAGCTCGTTACAACCACCATAGCCACAATATATATCTAGCCTCTAACGATATCCACGTAAACAAATTGAGAGAATTCTACAAGTAATGTAAAGAAGATAGAAAAAGAAGTGTTTGATAATTTAATGTCTAAGCCTATTTATTATAGACCTTATACCATTTAGTAATTTAATTGAAATAAATCCTAATTTCAATTAAACTTTAATTAGAATTGTAATTAGTTCTAATTAAATACCAATCAGACCCGACAAAGATCTAATATCTCATATTGGTTCTTATTTATTAAATATCTCATGCTTAATCTTAGAAGTTCTCAAATTTTATAATCAAGTCCAACTTGATTAAAATACCTTTTTTCTCTCTTTAACCGTTCTTTATGTGTAACCTTTTAGATTCCTAAATATATAGACAATGAATATAAATTACAATTTCAAATTGTATTAAGATTAGATAAATTGGTCTATTTTAATTATTTAATTGAATAACTTATATCTGTAGATCAAGATGAGTATCTAGCAATGAATCTCGACCACCCAAATATTAAGAATGTCAAAGGGATTTTAACAAACATTTCCATGTATGATTTTCCATATAATTTAATCATGAACGTAGAATATGAAATTAATGTCTACTTTATTTGAGTCTAATTATGTTAGTTCTCTACCATTAGTAATTGATTCTATTAATGACATTTGAAAAATATTTTCAAAGTGTCACTACACCTCAGTTGAGGATTTCCTAAAACATTACTATGAATCATATATTGGTCGCTCATGTAACTCTATATATTGCATGTTACATCCAGTGATTACCGATTAAGTTACCTTTGACAAAGATAGGTTATAAGCAGTATAAAACGTAACAATTCTTATATGAGATGCTTTGAAGATCTCAAGTCAAAGGATCAATTATACAATTATCACAATAAGAATTTCCATAAACATAAAATTAATTCCAGAATTATCATATGATATTTTCATTGAGCTTAAGTATCTCTATACTTTAGCCTATAAGATCGACTACTTTTTTTATGAAGAAGAAATATAATGTGTGCTAGTCTTTTCACATTCTATTGATATCTAATCTCAATATGACAATAGGAACATTTTAAGGATAATGCATAAATGTAATACAATTCTCATATTTATGATCTCATCATGATTCATAAATGTAATATAATTCTCATATTTATGATCTCATCATGATTCAATTTGCAATGTAAATTTATCTTATAGACTTTATTACATACATCTAAAAATGTATAAGATAAAGAAGTCTCTAAATAATTATGTTATTAAAACTTCAACCAACTAATTGGCTACATAAATCAATAATCTCTCATTTACATTAAAAAAATTTCTTAAGTATCTTATAACATATCTCCATATGATGATTAGGTTACTATTAGGATAGTGGTTTAGTGAGAGAATTCTACAAGATTCTCTATAATGATAACTTGCTTAAATCTACAAATTTCACGTCAATTATTATTATAATTAAAAGAAAATATCTAAATACATGCTTGGATCTTTGATGAGACCTTAGCTCTTTTCGAATACTCCATAGCTTTAGTGTTCTATAGCTTTGGTGTTCTATAGTACATTATTATATGAATAATATAAGGAACTAAACGAAGTTTATTAAAGAACTTTTTGATCCAAATAATCATTTCAACAAAATGAAAAACATATTATGGCTTAATTATTAACTAATGCTACATTGAAACATTTTCAATCTTAAAATAGTAGTTCTAATTAAAGTATACCTTAAATAGAACTTACTTTTAAATTTAATACTCATATGACCTTGACGTCAAATATTAACTCCTATATAAAGCAATGGATATCTTTAATAATTCACAAATTGTAGAATCTTAAACGTTAAATACTTTTAATACATTATCTAATAACTTTCATATCTATCTCCATAGATTTAATTACCAGAACTAAGTTATTACCTTTACAAATTCAATAAGAGTTGTTACTAAACTATCATATATTAATAATTGAAAACATGAATTTTTGTTCTCTATAAGTAATATGTCTCTACATACTCCTACTAAAAAGTATAACTATACTCTAACTAACCTTTTTACAAATTTAATAAATCCACGTTCATCTCCAAAATAAAATCTTTAAATTCATTATAAAAGTGAATTTTCAACGTCTCATAACCTTTTGATGACACATCAAATGTATCAATAAAGGCACTAATTACACTTGGATATACTATTATGAGATTTTAACATTTTCAAATTTCATCTTACTTTTACCACTGATCTTGAGAACCATTCTCCTATAACTATTTATTGAAACAAAAATTTTGTTTATTGGATTATATCTAAACCTTTTAAGTATCTCATAACTTTCTATTATCTAATTTAGTTCTAAAATTATTGGATAATATATTCTTCAACTAAGCATCACCTCCCAAAGTCAATAAACTTTGACTCTTTTGAAGTCTTACCATGTTAACTATAATATGAAATCTTGGCAATTAATTTAATGAACCTATTGAAGGTAAATTATTATAAGCATAGCTATATAAGAAATAAGGGATACATATTTAAAAATGTCTAATCTTTAAGAGTTTTTCAATTTAGTGCCAAAATATGTAAAGTTTTCAATTTGGTGACTGAATTTTTAAAAATTGTATAAATTAGGTTAAAAGTTTATTTTTGACGATATGACATATCCACTAAATGACACATGGATATACATTTATTAACCACATCAACAAAAACGAGCCAGGATGAACGTTGGCGGCATGCTTAACACATGCAAGTCGGACGGGAAGTGGTGTTTCTAGTGGCGGACGGGTGAGTAACGCGTAAGAACCTGTCCTTGGGAGGGGAACAACAGCTGGAAACGGCTACATTTGGATCTGAATCGTTAAGGTTTTGAAAGCTTAAGCACTGAATTGAAAACTACCAAAAGGTTAAGCACCTTTGAATATGTTAACCCAAATAAATATTGCATCATATAATGTAGCACCCCCTTACCGTAGAGTACCCACCGGAACACCCATAGGTCATTCCGGTACATATTCTACGATAAGAGAGAATTACTGAAAAACAACTCTAAACTCCACATGGCATCCCAGTAATAAAACAGTAATATAAAATTGAAACTTTTTAAAACCAAAC
>JAOSBN010000001.1:11940468-12002250 GCA_027563595.1 Erythroxylum suave
TTTACCAATACCAGTATGCATGAACAATCCTAATTAAGCCCAATCACTCTCATCCTATGCCAAATTACTATTCTACCGTTCCTGTAAGGGGTGGGATGTTACATATAATATCTTTTAATATATTTTCTATTTACACAAATTCATATAATATCAATCCTTATAAATAACTAAAAATTTAAATCTTATTACATTGATCTCATTGAAGTGCTTTAACATTCTTAATGATTAACTTTTACTTAAATTTAAATAATTTGAACTTTTCAAATTTTAAGACATTATTTTATTTAATATGTACGAGTCTATCATATCAAGTCATTAGTAAATATAATGAAATATAAGTATTCATCCTTTTATGGATTGTTATCATATCGATCACATCATATGTATAGGTATAACATATTTAAAGTGTCTAATCTTTTAAGATTCTTTTAATTCAGTGCCCGAGCTTTCTAAAATTTTCAATTAAGTATCTAACATTTTAAACCTTAATAATTTAGTTCAAAAGGTTATGTTTGATAATGTGATATGTCTACTAAATGCCAAGTGGATGTCCATCTATTAGTCACATCAATAAAAAACTAACATTTTGAATTGAATAGTTTAAGGTTTTAAAAGGTTCGTCATTGAATTGAAAAGTTTAAAAGCTTGGTGACTAAATTGAAAAAATACTAAAAGGTTGATCATTTTAGGATTGTTTATCCCATATATAAAACATGACAATTCAATACTATCATCATCCTTCCACCAAAGGTTAATTTGGTTTTTTTTTAACCCAATAAATTTCACAAGTTCATATGATTAATAATCCAAAAAGTACATATATCTATGTATATAACTTTATGATTCTCATTATTTTGATTTAACTAACTTGATATAAAAGGATAGTGTTAATTATCTACTATGTATTCTTGTCACTTATGTTAAGTCTCTTTAATCTAATACATAAAACCCATTTGTATAAACTTAAATCGACTACTTTCACTTAACAATGTATTTGTTATCATGCCTTCAACATCATAATAATGTTAAATCCAAATTTACTATCAAATAATCAAAAGAAAGAACTAGGAAATTTATATGATCTCTATTGTACCATATATTTGCAAGAAAAGTCATACAATCATTTTTTCTTCTAATGATAACTATTATCATATCTAAGCTAAAGCCCTCCAATTTTAGTTGTTATTTATTCTTTTAGTAGGTTAAATTGAGTAGAAAAATTTCATAAACCTTTTAGCTTTACCTCATACAACTATTTGCATTGTGCTATCTTAGTGTTAACTTTAATCTTACATGTAACTGTTAAAGTTTATTAGACATTAATTAACTCAAAATGTCATTACATATTGTTGTCTATATGAGATTGACATATCTTTAAAACTTTGTCAACAAATCCTCAATAAGAATTATAACAAAACGTATAATGGACATACAACTTTCTTTTCTAATTTTGAGAGCTCTTCTCAAGTGTAATCTATGTCTAAGAAATTTGGTTCAGTAACACTTAGTATCAAACAAAGGTAATTTTCACTTAGAACAATATATAAATATAAGAAAATAAGTAATTGATTATATGTCACTGTAACCAAATAAGATTAGGATTTTAATCATGTATTTGATTAATCCCACTATTTTATTCAAGATACCTCACAACTATTCAAAAAAGATTACTCTAGTCTCTTTAATATCATAGATTCTATTTAAATTTATTTAATCTTGAGTCATTTAATAAACCAACTAAACTTAAATTACGTAGATAACATGCTTATTTAAGATAAAAACATATTCGGGTGAAAGGAATCTTGAGTCACTCAATAAGCCTTACAATAAATAGAACTCTGGTTTTATATTTAACTAATGGAAGACAACAATTATGTTCTTAAAATGTACTTAATATTTTAATGAGGGATTTAATTTTAATAGTCTCATTAAACATAAAATCGCGTGTCAAAAATATCATCCGTTTAAAACATGCAATTTAATATGCATTGTAATTATATAAACTATATAAAACATAGTCATGCAATTTCTCATGTAAATATGAACAAATTACAGACACACACACACACACACACACACACACACATACATACATGCATACATATATAATATTAAAGCCTTGTTTGATTCTAATTATTAATCTTTATAATATAAAATAATATTTTTTTACTCTGAATAATTAAATTAAATTAAACTCATTGATTCCTATATAAATTAAATTACAATTCCAATTATGATTTAAAAAAGCTCTTTTTTCAAAATTTTATTCGTAAGACATTGTAATCCAATTAGAAAATATTTCTAATCTAAATAAAAATAACTTTTCTTTAATTAGAAAATTATTTTTAATAAGCAAGTACTATTTGGTTGATTCGGGCTACACTAATATGCCTGGATTTCTTTCACCATACCGAGGTGAAAGATATCATTTGCGAGATTATAGAGGTAGAGGAAGACCTCAAGATCTATAGGAATTGTTTAACTACAGGCATTCTTCATTAAGAAATGTTATTGAAAGATGTTTTGACGTTCTAAAAGCAAGATTTTCTACACTTAAAAATATGCTGAGTTATGATATGAAGAAACAAAAATACATCGTTATTGCTTATTGTGTTATACTCAACTATATTAGAATTTATGGATAAAGTGATGAATTATTTGACAGTTGTGCTGAAATGAAGAACAAATTAGGGAAAGTGCAAATGAAGATGTAAGTTCTCAAGTAGAGTATAATATCACTCCAGCACAACTTCAAGGTATGTCTTGGAAGCGAGATGAAATTGCTAGGCAAACGTGGAGTGATTATATTATTTCTAATTGATTTATGTTTCTTTTCGTAAATGATAGTACTTTTATGTTATTTTCAAGAATTATAGTATGATGGACATATTTTATTGATTAGAATGATTTAAAATAATTTCTAATTTATGTAATTTTATTATATACAATTAATGTGTAAGTTTTTAAGAATATTTGATTTGCATAAATTCTAATTTTAGCTACAATGATAATTAATTAATTAAAAAATATATTGTATTATATTATAATTATTACACATAAGAGTATAATTAAAAAAAATAGAAACTGGATAATAAAACCAAACATATTTTTGTTTTTATTTTTTATTACAAATCTTAACCAAACAGGCTTTTGTTTTTCAGGCTTTATGTTTCAAATCTCAACCAAACAGGTTTTTATTTTTTTAAGAAAAAACAGAAACTAAAAACAACAACAAAAAAACAGAAGTGGAACCAAACGATCCCTAATAAAGTCCTTTAGATTAGTTATTTATATATTAGTTTCTTAATTAATTAGAAAGCATTCCTTAATAAATTAACAAAAGTATTTAAAAAGTTAAAATTTCTTAATTAATAAATGAAAATACCTTTTCAAATTTAATCAAGCAAAATATATTTTCTAATAAATCAAGAAATCTGTTACTCAAAATAATAAAAAACAATTTCTAACTAAATAGAATATTAATTTTCTAAATAAATAATTAATAAATTTATTTTCTTTCTATTAAGTTGAAATAAATGAATTTAACTAAGAAACAACTTTTTTAATTACTTATGAAAACACTTCTCTTAATTTTAATAAGTCTAATTAATTAATTTCATTCTTATTGAAATATATTTAATTCTAATTTTAAAAATATCTTCTCTAAAATTTAATTAGAAATCAATTTACTTATTAATCTTAATCACATTAAAAATAATTATTTTAATTTTGTAATTAGTTTGGAATTTTAAAATTGTATTTGAAAATTGAGTTAAATTGGAAATACATTATTTCATATTTAAAATAACTTTATTGTCTTAAGATTACTTTATCCATGAGCCAATAAGTTATCTATTTCCTAATTTAAGACTACGTTTGAATCTGCAGTGCGGTGGAGATAAATACTAATCCACCGTAGTTTCCAAACACAGTTACACGTTTGGACCTGCGGGCGAACAACCGTAGGTTGGAGGAAAGTGCGGTGTCACCGTAGAAATCGATAAGTAAAAAAAGCGTTACGGTGGGAAAGCATTTCAGCAGTAGAAATTATACTTTTCATTAATAACCTTCTAATAATTATTATTTTTCATTATACCCTTAACTAATAGAAAGCAAGTCCAATGTATCGTCTTCTTCGTTCTCTCTGGCTCTCTGTGTTCCTCGTCCTCTTGGGTTAAATGCTAATGTTATATATTTTATTATTTATAATTTTAAATTTATATGACTAATAATATATTTTTAAATTATTTATACAACAATTAATAGGTTATACAACAATTAATAGGTCACACTTAAACTCCTATTGAAACTATCCTTATCCCAATCCTAAAATTGCATATTTTAAAGTCCAATCACAACTTATTCAAAATTTAGAATAGTTTAGCCCAATTGTTGAACACCTCTTTTCTTCCCCTTAGACAACCAGAACTTCATAAACCTAAAAACCCTAGTTGGCTGAGAAATAAGCTACCGACTCTCTTCAAATTGACACCTCTATGCATTTGTCGTCACCTCGTCGCTGTTGATTGGACAAGTCAAAACAAAGAGAAGGAGACGCTAACAACTTTTCAAACCACCTTCCACATGTCTGTTTTTCCTCGCCTCACATGCCAGTTATGCGATTCCGAATCCTCTGTCTAACTTAACTATGTTTTATTCTGTTTAAGATAAAAATGATGTCGTTTTTCTTTAAATTTTAAAGACGCACTTACTCAATCTTCTATCTAGATAAAAACAACGCCGTTTTTCTTCAAATTTTAAAAACACACTTACTCGCTCTTCTGTCTAACTCGCTACTCTATCCTATTAGTCAAGCCGCGAACCAGCCAACCTCTGCTCTCTCCTCTCTCCTCTTCTTTAGATAGCATGCACGGCCATGCGACATAACGCACGACTGTGCATCTTAACTCATGCTTGTGCATGCTCCATTTTCATTAATGTGCTGCACGGTCGTGCGTTATGTCACACTCTCATGCATGCGATGTTTCGTAATTAATTTTGATGAAGAATTTGTTTATTGAGTTAAACAAAGCGATTTCTTTTATTATGAAAGGAGAACATCTGTGATTGACAATTATGTATTAGAAATTTTATTCCCCTTTCTTGCCTTGCTCCATGAAATAGTTGAAAATGAAAGATTGAAACTTTACCACAATTTAGTCGACTCTTTACACCAAAACAAAAAAAGGAGAGTTGGCTATATGAAGTTGGAAGTTCTAACATATTATTGCAGTTAATAGAGGCCTTCCAGCTCTAATCCGAAGCAAATACATAGAATGCTAGAAAAAGCATATAAAAGGTCAAAACAACTGCATTCATAACAGTATTTTGTACTTTGTCCTTGTAAGCACCAAAATGAAGATGAAACAACGACCAAAAACTGATCTATAAAGAGGTATTCTTCTTGGAGTTGCACGGTCATGCTCAGACAACTTTCTGCACTTATTGGCTATAACTTCCTTTCTGGACCTCTGATTGACTTGAAATTTGAACTGCAACCTCCTACACATTGTCCTTCCTCTCCACCAGATTTCATTGGCATCTGAATTCTTTAAGTCTGATCAGTGGTGCCATTAAATCACATATACCACATCCACAGCTGCAAATCTGATACCTGGACAATTTATTAACAAGATGCATCAATCCATCTTTAAAAAAATACGCTCCAAAACTACCATGAAAGGATAGATAATGTAAAGAAACAACTATCAAACATTAAGAAAAGATGGTAAAGATCAAATAAACTAGAACTAAAACATACAAAGAAGCACTTAAAACATATGAAAACTCACTAGAAACATAACCTAAAAGCATACTTATCAACTTCCCTACATTTAAACCTTTGCTTGTCCTCAAGCAAAATGAAACACAACCAATCCACTCTATCAATTCATCATCAAAAAGATTAAGACCATGCAGTCTTTCAAACTTCGACCACTCAAATGTCCAAATACTATATATGTCATAACTAATTTTCAGCGGTATACACAAACAGACTCAAGTTATGAAACTATCGATCACAGGCAAGCATAGACTCAAAATGGATCTTTCTCATGGAATTCACTCATTTCACTCAAGTTTCTAACCTTCCTTATAGGAAATTACACCACTATAGGCTTGCAAGTACACCAAGTCTTCTCCACAGTGATTACAGGCACAAATAGATCAAAAGGACTTTGTTGAGGGCTGTAATGGGGCTAGGGATTAAGGTATGTAAAAAGGAGTTTGAGGGCTCATCACAAGCAGTCATAGAATACTAAGTATGCAAAGGGACACAAAATTATTTCTGAGATATGCAAATGGATATAACTAACTACTACGCACTTATTGTTGCTACTATATCTTATTCTTTTCCTTTTTTTCTCTCTTTTTTGGTCTTTTGGTTTTTCTTTTTTCTTTTCTCTTTTTTTCACAAAAATAAGGAAATAAAAACTAACATTGGCAGCTAGATGTAATATTCTCTAAAAGTAGAAGTACAAAGAAAGCCGCTTAAAGCATCTCATTTTAAAAAAAATTAGTAAAAAATCTCAAACAAATACAAACTTAACACTCTATTAAACTTGTGATAGGGTAGGCTAATGAGGTTTGAGACTTAAAATGAGGTGTTTTCTAGAAACAAAAAAAAAAGGTGAAAGACTCAAAGGGATTTGCAAGGCACAATGACATAGGTTAGTCATTTAAGTCAAGGGCTAAAACAACAAGGAAAGGCTCAAAGGGATTTGCAAGGCACAATGACATAGGTTAGTCATTTAAGTCAAGGTCTAAAAGAACGAGGGCTTTAATCACTTCTATTTAGCATGCATCTAGTATATTTAAATTGGTTCAGGGCAAGTTCTAGGGATATACCACCTATAGTAGTATCATACAATCTATGACTATGGAATAGTGTCATATAGGCTCAACTCCTCACTTATGCTCAAATGAAAATCCATCATGTTTCTACACATCACCTAATCATTCAAATATCAATTTCTGAGTAAGCTTATGTAACCAACTACTCAAGCCAATCTGCATGGTTCACCTTCTATCCAAGTGGACTAATTGAATCTTCAAGCATGTGACTCAAGCCTAATTCCAACTACTATGATAGAATTTCAAAGCAACAACTTCTATCTCAAAGATTAAAGTGTAGCAAAAATGATAAACCTAGAACTAGCAACCTAATATGCAACCTACAAGACATACCATAATGTAATGCAAACACAAACATCAAATAATTAGCTACGTAGCTTGGTAGCTACCTCCCTACACTTGAAGGACACATCATCCTCAATATGTGATGAGATAACAAAGAACACAAATAGTAAGGCCAAAAACCACAACATAAAACAAGTACCAATGCAATGGTCACAAAGAAACTAGAAACAAACAAAAAAATACAAAAAAATAAAAGAGGGAGTTTAGAAAGCTTATGGAGAGGGCGGAGGCGATGGGGTTGGAGATGACAAGTGCAGTCCTTGCATCTCCCAAGACTTGTGAATTTTCTTGTTGAGGTACTGTTGTTGGTAGGCTATAAGTTGAATTTGCTTACTGCTGTATGTTTCTATTGCTTTCGGCTAGGAGTGTGTATACTTTCACCCAACCTAGTGGCCCCTGTAGTTCCTCCTCAGTTGATGAAAATAAGTCCGGAGAATCAAGTCTAGAACTTAAAGCTCCACTTGAAAACCTATGCTTCACTACAGTATGTGTTCGACAATCTCAGAGCTCCATGTTGTGGGGCAGTATGATCTCCACACGTCTTAAGTATGATGCATCGAAATACTCATAAGGAACAAAGGTTAGCCTGGTAAGATCAACATGAAAATGTTGAGCCAAAACAGTGGCTAAATACCCCTTTCCTATAGTTGTTCCCTTTCTTCCCACAGATTGGATCAAAGATTAAGAAATATAAGAGAACATGTTAGGCTTAATCTTTTCATCTATGCACCATAATAAAACAACTCCTTAGTGGAGCATTTATTGCTTTGAGTTCTTGAAAACACAGCAGAACATATGAATTTATATAAAAGAAACTGCTCAAGATTAAGAATGTGTGCATTTGATGCATTGTGAGGATTAAATTCAGGCAAGTCAGTTAAAAAGCTCCAATAAATGGTAGATGAGAAGTCTTGATGGTCATCTTCTACTTGTGGCTTTACAAAACCAAATAGTTGTCGTAACAACTTCTCATCCAAGTAACAGGCCTGGCCTCATAGTCTAAACCAGAATTTATTAGGTTTGCTAGACTCAAAGCTCAAAGAACTGGATGAGAAGCAGGGTAATCGATATGCACAAATTGTTCCTAATGACCTTTTTGGCATAATTTTAACAATTTATTTTTCAACCCTATTTGTTCTAGCATATCAAAATTAAAATATTGTGGTGTATGAATGCTCCTAGTCTTAAGAACAGCATACTTGTCACCTTCTTTGGAAAATATGGGAAAAGGGGCATCATAATTAGTTGCAATGTTTGTAGCATTTCAGGCTTCCACCTCAACAAGAATGGTTTCGTCAGATTTTCTAGCAGTAGTCTTAGTTCTTAGAGGCATAATGACATGAAAACCTGCAAAAATCACAAAAGAATTTTCATGGGTTTGGAGAAGAAACACGCTCATCCCATAGACAGAAAAACCTACAAAAATTGAGGGAAGAAGGGGAAAAGAAAAGCAAAAAATTGAAAGTTTTGATGAAAAATCTATGTAAACTAACAAGATTTGGTGAGAACTTGGAAGAGAATGAGCTGTCGGTGCTAAAAATGCAGAGAGGGGAGTGTAGGGTAGAGAGTGGTGTGTTTTTAGGGTTGTTTTAGATGTTTTAAATACTCGTCTGTATGATCGTGCACTTGGGTGAATGAAACGTTCTGTCACGATCGTGCATTTTGGTGATGGAAAGGTTTTGTCACGATCATGCATTTTGGTGAATGAAAGCTTTGCATGATCATGCATTTTCGTGATGGAACTGTTGTGTGAAAGCTTTTGTCATGATTGTGCACCCTTGCTGAGTCAAAGCTTATATCACCTTCGTGCTAGTGGATGATCATGACAGGGGGTGTTACTCAGACTTGTTCTAATTCACTCACACTTGTTCTAATTCACTCAGATACACTTACTCTTTTGTCTAACTCAAACTATTATATCCTATTACCTAAATCGTAATCCAGCCAACCTCTATCTCTATTCTATCCTCTCTCCTCTTCTTCAGAAATTAATGAACTATGACAAATAAGGCATTAACCTCCCTTCTTCGTAACTTCAAAAAGCATTACCTCTCTTCTTCTTCATATAAGGTTATTTGAGAAACTGGAGCATACATGGCCGTGCGAACTCTTAAGCTTCATAATTAATTAATTTTATTAAGGAATTAAATTGAAAATTAACATATTACAAATTTCCAATATTAATAAATTATTTACAAATAAAATTAGGATAATGATGATGATTATAATGTTTATAATTTTCAAAGCAATTATTACTTACATTTCCCACATTTAACTTATTTGTTTATCCGAATTTCAGAAACTTTATTTTCTTCAAGCAAATTAACTCACGATCCTCTCCCAAATATCTCCCTTTCTACCTCAATTTTACTAGTTTGTATCTCCCTCTCTGTGTTAATTTTTTTTACCATCTCTTTATGTCAATCAATTATTAAGGAATGGGTGTCTTTCGGCTTTTTTTTATTTGCTTGCTGGTTGTTAAATATAATTTGTTATTTATGTTTTCACTACAGTAATTGTTGATAATATTTAGATTTCATTGTTATTTAACTTGTATGTTTATGTTTAGCGTTTTTGTGTTCATTGATATCTAACTTTTATATTTCTGTTTATAATTTTTGCTTTTACATATACGTGAGTGATAACTAATGTGTAAAGGCTGAGTTGGTTGTTATTTATGTTTTCAATAAGTGTTGAAGATATTTTAAATTTGATGGCATCTAACTTTTTTGGGAGTGTTTATAGTTTCTGTTTTTACATAGATGTCAGTGATAATTAATGCTTAAAGGTTGAGTTGCTTAATATTAAATTGTAATTAAGAACTTCTAAAACATATTATTTGTAATTTAGGAACAATTTACCATCAAATATCTTATAACTTTTTCTGTTACAGGAATGAAATAAGATATGGACGGAAAAAATAAAACATCCTATGTTTTTCTTAATACTTAGTTTTGGTTGTGTTAATAATTTTATCTAAAAATAATGGTACTCGTTTGTAATTTGACAGGTGTAAAAATGGAAGGTAGATCTACTCCATGTCATCATTTAGCATAATAATGATATTGGCATTGGGAATGAAAGTAGTACTATGAATTCAAGATATTTGGTTGCAAGAGAGTTAGTACCGAAAATTGGCATGCAGTTCAAGACAAAAGAAGAAGTTTATCAATTTTATTTAATTTATGCCAAGCATGTGGGCTTTGAAATTAGAAGAAGCAAAAGTCACAAAGACAAATATGATAAATTGATTTGTAGGCTTTTTTGTTATAGTGCTGAAGGTAAAAGGATGCCAGATAAAAGAGATTTGTATGTAAGAGCTCCACGGTCAAAAACAAGATTTGGTTGTGAGGCAAGAATGAAAGTTAATAGTGTGCAAACTGGAAAATTGCAAATGATTCAATTTGTAGAGGATTACAATCACTACCTTTCAAGTCCTAACAAAAAACATTTGCATAGAAGTCATAGAAAGATATCTTTAGTTGCAGCAATGCAAATTGAAATGGCTAATGATTTAGGAATTCGACCGAAAGCATCCTATGATCTTATGGTAAGACAAGCAGGTAGGGGAAATAATGTTGGCTTTATTCCGTAGGATTACAAGAATTATTTAAGATCTAAAAGAACAAGAGACATGAAAAGGGAGATACAGGTGGTGTGTTAGAATATTTTTATAAAATGTAGGTTAAAGATCCTAAATTCTTTTATGCCATTCAAATGGATGAAGATGATTTGATAACTAACATATTTGGTCTGACACAAAGATAAGGAATGACTACTTAGACTTTGGTGATGTTGTTTGCTTCGATACTACTTACAAGAAGAATGGTGAGGGTCGTCCACTTACTTTGTTTATCGGTGTGAATCGTCATAAGCAAACAACAGTTTTTGGTGTTGCACTCTTATATGATGAGACTGCCCTAACATTTGAGTGGTTATTCGACACATTTGATAGAGCCATGTCTAAGAAAAAACCTACAACTATTCTTATTGATCAGGATATGGCCATCGTAAAGGAATTAGCTTCAAGACGGCCTAAAACTCATCATTATTGTGTATTTGGCAATTTATCAAAATGCTGCAATCCATTTGAGTGGTGTTTTTTCTTAGTTTAAAAAATTTTCATGGGATTTCAGCTTATGCATATATGACTATGAAGAAGAAGAAGATTTTTCCAATACATGGAATAATATGTTGGAAAAATATGAACTTGAAGATAATGAATGGTTAAAATGTATGTTGCATATAAAGGAAAAATGGGCTTTGGTTTATGGACACCAAATATTTTGTGTAGACATGACCACTAGCTAACGAAGTGAGAGCATGAATAGCATTGTAAAAAGGTATGTAAGTTATCAACATAACTTTTTACAATTTTTTAATCACTTCCAGAGGCTTATTGATGACCGTCAATTTGATGAGTTAAAAGTTGATTTTAGAAGTAATGTAAGCACTCCAACATTGTCAGCACCTGTTCAAATTTTAAAGCATGTACGCCAAAAGTGTTTAAATGTTTTCAAGAGCAATGGAATCATTCTCATGATTCTAGTTTTTGTCTTTGCAATGAAGCTGGTACGGTTGCAAACTATGAGATCAATCTTGTAGGGAGGAGCTAATCTAATATGGTCACTTATGATTCATCAAATGATGAAGTTCATTGTAGTTGTTGGAAGTTTGAGTTTGCTAGCATTTTATTCTCTCATATGTTGAAGGTTTTTAACTGGAAAAATATTTGGAGAATACCAAGTAAGTATACTTTGAAAAGATGGATACGGAAAGCAAAATTGTGGTACCTTGATAGTAAAAACTCCACTATCAATTAGAGTGAAATGGATCCTAAAATGTTGTCAAGTATAAGGTATAAAGAATTGTGTACATTAAGCGAGTGATTGGTTATAAGAGCAGCTGAGAGGAGAGATACTTCAAAAATTGTGAAAGATCATCTTTTGAACATGGTTGATGAGATATTGTAAGGTGAAGAAATAGTTGATGAAGAGAACCTAATATCACAACATCAAGAGTTGAGCCAACATTCAAATACTGAAATGAATGTGATGAATCAATATAACATTAATTTTGTTGAAATGAATCACATAAGAGGTGTGAAAATGAAGACAAAACCTACATCAAGTAAGAGATTGAGGGGTGGACTAGAGAAAAGTTCAAGGAAGAGAACGAATGTCAAAAAATGCAAGACTTCAACAAATATGATAGATTCAACACTCATCCCTCTTTCCAATACTCAAGTTATATTTTTGGTGAAATTGTTTTCAAAGAATGTATATAATTTATATACTGATAATTTTAAGTAATTTTTTCTTAAACTACTCTATTCAGGATTTTGAAGATAATTCCCAACATACTCGGATTATCTCCAGCATACAAGATCCTGTATTACATCAACATCAGGTTAGCATTCTATAATTAGTCATGCCTTTATGTGTTATGAAATTTGTTTTCAACAAACTTTCCTTTTATTTGTTATGACAAATAGCAAATGCAGGCACTTTCTATTTCGAAGGATTTTATAAGTATGGTTTGCAATCATGAAGACTGTATACCACATTCTCAGGTTCTATTTGTAATATTGTCTTTTGCGCATAATCTTTGACTGAATTTAAATTTGTATTTATGAACCAATTGGTTATGACAATTACAAAATGCAGCGAATTGGTGTTCCTATGGATAACTCAACTATGTTATACACTCATCATCATTATGGAACAAATTCTCTGGTATTATTTGTTAAATATTGTGTTTATATTATTTCTAATATTTTGTTTTTCTAATCTGTTATTAATCTTTGAATGATTTATCATGTTAGGTCATTGATACTGAAACAAGTAAACAAAGTATTAGTGCTGTTGTCCCACCTTCAATGCGCATGACTAATTTACTTATGGTAATTTGAAGAAAGTTTTTGTCTTAATTAATATTTTTCTAAATGTTGCATTACATGTTTATAATTGTATTAATTAATTAACATGCATATTGATTTACAGCCACAACAAACATTTGGTTTTGAAAATTTGGGAGAAGTTAACAATTTAGGAGTTGGTATTTCCTTGGAAAAATGTGGTTGTTATCTTCATGCTGAAAAGTTATATATTTGTAAGAGATGATTTTGATGTAAATTTAGGCGAAAACTAATTGTTGGTTACTGATGTAAAGAAATTTAACATTTACTGGAAGTTGTTCATAAAACAATTCTTATATGTTGCTTATATGTTAATGCAATGTAATTCATTAACTGCAAAAATGTTTAAGTAATATGTTACTGCTATGTAATTCATTATATGGGAAAATGTTAAAGTAATTCTGGGTTTGAAATTATGGAATTCAAGATTTTCAAGGGTTTGAATTTCTGGGAAATGTTAGCTCATGAGAAGAAAGTAAGTTTTGTTAATAGGGCTCACAACTGTTCAATTTTTTAAGCAAAAAGTATGTTTTTTTTATTTCTTTAGTTTTGTACATTAAAAATTAGCCCATGAGAAGAAAGTAAGTTTGGTTTATTTAAACCTCTCCTTTTGTTGGAAACAAGAGAGAAAGAGAGAAAAAAAAATTGTTTCACCATTCTTGAGGAAAAGATTCTTTAAATTCCTCAATTGCCATATCAAGTTGAAAGTTATTTTTCCATGTGGAGTATATAGAGATATTGTATTTTTTAAGTTTAATGCCATTCAATCTTTATAAATCCAATGTTCTTGTTTTTAACTATTTGAATTATTAATATGAACTTTAATGCAATAGATCAATTTAGGATTGTGACCTTGTTTCCGCTATGTATGCAATCATTCATTCTATGCTGTCTCCACCATATAATGACAATATTTATAGTTTTACCGATATGTATGGGTTCTTCAATTTTTTCCCTCGTTTAATAAATAAGGTAATTAGGCATAATACTATATATATTTCTATATTATAACTTCTCTTAAAGACCTATGGATTTTCTTATTATTTGTAATTAGACAATCCATTTATTCAATTAACAGACGATTATATAACATTTTAAAGATTTGTGTCAAAGATTGGAAATAGATGGACTTCTGTACAACCTATTTTATTTACAGACTTTATCACCACTTTAGGTACTTTAGTGTCTTCGTTTGTTACTTGGGATTTCCGATTATTATCTTTTTTAATGTTAGCAATGCATTGTGGTCAAATAGCAATGAAAATGAAATATGTAATCAACAAATTTCACAACAATCCTTACCATTTTACTAAAGCAAAGCAAAACAAACAATACTAGATAATGGACAATAGACAATAAATTTCCTAAGTAATAGTAAAAGATATAAACGATCATTTCAACAAACACAACCTAAGAATTGGAAAGTCATAATACTCGATGAACAAGTTATTATTTGCATATTTAGCCAAAATCAACAAGCATTTCAATTAAAAGAACCATCAAACAAGTGTGATAGATACTCACTTAACTCTTCATCCTCTCAACCATTTAAAGGTAAGATATGTATTAACTCATCGTTCATTTCATATAAGGCATCTACCATAAGCTTGCTTACCAATCCAATCTGCACCACTCATATCAAACACAAGCATCAATCTGAAGGTCTTTATTTAGGTTGTAATGGAGCTAAGACAAAGGTAGGAAAAAGGGAAAATGTAAGTTAAAACCACAACAAAAATTGAGCATTTAAACATAGACAACAGAATGACCATAAAACACTCATTTCTTTCCTCTCACTTAACAAATTGAACACTTCTTCTCTCTCCTCTTCTTTTCATTTTCTAGTCATCTTCTCTTTCTTCCTTTTATTTTTTCAATTTTCTTTTTTTTTCAATTTTTTGTTCTTATTTTACACTATTTTTGTCAATTTTTTGTATTTATGATTATAAAACAAGGAAATCAAGAGAAGAGAAATACAAAGGAGAAGTGAAAATCTCCACAACCATACCCATCCCTAATACAATAGCGAACTATACGTTATGATCCCCTATACTTAATCCGTAAACCCATTTATACTCATTTAAATGCTCAACTTACTTTATGGTAGGCACTTTAAAGACGATAAATAATCAAGGTCAAGGCTGATATTTGGGTTTAAAGAAATAAAAGGTGTCTTGTTAAGCTTAAAAGGGATTTACTAGAGGTAAGATCATGGTGGTCTTTTAAGCAAAAGGGCTAAATCCTAATTGCCTTCATCATTTAAATTTTTGCATAAGATTGTGTGATCTGAACTAGTATCTGCAAGAAAGTTCTGGAGTTCCTTAATCATAAAAGAACACTCTTGACAAAGAATTACACAATTTGGTGTTTAATTTTTCAAAAAGTCTCAAAATCTAATCATAACAGGTCAATGTCCTTTTAACTGAAATCCAAGTCAATTAGTCTAGGCATGCAAGTATACTCATTCACTCATATTATGCATTTCTAATCCAGATTGAGTTAATTTAATAATCATGCTTATATAACTACTAAATAGGAAAACAAACACACAAGACACAAATAATCATTTTTTTTCTTCTAAACTATTAGTCACGCAGCCCTTGATGTGATCAAAAAATGAAAGCGTGGTCTAAGATGCTAAAGAACGAAACGAAGGACAAAGATGAAAAGAAAAAGAAATTAAGGTAACAACCAATAAAAAGGGAAATGTTAGAAACACGATACTAAGATGGGAGTACAGGTTGTCCGAAGCGAGCATTCAAATTGGCCATGAAAGTTCTTATCTCAGCCACGCTACCTTTAATGTTCTGCAGTCTATCATTTGTTCTCCATTCAATTGTTATCAATTGATTTGTTAGTGATTGATATTCCACGGAAGCATATATCCCTCTTTGTTGCATATGTTAGGGTTGGGGTTGGGGTTGGGGTTGGGGAGGTGGAACGTCATCTTCTTCTAAAGTTTCCATTTCTACAACTCAATTTAGCTTACTACTTGAACCTTCCCCTGTCTCATCATGGATAAGAACATAGTGATCACCTTGCCACTTGATAACTTTCATCGACACCAAACAATTCAAGTCCAAAGTCGTGTTTCCCGGAACTAGTTGTATAAGTATGTGTGTTCTCTTGGTTAGCAAGCCACGATGTTCTGCAATTTGGGTCACAAATTTCCCAACAACTATTATTTCTCCACTAAATTGAGCCACTTTATGTAAATGTCCTATCAACTAACTACCCGCATTAAAGGGCCTCCCATGTACCATACACCACAAAACAAATAAGTCACTCTTAGAAACTGCCTCATTGCTATTTCCTCTACCAAATAGTGTAAAACTTATAAACCGATGGAGATAACAAAGGGCAGGGTCCACAATAGCAGATGCTTTAGACCGACTAGCGGTAAACACTTTATTAGAATTGGTCAATTGTGGCTAATACTCGGTAGGCTCAAATTCGTCAGGATATTCATAGAAAGTAGTATTTGGAAAGCCAAAAATATCATTAACTTGTGTTAGATCTATCTGATAATATGCATTCATTAATCAAAATTTAAGACTTGTCCAAATTTCCTCTTCTAATTCTAAAGTGGTAAGAAATTCTAATGTCAAATCTACATATGAATTTTTTCTAAATTCAGGAAAATTTTCCCAACCTACATTTCGGAGTAACTTCTGCACTCAATCAAATATTCCTAATTCAATAAATGCTTCAGAATATATAAACCTATTCGGAATAATTTTTCAATTTTTAATAATAGCGTGTCTTTGTTGATGCTCTCTACTTTCAAGTATGAGGCACGGAATACTTGAAGTGGGCTCTTGTGGCAAAGAAGAGGGAACTCTCGACTATTTCATTCTTAAAGGCATACCTAGTTGTATAGGTAGAGGCCACGTTTGTGCTCTTAATAACTTGGTTTGGTGGATGTTGTGGCACTTTTGCAGTGACGACGAAGAGCTTATTATGGGAGTGAGGTTGTGTGCGTTAGCTTGACTTAGAAAGCATTTTTGTGTGCGTTTGGATATGGTATTTATCCAGCCATGCACTGGTGCGACTTATACCTGACTAGCACTAGTGCACGGGCCACCACTATGTGCCAATCACAGGTTCAGAACCAGTAACACTTATGCTAGTCACAGATGCCCATGATTGGTTAGATTATTGTAGTTTTATTTCTATGTTGTAATATGTTGCTTTTTTATTTTGATTTATAACATTGGAAGCTATACACGTTGTTAGATGCATTGCAGGGGAGGCTTTAATTAGTCATAAGAAAGCTGTCTAGGAACAAGAGGAATAACCACAAATGTGAATTGCCTATGTAGACGGATCATCATTAGAGGAAGGCATCCGTGGATGTTTATTCATTAAGGGATCTTTTCATATGGAAACCAAATACTTATTATCTTTGAAGTTTTCGAATGCTTTAGACAAAAAGGGGATCAAGTATCTGATAAAACATTCACTAAACGTGGATCCTTTGGTGACGATTTTCAAAAATTATCACCAAATGTGTACTCTTTAGTCACAATTTTTGCATATCTTCACCAAAGCTTCGACACTAATTAGGTACACATTTAGTGAAAATCGTCACTAAAAGTAATCCTTTAGTGACTATTTAGGAAATCATCACCAAAGGATCCACATTTATAGACTATTTCTAAAATCGTCACTAAATATGAATCATTTGGTGATGATATGTGAGGAAGGACAATGTGTGAGGAGGCTACAATTCAAATTTCAAGTCAATCGAAGGTCCGAAAAGGAAGTTATGGCCAATAAGTGCACAAAGCTGTCAAAGCAATACCTCTCTGTCACGATCGTGTAGAAGCAAGATTGTGCAGCTGAAGCAGACTGCCTCTTTGTCACGATCGTGCACCAACACAATTGTGCAACTGCAGACTATTACCTCTCTGTCACGACAGTGCTTGTGTATGAGGGTGACAGCAGAACTTGCTAAAAGCTGGTTTTGGTTGTTGTTTCACCTTCATTTTGGTGCTTACATAGACAAAGTACAAAATACTATCATAAATGCAAATGTTTTGACCTTTTCTATGCTTTTTATAGTATTCTATGTATTTGATTCGGATTAGAGTAGGGAAGGCCTCTATTAACCGCAAATAATATGTTGGAACTTCCAACTTTATAAAGCCAACCCCTCCTTTTTTGTTTTGGTGTAAAGAGTCGACCAAATTGTGGTTAAGTTTCAATATGTCATTTTCAACTATTTCGCAAATCAACGCAAGAAAAGGGAATAAAATTTCTAATATGCAAAGAATTTTCAATGACAGATATTCTCCTTTCATAATAAACCAAACACGCGTGCACAAGCGTACGACATAACACACGGCCGTGCAGCATATTAATGAAAATGGAGTATGCACAAGCGTGCATTAAGCCGCACAGCCATGCAGAAGATGCACAGTCGTGCGTTATGTCACACAGCTGTCTAAAGAAGAGGAGAGAGGAGGGAGCGGAGGTCGGCTGGTTTGCAGCTTGGCTGATAGGATAGAGTAGTGAGTTAGACAGAAGAGTGAGTAAGTGCATCTTTAAAATTTAAAGAAAAACGACGTCGTTTTTATCTAGACAAAAGAGTGAGTAAGTGTGTCTTTAAAATTTAAAGAAAAACAACGTAGTTTTTATCTTAGACAAAATAGGACAAAATTACGTTAGACAGAGGATCTAGACTCTAGTTATGCTTACTTTTGCCCTTGACGAATCTGCTACCCACAGTTGTAAATTTCATCTCACCATCGCTTGTCTAGCTTCCAAACAATGCCATTCAACATACTAGAACTCCAATCATATAAGGACTGATGCCAGTTACAAAAACTCTAATAGCCACCAACAAACAGCAATCACTAACATCTTTTTTCCACATTCTTTAGAAACCATTGTCTTTGCTCCTTTTTGGCAACATATCTATGCCAATGGTAATAACAGAAACACAACCACCTAATCATAACAAACCTCGCATGGAAGCTACACAAAACCACAACAATCACTAGAAATAGAAGAAATAACTAATTACAGAATCCTTAGAAACTTCCTAATCACACAACCTAGTAATTCAACATATAAACTCAGCATCCTCTTTATCCATTTGAACAATCAGAGATTTTATGGTTGTTCAAATAATCACCAAGAGAAAAGCATCTTTTATCGTCAATGGAGATTATTTTGATGTTTTTCAACTAGATATATCTTAAATTGTTATCACACAAATGAAACTTGGGATGATATAACTGTGGTTGTGAATTTATTTCACTGAATGGGTAAGTTTCTAAAACCCTCGTTTTTATAGATTATGGGGCAGGAGATTATAATGAATTTTGAATTTCTAGAATTCATATTAGATCTAATTTGAATAGGAGCTTACGAATTTTTGTGACTTTAATTTTAATTTAATTTAATAGTTTAGGATTTATGTTTACACTTTTAGATTAATATGGACTTTTTATATTTAATCAACCGAGTCTAGCTTTAGAATTTATAATTTTAACTCCAATTTAGTAGTCAATAACAATCAAACAACAAAATCAAGTTACATAATTAAAGTTAGTTATGATACCATTGTTAGAAAATAGAGATGGGATTCAATCCTACAAGTAGTAGAATAAGAAAGAAACTTTTTATTTGATTTTTCAAAAGTTAAGATCACTTTAAATTTTATAACATTATTAATTCATAAAACATAATAAAGTATAAACATAAATCATACCTTATTATATAGCTTGATACTTTCCTTATCATTTCCCTTGAATAGTTTCTATAATTAACTCATTTCAACTACCATAGTTGCACATATGTTCAGCATCTAATAGTATCCACACAAATGAATTGAGGGAACTAGGAAGGGTAAGTAAGAAGTGTTAACCTTTTTAGAACTTGAGCTTATTTATAATAAGATTTGGATTTTTTAATAATTTAATTGAAATAATATTTTAATTTCAATTAAACTTTAATTAGAGTTATAATTAATTTTAGTTGAATATCAATTGAGTCAAAATAAGATACAATATCTCATATTGGTCCTTATTTATTAAATATCTCAAAATTAATTCCAAAGTTTCTTAAACTTTATAATCAAGTATAATTTGATTAAAATATCTTTCTCTTCAATTGCTCTTTGTGTGTGTGTTAGATTCCTAAATATATTAGTATTAGATATAAATTATAACCTTATCGTATTAATGATTAGATAAATGAATCTCCTTTAAGTTATCTTTAATTATCTAATTAACTAATTTATATCCATAGATCAAGATTGACTTTCTAACAACACATCATAAACACCCAAATATTAGAAATGATAAAGTAGTTTTAGCTAACCTTTCATATATAATTTTTTCATATAATTAAATTTTTTCATCATATAATGTTTTGATTAAACATAAAGTATAAAATTAATGTCTACTCTATTTAGTTCCAATCATGTTTGTTATCTATTATTAGTCATTAATTATATTAATAACATTTGAAAAGTATTTTCAAAGTATCATTATACCTTGACCAATAATCTCCTAAATCATTACTAACTAAAAGCAACGGTATTATTCTCTGTAGTCACTTTAGGGAGATGAATTCTTTATTAATCATTTAACTACTTGTATATAATTCATGCTATATCTAATAACTACCTTTGACAAATATAGGTCATGAATATTATCAAAATATAACAATTCCTATATTATATACTTTAGAGAAGTCGAAAGATCACTTATGCAATCTAATGAGAATTTATATAGATATACAAGTAATGCTCCAAATTCTTCATACTTTAATCTATAAGATCGAATGCTTATTTTATAAGAAAGAAGCATAAATTGTGCTAGTTTATAATCTATTAATATTAGAAATGTTAAAGTAGTTTTGACTAACCTTTCTATGTATAATTTTTTTTGATATCATTAAATTCTTTCATCATACAATATTTCAATTAGACAAAAAGTATATAATTAATACCTGCTCTATTTGATTCTAATCATGTTAGTTATCTATTATTAGTAATTACTTATATTAATAACATTTGAAAATTATTTTCGAAGTATCATTATACCCTGAGCTATCTATTATTAGTAATTAATTATATCAATAACAAAAATAATTGGTCAAAGTATCATTATACTTTGACAAATAATTTCTAAATCATTACTAATCAAAAGCAACAGTATATTCTCCCCTGCCACTTTAGGGAGATGAATTATTTATTAATCATTTAAATACTTCTATATAATTCATGCTATATCCAATAATTACCCTTGACAAATATCGGTCGTGAATATTATCAAAATATAACAATGCTTATATTAGACACTTTTAGAGCTTTTATGTCAAAAGATCACATATATAATTATTATAATTAAAATTTTTATAAACATACAATTAATACTCTAAGTATAATTTCGTATAGAGTCACTTCAGATAACTTATTTCTAACAAAAATCTACCCGTTTATTTAAGTATCTTCATATTTTAATATATAAGATTGACTATTTATTTTATAAGGAAGAATTATAGAATGTGCTAGTTTACGATTTACCATTGTCTAATTTCAATAGAACAATTATTAGTAATATTTTAAAGATAATACTTAAATGTGGTATAAATCTCTTAATTATGATTTCATCATAATTTTATTTGTAATGTATATTTATCTAATGAATTTTATTATATACATTTGAATATATAAAAGATTAAAAAAAAACTTCTAAATAATTGTGTTACTAAAATTATAATTAACTATTGATTGTAGAGTATAAACCAACAAAAAAAACTACTAATCCCATTAAGTGAGACTTGCTCACTCTTCAAAATATTTTGGTTAAACCATTTCCACCATCTGAAAACATCTGGCTTCGGATTTCACTACGGCACAGGTCAAGTTTGTCGATTTCATTCTTTTACACATACTTTAATGATCTCTTTTTAGTTCATTCAATCACTTTTGCGGCGATTCGGGTTGCGAGGACTGCTACTTTCAAATAAGGTTCCACACCATCACTATTGCAGAGCCGCGTGATAGTTTTTGGGAAGAAATTTGAGTAATAGATGTGGTTATGATAAAGCACAGTCTCTGAAAGGCATGTTAATATAGTGGAGCTTATCCATAATTTTCCACCTTATTTTATTCCTAAATCAAATTTGCATCATGATTATTTTATCATGCTAAGATGTTTAAGAAGCCGAAGAACTGCTTTGTTTGTATGCTTAACAGATGAGTTATAGTATTTGTCTACTTGTTGGCGGAGTCGTCCGAACATTTTATAGACCCCAGACAAAATAAAACATAAAGGCTTAATAAATCAACAATATATAAATATGTAAATTTTATAAGCATATTTTTAATATTAAAGAGGCTACCTTAAGCTTTTCATTATGACACAATTGAAAATTCTAAATGGTTGAATTAATTTTTAACATTAAGATTAAGAAAACAAATAAAAATGTAAAGAAAAAAAGGCCAAAAACATTTGCCTCATTTTTCTTTTTATGAATGTAAAAAGTGATCTGTATCTTATTTTGTCTCATTTTGATCTTTATAAAAGTCAAAATTAGGTCATATTTTGTTTTTCATGAAGGTAGACCCTGCTTATTAGATGGGTGATTTTACGGCATTGTGACTTTTTTAAATAATACTAAATAAAATTAAAAATTATATAATAAAATATGTTAACAATTATTTTATAATTTATCTAAAATAATATCTACATTATCATAACTAAAAATTAATGCCAAATTCAAGAAGACAATTTTATAAATTATATTTGATATTGATTGATGTATCAAAATTAAATTTGAACTTAAATCCCTATAATATTAATACCAATATAATATATTCTTATATATTTATATTTTATTTATATGCACATTTTTTGGATGGCAATTTCTCACTTATAGACCTAAATTAATTTAGTTGTTTTTATTTGACCGACTCGTAAGTTAGGCTTATACTCAGGTGCAGGCTTATACTAACTTGAGACCTAATTATTCATTTTGTTTAGAAGAATTAAGTCTTAAACATACTTGAAGTGAAGGAACTCAAATTCGGACTCAATTAAAAAATAAATTATTATATATTTTAAATTTAAAAAAATTTGACAAGGTGGCGCGTTGCCAACCCTGCGCAATTTGGATCTCTCATATCTCCTCTCCCGTTCTGAAGACAAAGCGTCAAATCATGTCCACTTCTGCCGAGGACTTTTGTTCCCATTTTTGCATAGCATAGGAACAAAAGTTGCAAACAAAAGTAACCAAATATGAATCCTTTCCAAGAAGCCAATGCACAACTTTCTCGCAACAAATTCTAAAGCCATATTACAAGTTATAAAGAAAGGCATCTCTAATTCAACCACCCAATATATTAGTAGAGAGAAAATAAACCCTTTTCAATAGGCATAGTATCCTTTTTAGGCTTGTATAAACCCAACACAGAGCACTCAAAAACACTTACAAAAGATCCATATTTTATCTTAGGTGGTGCTACAGACATGGAGACTTACTAATCCTACGTATAAAATTTAACTACAATTAAACACCGTCGTAGAGAGGAAAAAATGAGTGATTAGAGGAGAATGAGATCGACCAAAATATTTCTCATTGTTTTCACTCTAGTGGAAGCTAGTACCTGGAGTGTAAATAGCAATATCAGGCCACCCATTACTATTTCCCCACTCACTACCTTGCAGATAACCGGCATTACTTCCATCACCACCACTTCCCTCACCTCCGCCGCCTCCACCACCGCCACCACTGCTACTACGGCTATTATTGTTAGTATTGTCACGACCAGGACGTAGAGCCGAATCCGAATTCAAACCCATGTTCAAATCCTCAACAAAGCCACCCAATGGAACCATTTTCAAGCCCGACCCATTTGGATTCAACCCATCAAAAATGCTTCCAAATTGCCCGCCTGATGTCAAGAGAGAGCTAAAGCTCCCACCCACGTCCATCACCTTCCTATCCTGATCACCCTCCAGCCCATATATCAACGGCGGACCTTCAACTTGACCCTGACCCAAACCCGGATCCGAATTGTCATTACCTATCAGTTGTTGACTCTCACCTGTTGCTGCAGCCATTGACGATGATGACAAAGGTTCCTGCACCCGCCGGTTGACTCGACCCGGTTCCGGTTCCGGATCCGGGTTGGTGCGTTTCTGGTTTGTGGAGCGTTTGTTGTTCTTCCGGCTGCCACCTCCGACCGGAATGTTCCTTAAAGTTCCACCTTTTGTCCAGTATCTGCGACATGCCTTGCAAAAATGACGAGGTTGAGAGAGATTATAATTGTTGTAGTAACAGAACTTGGTGTTTGTAGAGTCACAACGTGGGCACTTGAGCTGTTCCTGTTCTGGGAACTGAGGCTTCATTGACTGGAACATCGCTGTTGGATCTTGCCCTAATCAAATTCAGCATCAAAATAAATAAATTTGACTGTGCTGTCACAATGAGAACAGCGTCAACAAGAAGATTGTTCTTTGAAGATACAAGTTTTGAGGGGTTCCCGTGATTTTAAGTGAATTGGACACTGTAACTTGAAGTTTGGGAGTAGAAATGACAGGAAAAGATATTTGATTAAGGATCTTTGGGGGATTTCGTTTAAGAACTCGGAGAAAATTTTGCGAAGAGGCGAATAGGCATAGAATGGAAAAAGAGAGCAGAAAGTTTGTAGCTTTCTCACATCCCCACGGGGTTTTTAATGGATAAGAACAGATGATGAGTGGTTTCAAGCCATAAACAAAAGAAGAAGACCGTTCTCTTGGTTGAATAAGATGGAGAAAGTACGAAGATTGTTTCTTAATTTTCTTCACTGCATGTTTGTTTCTTGTTCAAGGATTGAGCTTTAAAACTATGCACAAAGGAAAGAAAAACAATCTCAAACACAACTCAAGGTTGTATCAGGTCTGTGGCATGATAAGCAGCTGAATGTTGAGGCTAAGGTGAGAGATAAGAGGGTGTTGAGAATCCTGAAGAAGATGATGATATGTTGCTGTTTACGCGTGATAGTGACCGCGGAAGACTTCAAATAAAGATTGATAGAGAAACAGTATTCTTTCACTCTCTGTTAAAGTAGATTTTGGACGCATTGGCTAATGCTTCATTAACCAATTAACTTTATATTTAACCAGATTAATTTATTGAAGACACACCCATGATTCTTTAGGAGATCGCTCCTTTTAGAAGCATAAACAAAGTTGTTTTTAGTTCATAAGAATATGATATTGGACTTACTAAAACATTCTACCGACATATGTAGACTCTAGAACAAGCATTATTTAATTAACGAATGACATTCTTTGCCATTCTTTTTGTCTTAAGTGGATGCAGGATCTCCTTCATAAATACCCAAGAGGTCAAATAGTAAACCCAATTTCTTTTATCTGCACGCTCGCTTGCCACCAATGAGTAGTAGTTACTAGCTTAATGACACTAATTAAGCTCTAGCCACGCTGAAAAGAAAGCTCACAAGCTGAAGCCACCAAGCCCGCGTATGAACAAAGCAAGAGAGCTCAAGCGAGAGGAGGGGCATCATTTTGGATTTCAACAGCCCAACTCAAGACCGTCCATCATTTCGTTGATCAGATCGGTGCCGTCAAATTGTCAAAATCATGAGATGCCAATGGAAGTATGTGAATGATCAAAGCGTTGAGTTCCCGTCACCAACAACACGTGGCAGCTGCCCACATGAGTCGTATTTATGAAGACTGATGTTCGGGTGACACTTGACAGCTAAATCTATATTCATATATAGAAATTCTTTTTCTGAAGGCGTTATATAAATTATATAAAATCATATTTGAACAGTATTATAATTAGAAACATCATATTTACCCTCTACAGCTTATTTTCTAAAATCGTAAAAAGGAATTCGAGACTTATAATAGAATGCAATGCGATTTCTTAGGCTGCATTCACAAACATGGAGGTTGGCTTGAAGTGATTTTACAAAGAGGAGGGTGGGCACCGGAGAGCATGATGGGTGGTGGGTCTATTCCTAAGGTGCAATAGATTACGATGGGGTCCAAAACACATAAATACAAAGACGCAGTGGTGATGAGATGTCATATCTATGTCTTATAAGCGTGCAACACGGTCCTTTGATGGCCTTTACCTTCTCCGGATTGAGGGGAGACATTAGCACTTCTGGTTTGGTACATAGCGCAGCAGTGATGAATAGTGGCAATACAGCGAGTTACTTAAGATATTGAGATTTTATATACGTGAGAAACAGTGATTAATAGCGATAAGCACTTCCAAACTTATTTAAGATATTGAGATTTTATTTACGTGAGAAACAGACCTCAATCTAATTAAAGAAAAATAATGTTCTTTGCAACATGTCTTCCTATTTGGTTAAAGAAAATTATTCAAGGGGTTAGCATTTTGTTCTCTTTTGAGGGTCTTGATTCGTTTAGATTGTTTATTTGAATAACAAGTATGACTAAGATATGAATTGTAATTAAATTAACATTTATAATTCTCTTATTGACTTTTGGTTCTGTACTTTTAACTAACCAAAATCATACTTAGCATAGACAAGGACTCCATTACTACAGCCTTTCTTTCTTTACAGTGCTTCAAATTCATCATTTTCAGCATCAGTAACCCAACTCACAAGTTCAACGTCCATGTCCCAAACACAGCCAAGAGGATCTTCTCGGAAGTGTTGCATAGTATAGTGAACTATATCAAGGAAAAACAGATGCTATTCCTGATTAGCATCATGTCCACATTGATTTTGACACTAACCATGGAAACAAGTGCTGGCTCATCACCCCTCCTGTCGCATTCCTCATGATAAGACTTGAGTGACAGGTAATTTGGTGCACAAGTTTTAATTTATTTATATATAAAAATTATTAAAATTTTGAAATTTTATTAAATTATTTTTCTAAATATCGTCCAATAAAAATCGATTACATATAACTTTCTCTCTCTTCTTTTAAGAAGTGGTTTTAAATAATTATTAAGCACTTTTTAATTTTCTCTATCAGTACAATCCACATTCATAATTAAAACACTAATAAATAATAAATAATTAAAAAATTAATAACTTTAAACTATTGGAAAGTTTGAAATTATACTTAAGGTAATTAATGAATCTAAATATTAATTAGTATCTTTTTTACACATAAAAGTGTATGGATAAATATTTTTTATTTTAACTCAGAATCCATTTTTACGCACTATAATGAATGTTTTACACTTGGAATTTGTATATTTTTTTAATAGACAGTGTCAATAGTGTACTTGATTTGAATAAACACCATATATTATTTTAAAATTTTGTAATTATTAAATATCTTTTAAGATCCTTTTAGTTAATTCTCCTGAATGAATACTTTAATAAGGAATTTGCGCGTCATATGATAAAGATGGAATTACTATCTTAATAGAAGCCTAAATAATTAGATACCATAATCTAAAGTACCTTTAAAAATAATCTAAAAACTTGAAATCTTCAAATCCCTGTGGTATTCTCATTTTTCCCCTCTTTTTTATTTTGTTTTTCAAAATTGTAACTCTGGAAATAATTACGGTACGCATAAACATTAGTACAATATAAAGGCTACAAACAGGCGAGTAATTGGTTCCTATGAAAAAACTCAATAGGTGTTTGGTGAATGACTTATGGACACAACATAACCTTATTGTGATAAAAGCACCGAGAGGAAAAAAGGAAAGCACCCTTCAGAATTTTCAATCACCTGATGAAAAGTCCTAAATTTAGAGAGGCCCTAAAGGAGGGGATAGAGTTAAAGGTAGCTAGTACAAAAGGATACAAGTTGAGCATGAAACTAAACGGCAATGAAGAAAAAAAATTAAAGTCATCAGTAGAGAACATTAAACATATTAGCAAGTATAAGAACAAAGCACCAGAGAAAGTTCAGGAATGCTAAAAGAAAATCTTATCAAGTCTAAAGGAACAGATGTAGTGGAAGGAGGAAGTTGAGTTGATAAAAAGCTATAACACAAATCTGGAGAATAATTACAACTTAACTCAAAAAAAAAAAATCTAGGATGCTTTGGTCGAAGGATGGGGAAAGATGTATAAGATATTACATGAATTCCATAAAAGCAAGAAGAAATAGAAACAACATCAAATATCTAGAAGATGGAACAAGTTAGAAATTTCAGGACTAGGAACAAATGAAATAATACATCTATGAGTACTTTAATAAGCATTTTGGAAAAGATGTAGAAGTATAGGAAATCCCTAAAGAAGTTCTAAAAGAAATTAAGCAAATTATTGAATAAGAGAGAGCTGAAATTATAAAAGAAGTCGAATATGAGAAAATTAGGAAAGTCATATTCTCCATACACTCGGATAAATCACTTGGGCTTGACGGTTTTAATGGAAGTTTTTTTTTAATAGAATTGGGATGTTTTAGGGGGAGAGGTGATAGAGGTTGTGAGGGAATTTTTTCAAAGTGGAACAATACTAAAAGAGTGGAGTAAAACTTATGTAAGCCTCATCCCAAAGCAAATAAATATTAGTAAGTTGGGAGATTTTAAACTAATGGCCTATTGTAATGTCCTCTCCAAGATCATCACTAAGATACTTGCAAATAGATTAAAGAACAAGATGGGGAACATCATCAATCTAGCTCAAAATGCCTTCACAAGGGGTAGATCCATAGACAATAATATTCTCCTCTGCCAAAAAATTCTTAAAGGCTATAATATAAAGGCTAACATAAAGAATTGCAATATCAAGATAGATCTTGCAAAATTTTATGACTCTATCAGTTGGAGTTTTATAGCCAAAGTCCCCAAAGTAGTTGAATACCCTCCAAGATTTAGAGAATGGATTAAAGAATGTACATCCTCTTCCTTAATCCTACTGAATGGAGAACTAACCAAGATGATTAAAGATAGAAAAAGGCTAAGGCGAGAGGATCCCTTATCCCCTTACCTATTTGTACTATGCATGGAGGTCCTATCAACTATCCTAGATGGAAATACAAAGGAAAAGACTAGTTTCCAATATCACCCAAAATGAAAAGGTGCAAAATATCATACCTTGCTTTTGTAGATGACATTACACGCTTTTGTAGATGACATTATACGCTTTTGTAAGGACGGAAAACATTCCATCAAACTCCTTTTGCAAGCAATGAAGGAATTCAAGGTAGTTTCAGGTTTGAAAAGCAATCCTAACAAAAGTTGCTACTACCTCTCAGAGAACACAACGAAGTATATAGCTTCAGAAGCAATGGAAATAGGCCGAAACAAGGCCAACTACCTATAAAATACTGTGGAGTACTGATAACCTAAAAAAGAATCAATGTGGTAGAATGTAGGTCATTAATGGATAACTTCAACAAGAAAATCAACTATTCGTTCAACAAAGTCCTAAGCTATAGGGAAAGGTTGTAAATGGTGCAAAATATTTTGAGTAATTTGGCTACATAGTGGATCAACTACTAAGCATATCCTAAGAGTATCCTGAAAGAGATTTGACAAGAAGCTAGTAGAATTCCTATAGGAGGGTCAAAATAAAGCAAAATTCAATTGGAGTATAATTTGTCTACCAAAAAAGCAAGGAGTTTCAGGGATCTACTTAGCTAAACTATTCAACAAATCAGTTTGGATAGGAAATTATAGTGGCTATGCATTCAGAAAGAGGAATTGTGGGTTAAATAGGTGTTTAATGTCTACATAAAAGAAAGTAGAATAAGGAATTTGGAACTAAAGCAAAACATGTCATGAAACCTTTGGTAGACATTAGAAGCAAGAAAATGGATGCAGGAATTGGTCTTTCATAGAATTGGGAATGGGGAATCAACATTGTTTTGGTATGACAACTGACATAGGGCCATTGTACATTTAGCAACTCGTTTTCCCATACTAAGGGCTAGAACCTTCGATCATTGTACATGAGAACCATTATTGAGCAAAATAGGAAATGTATTTCATATTTATGGATAACATAAGCACGCATTCACGTGAATAATTGATTTATGTACACATTACAATAATTGGTTATGCACTCATTTGACATATTCCAGGGTAAAAATGATTTTAATGTGCTCATGATGTGAATAGTGAATAATATGTCTTCAAAATTGATTTGTGTGTATATAAATATTAATTTAAAATTTTTGGTAAAAATTTGGAAAAATTTCTAATATTTATGATTATTTTTGGACTACAAAAAGTGTCAAGTGACAAGACAACTGATAAATGGTAGTAGAATTAAGTTTCAAATGGCAGTACAAAATTATTGACAAGGGGCATTAGGATTTAATGACAAGTGTTATAGAAAAATAGGAAACAATTGGATTAAAAATTGGAAGACAAATGGACAAATTATTTAAAAGACCAAGTGGAGACCACAAGGTGGTGACACGAGGCAAGTGACAAGTGTCACTTACCTTGCCGCACACCTTACTTTTGTTACTTACAATTGCAAGACTATTGTTCATTTTCTTTCACCTTTTCTAAATGCTCTTTTATTCATCTTATTCATTTTTTCTTCTCTCCACTCACGACCCACTCACCCTCGCTCTCTCAACATTGAGCTTGTACTATAATCCTTCACCTTAACACTTCAACACCTTGTTATCTTCTTTATGTTGATAAAGCCCACTTCTATTTCATCTTGTTCTTGCATATATATGATGATCATGTGACATAAGGAGCTAGGGTTTCATGGTGATTGAAGAAGTTTTGAGCTAATTAAGTAAGTAGTTTATTGTTCTTCATGGTTTGTTTGATAGATATATTTTTTATGATAGTTTAAGAGGAGAAATGATTATGAAAATAATGTTGAAAATATATGTAACGTGGATCGAGAATGGATATCTTCATAAGTTGTTTAGATGTAAACATATGTGATGATAGTTGAAATTAAATGATAATGAAAATGGATTTTATTTTATACTACATCATGGAAGAATAAGTGGGCATTTTCATGTCACATTTTATGCTCATGATGAGTAATAGATTATGGAATGCTATAGTGTTGGATTGATAGTAAAAAAAAAAAGTGATTTAAGAGTGATGATTGTTAAAGAAGACATGAATATTTATTGATGTTCTGTTTTCATATAATGATAATTAATAGATTATGTATTATTTTATGAATGATTGATAATGAAATTGGTTTTAGAATGAGAGTTGATAATTGATGAATAAAGAGATGAATTAAAGTGAGTTTGAAGTTAAAGAAAAGGCAAGTGTAATGGCTTGAAAATAAAAGAAATAAGATGATAGTTTAGTGATAAAGTGAAGGTGATAAAGAAATTGAATGTGAGTTGAAACATTGATGAATATATATATACATTGATGTTCTGTTTTGTATGATTGAAAAACAATAACATATGGTCTATTTAATGAGTGTTTTTGAGTTGGAAATGAGATGAAAATGATGAGGAATTAAGCTAGGAATGATGAATTATGCATAAGGTGTTGAATGCAGTTAGTTAAGAGTTAGAAATCTAGAAGATATGGAAGTAAATGGCTGGAAAACTATTGGATGTAATAACCCACGATCATTGGACTAGAATGGAAAAAGGTGCTCGAAAGTTTCTATTGGTATAACCCACAATTGTGGGAGGTCGTCCATGATCGTGGGGATGGTTTTTACATGAATTACACTTCTTTTAAATGATGATTGAAATAACAAATGATTAGGTACTTTCCTATGATGCATTTAAGCTTGAATGAAGCTTGAAATGAACTTAGTTTGATGATGGATTAAGTGATTAAATATGTGATATGTTTATGGTGATAATTAAGGTTATAACTTAAGAATCGATTGTTATACATTAAGTGTTCAAATATGGAAATTTGAAGATGTTATAAAAATGAAAGTGATCCTATGAAGGCTAATGTGATTCAATGGAGATGTGTAATGTGTATTAAGTAAGAATGAATGAGAACTTGGAATTTTTGTGATCATTTAATGCTATAAAAATATTAGTGAATGATAGATTGATGAGTTTAAAATTATCAACTATATATGAGTTATGAACCTAAGTGCAAGCTAGACATACACAAATGATGATGTTTAAATGATTAAGAGATATGATTAAGGATAAATACTCGAAATAGTCAAATTGAGCATGTATTGTACATAACACATATACATATGTGAATGATTGATACTTATGGGATTGATTAAATTAGTAATGTGTGTACAACCCATGTACTACTTGAATATAGATACACAAGATTGAATATCACCATCCAAACGTTACCGAATCATAAAGATAAATGCCAATCTAAAGTGTACAGTGAGTCGACCTAGATGGTATTACATTGATTGATTATTCTATTTAAATTACTATATTGAATCATTATTGATGTGAATGTGTCAATTCCGAACATTGAAAGTTCGAGGTGTTTAATAAATGAGATTAGTATTGGAAGTGCTCATTGAATGTGAATGAAAAAGAAATCCGTGTACTTAACATTATTATTGAATACCAAACTTAGGTTCGATGAAATTGAAATGTGAAAACAATTATACATGAGGAATAAAAATGAATAATTGCATATGGCATGATAATTGATGCATTTCATTACATGATATGCATGATCAGATATAAGCAGTTATAATCGGAGCAGCCACCAAAAAAGAGCTTAAAGCTCAGAATATAGTAAGAGCCTCTAGCTCACTATGTATAATGAGCTCGGTATCCCCAAATGGGACAGTTATCAATGAGCCTGGTATCTCCAATAGATACGAGATAGTTATCAATGAGTCCAGTATCTACAATAGATAAGGGACAATTAAAAGGCACTCGGTCACAGCAAAGTAATAACTGAAATCGAGTCTCTCTCTCTCTCTCTCTAGTCTCTCTCTCTCTCTCTCTCTCTCACACACACACACACACACACAAATTAATATGTATTAAATGTATGATTGAGAAGAGTTATATGAATTGTTTTGAATAAGAAATGTGAAATAAGTGAACGCAAATGTATTTGATGAAATACGATAAATTTTGAAAATTATGTGCACTATGAGAAAATTTGAATTATCTGTGAAATTAAATTGTGAATTCCATATGTTTTTTGTTATGAGTAAGCCATTGATGATAGTTAGCTCACTGAGTTCGCAAAACTCATCAAAATTACAATGTGACTTTTCAGGTTTAGAAGAGATACCCAGTTAGACAAATTGGAGCGTAGCCAATAAATTCAAACATGAGCTAAGGGATCGGGATCAGTTTGCAACTGCATATGTATTTGGTCATTTTGTAATTGTATTGTATTCCACAATTGACGTTTATTGAATAAATGAATTCTGTATTGTAATGACATTATGATTGGATATGTTTTATAAATGAAATGGTTCAATCTAAATATTGATTTGCTTAAGACACATTTACAAATGATATGAGCCGTGAATGATTTTTGATATGCTTAAATGTGTTTGATGCTTGAGAAAATTTTATAATGAATTGCATTTGACTGCCTTAATGCACCATCCTTATAGGGTGTGTTCTCAAATGTTGTCAGTGCGTTCGGAAATATGCCTTATGAGGGTGGGATACTACAGTAGAAAGTAAAGGAGATCCAACACCTAAAACTAGTTGTCAACCCAAACACAAAGGTCAATAAACTGATTATAAACAATCAATGGTATTGATTTTACTATAATAGCAGAGGAGTGGAGATAATAATGAATAACATGCCTATATGCCAAGAAACAAGACAGGATGAAGTTCTTTGGAATGTGAATACATCAAAGTGTTAAATTCAAGAGACTACAGAAAGTTCCTCTAAAAGGAATCAAAAAGTAGAGTGAAGCGGAGCAAGTTCGTTTGGGATAATGATATCATCCGATACCATGCCTTCATCCTTTGGCTAGGAATTGTTAGGAGGCTTCTTACTAAAGACATGATTAAGTTCCAAATGGAGTCTTCAAAATGGGAATTGTGCAAATCTTACGCTGAAACATTAGATAACATCATAATCAATTGCAAGTACACTCGAAGCATATAGAGAAGAATACAACGAGTGTTAAACATAAAGAAAACAGTCAAAAACTAGGAAGAACAAATAGAATGGATAGTTGATATGAGAATGAGAAATAAGATAGATTATAAAATAGGGAAAATCAGCTCTGCAACCATGTTGTACACAATCTGGAAAGAATGAAATAGAAGAATATTTAGATAGGAGGAAAGAGATGAAGAACAACTATATCAGAAGATAATAGTCTTAATGCAAACTCAGCACAGTAGCAAGGAAAATAGCCATCAACCTTTCAATCGACATGAAGATAAGATGACTATTAGATTAAAATCATTTACAAGCTTGTAACTAGGACCACAGTGTTTACATGTTGATCGTATAGCTCTTTTGAATTTGAGTCAACTGTAAATAATCTTTTATTAATGAATTATAATAGCTTTTGGTAAGATACTTCTTCATTACCACTTATATTTATTACATCAACTTCTTTGATACTCTTCTCATTATACTATATCAAAAAAATTTAAAAGACAAATTCGAAACCTAATTTTAAAATATTCTCAAAATAATATCCTAAATAGTACTATTAATTGTAGATTAATAGTACTCATTATAATATACAATGATACTTGTTGAATGACACGGGGAAAGAAATTTCAATCATATCTTATGATGTGGACATTGATTAGAGTTGTTCCTTATTGATTATGAGGTGGAAACATGAATATTGCATATACCTTTCATAACTTTTTTAACTCTTAACTTTTTCAAGATTTATTTCTGTAAGGTTTGACTTCACACCCTTTCTCACAAGCATCAATAATAAAAAAATTGACTTTGTAATCAATAGAAGTAGTAGGAACTGTACTACCAATATGAAAGAATCAAATAACAAAAGCGAAGTAGAGTAAAACAATCAAAGCATACGTTCTAGGTTGCTCTTATATCTAATATGCAAAGGAAAGGATAAAAAATTTAAAACAAAATTTCATAAATTTATTCATAATATCCCTTCCAATACCATTTTTATTTTTAATTGATAGTAATACTTAATGGTCTACTAGGTATTTTCCCTAAACATAAATCACAAGAGGATCTATTATAAACTATTATAAATATATAAAGAAAAAGGTTCAAAGTTTGAGAAATTTTTTAAAAAAATGGTAATACTTGTTTTCAAGCTTAAGAGAGATGTAACGGTTTTTAAATTTGTGATTTAGTCATCCTCCTTGAAGCAAACTAAAATTACACAAATCCTTAATATGCCATAAATTTGTAAACATCAAAGAAAATATGTTATATGTCATAATTATTTAATGTATTAAACATTTTTTTGTAACAAAGCTAACCCCAAGTTGATATATTTATGATATCTAAAATAGCTACAAATTATCTAATTTCAGCCTTGAATTTAAGGTGGCCCACATCATAACTATAATATGATTGCATTGGAATCAGCTTAGAGATATGTAACCCAAACCTAAACATGCACACTAGTATCATAAGACATAAGGACCCCATAATAAAAGGGATAAAATAAAATTGTTATTTTGTTACTGCAAATTCCGATTTGTATACATAACCACTTATATCTGACTATTTCTTCCTTTTCGTCCTTTTTTCCTAATCCTGATTTGAGTGCTTCTTGAACTTGTCTAAGTAAGAAACCAAACCATTAAACAAAAAACGGAAAGAAAAAAATGGACATTTCACTGTACCAAATTCATACCTAAAGTTGATCCCCATCTTCTCCTTATTCATACAAGTTAGGTTGCTCCCTCAAACTTTGCCCTGCAAAGTATCTTCTTCTTCTCTCTCTGATGCTTGTTCTGGCATAATAATGACAAGCATAATATTCAAGTTATCATCCATGCATGTCAAATTGAAAATAAACACCAATCAAAGCAAAAGAAAGCTTATATTTTGTGAAACTTCATATGAGCATCACCAAGTCTGTTAAAGCAGCAGTTGAAACGAGGTAAGAACCCATAAGCAAACCAAGGCATTCACTTTCTCAAAAAAGTGAACTCATTGGTACAATGCAAATAACTCCAAACACAAACATCCATTGCATTATAAACAAGTTAATATATATATATATATATATATGGCTCCTAACTTGTTCCAAAACCACAAAAAAATGCCAAGATGTTTAAATTAAAACTAAAAAAACCTAACATTTGATAATAGTAATTCAGGGAAGTATACCCAAACCAATAAACCTGACCAAATAGTGGAGTTAAGAAGCACCAGTAGACAAATAGAGGAGAAAGAGATGTAAACAAAGAGAAGAGGTGAAGAAAATAATGGTTAAGAAGCAATAGTCCACCAATGCGGAAGCTAGTCGGGTGGGTAATTTTCATATTAGGATTGGGTCGGGTTAAATGTCAGGTCCAGGTCACATGATTTTTATTAGTCTACATAGGACAATTTTGACAATTCCAAGGGGTTTTTGTGGACAAGTTTAATCTATGGGGGCTTTTTCTGATAACCATAAACGGTAGGGAATTTTTGTAAAATTAACCTATAGTACATGGGGGTGTTTTTGTATTCTATTTCTACCGTTGTTTTAATCAAATTCTTTCCAATCTATAAATGTGTGTCACTTTCATTTCTCTTGTTTACGTTTTATTTTCTTCTTTAACCACATATGCCACCATCCTTTTCAAGCTTTGTGAGAAGACGCTTTGTGCTTCTGAACTTGTGAAATCAATCCTCCTAATTCTTTTTTCACTTTTTGTAGATAAATCTTTTTTAACCGCAACTAGGTCCCTCTTTTGCATTTTATTAATTTCCTGCCTTTTATCTTGTTTTATTTTATCCTTTGTTTTTCGTCTTCTAAACTTTGTAGTAAGACCAAAATTTTAAGAAATTCTTTATTGCTATTTTAAATTTCAAAAACACTAAACACATGAATAAAACAATATAACATAAACTAAAAAAATTTATAAAAATAATAATACAAACAAACAAACTTGATTAATTTAAATAAAATGTCGATTAATAATTTAAATTACAGAAAAATAAAAACTAGAATAAAAGCGGCTGTAGGGAAATTTTAAAGTTATACAATATGTATGATTATAAAGAATGTTAATTAAAATAATTAAAGAGTTAGACAAAAATAAAATATCAGTCGGGTCCAGAGCATATTAAATAAAATAGGTTATGCAAAATAGAGTTATGGATGACAATTCTTGCCCAATTTGAAGTTAGAGATGGATTTAATTTTCAACATAAATTTATTTTTAAAATTAATATCATTTTAATTTAATTCTTTTAAAAAAAATTTATTTTATTTTATAAATTCTAATGATTAAACTAAATCGATGTTATTTTGAAGTGATTCATGACCATCCTAAACAGTACGTGCAGAATAACAATATATTTATAAATGGTTTAATATCTGCAATAAGTAGTAAATGTGACATAACCATTAGCTTTTACCGCCACATTATAATTGTGATATGTATAAAAAGAAAAACAACCTTGATCTATCATCAATGCCGATATACTGACAAGTAAGACTTGCTTTTTATTTTCACAAAACATCAACAATCGTCTCAAAATATATTCATCTTTTTTCAATTTTAAATAGATGAAACAAATAATTAATTTTAGCTTCACTATGAATAATCTTCTTTATAAACATCAATCTCCTGACAACAATGTAAAATGTGTCCATGAAAGCCGAAAGAAACAAAGTCGATCTCACACTTAGCATCATATATGTACGATCACATTCTGGTTACCGATACGATATCTCGTCTTCCAACTTTAGAATAGTTACAAATATGCAGATAAAAGATAAGTAGCACGTAAAATAAAGGAGTGAAACACACGATATATAATCATTTAATTGATATAACATTGTGAACACTTGACATTAATTAATTAGAGTTTCCGACAGAGTCAACGTGAGAATTATTGAACTATAATGGTAGTATATGTCAAATAAATTAATTTAATATCTTTTTAGGAATTCAATTAAGAAGAGAATAAGTCTAGTTTAGGTAATTCAATATTTAAAATATCCCATCCTTCAAAGTAATCGTCAAACAAAAAGATCATTACCATAAATTGACTGAATCAAATAATAAATTTATTGATCTATCTTGTCATTTAATATTAATTTAATATGATAACAAACCAACTCTTTTGTTGATAGTAATAATAATAAATAAAGTTATCAATTTCTTATTTTTATTTTTATCATATTTTTATTAATATTCAGTAATTAACTTTTATTTTAAATTTATTAGATTCAATGCTAGCGCTAATTAATTTTTTTTTCATAAAGTTTTGCTAATCTCCGTGCTAACACTAAATATTTTTTCTTATCTTATCAATTTGTTCCAACTAGTGCCAAATTTTAGTTAGTAATTATTACTTTAAATCTTTGTGATTAATTTATTTTATAATTTTATTTATCAATAAAAAATCAATTGAATTAAATAATTGCATTATAGATAAAACTGAAAAGTCCATCATATTATTTATTTGTATTATTATATAAAAATAAAATTAATTTATTATCAATTTAAACTAATTAGTATATTATTAATCATTAATTAATAATTACGATATATTAATAAATATAAAAATCAAATTTACATATGAAATATTTAGTTATATTTTTTATATGGGTAATAATTTGTAAATATGATAATTTAAATAAAATAATAATTATAATCAAACATTTATTATCACTAAAAATCAATAAAAATAGTTATTTATTATGTATAATTATAAATGATGTGTGAAAATTTGTTCTTTCTATTTATTATATTAATAATAAACAATTAGGTGAAAAAGTTAATTTATTATAATATAAAATGCCATGTATGTTTTTAATCAAAAATTGACGAAAAGAAGGTTTTGAGAATTTAAGATCACATAAAAGATGGCTCGTGGCTGTGTTTAACCTTTGAGGTCCCAATTTTTAGGCCTATGAGTAAAGCTCACGCAAGTGTAGGGGATTTATACTCGCCCAATAAACACAAGACAAATCATTTCACAGGGAGCCAATCTGTAGTACTTTATGAAGACGTTCGATGAAAATATGGGATAAGGATAGATTTGTCCGCAAGGGAGAGATAGGGTTGTCAGAGAGAATAGACAAAGATCACCATAGACAAAGGGACCCGAGGTGGTTTCTAGAAATGAACAAGGATAAGGATGCGTTGAATGGTTTAGCTTTTCACTTTTACAGATATTTGTATGTGAGAATGAAATAGTACAAATAATTAGAATTCAATTTATATGCCGTTTTTAGGAACACCCCCATCAAGATCTTAAAAACCATTTCCACAAAGACGAAAGTAACTAAAAGATTACAACTGTTCAACTCCATCGCCATTTTTTCAGGTCAAGGGAAGAAACTACAAGAGTGTATCTGCCAATGGATGACATTAAGTTTGGCAATTCAAAGCAGTGTACTTGGCAAGCCCAATTACAAAGAAAAGATAAGATCTAAGGGATGATTTTTAAAGAACCAATTAAAAAAATGCACTGCAAGTTCAACAGCTCCTTCCCACCAAGATTTTGCTTCAAAGACCTGGTGGCAAACATTTGAACATCCTTTTAATTTGAGCTACAATCACATTTTCTTTAGGACTTCTACTTTTAGAACACATTGGGGAGAAGAGAAAAAAAAATAAAGGAATTTCATTTCAGGGGATGAAGAAAAGAGAGCCCACCCGAGGCCGAGAATAAATAGCAAAGTTGTTACTTCTTCTCCTCCAAAATCCTAACAGCTACTTCTGAACAACCTTGATACATGATAGTAAGTAGCAGCATGAGCTACGGATTGAAGGGGGGCTTTTTTATATTTAAATTATATATATATATATATATATAAATAAATGTGAATCCATGTCGCCTCCACCTAACTCATTGGTGGTTTGGTGGGAAGGGAAAAGAAATCTTCTCCAACAGCAACCAAAAACTGAAGCAACCATGCCATACATTTCTTCCTTATGCATAGTACATGTACAAGCTGTTTGCGGCAGCACAGGCGATAGAGTTTTCAGTAGGATGCCATGCAAGGTGCAGCAATTTAGTTGTGAAATCAAAAGAATTGCCATTTGCATCTACTCCTGGGCTTTCTCCACCTGTCAATTCAATTCACAAAACTCCATAAGAATAACAAGAAAAGAGGGTAAGAGTACCTAAAAAGGAGGCAATCTGAGGGCACTGACCCCGTCTTACAACACGTGTTATGCTGCTTAGGGATCTGGATGGCCTCGACGGTGTCTGAACTTGTCTCCTAAAAGTTATTAAATTTGTGGAAATTCATTACTTATCACTGTCTCCAAAATCATTCCTATCATCACTCACATCATTGCACATAATTTGAAGAATACCTCATAGGATTTTTACTTGCTTCCAGAGTTGTTGCCTCAGTACTTCCCGGGGCACAACCAAAAACACGAAACAAATTGCTGAAAGTTACATGAAACAAAAGTCTCAAACTGTATGTACAAGGCCTTCCACGCTACGCTTACTTAAAAGTATAGCAAGTACCTGTAAGACCCTGTGGCCACTCGCAATCCATCTCCACTCAAGCAACACTCGAATTTATCAAAGATTGAATCATTCTCATACAAGTCACATAGCTGAATACATTGAATTGATGTCACAATCAACGCGGGAAAAAATACCAACAGCATCTTCGTTTGATACTTGTGTTAAGTCAGAATCTCACCTTAGGTCTCAAGTATTCATGAACCTGGAAGGTTGCAACTGGACCTGAATCCATATTGATGTCCCACAACTAAAAATCAAGAAACTGAGACAAATGAGAAAGAAAGAAGTAGCCAAAATGGAGCTCCAAGAGGACATCTATGCAGAAAAAGCGCTCACGGTGTCAGAAAGACATGGATGATGTCACTATGTCAAAAGTGTTACGTGGTCTCATTACGAACAGCTTTGTCGACTTAATTAGTACCGCTTAGAGAGTAGATATCAGGACAGAAATCAATTCTCGCTATCTGGTTAGGACACAGAGAGAAAAGTTGCAGGAGAAAGACCGGGGTAGGGAAGGAGAGCCAGGAGAAGAAGAACAAATGGAATGACTGAGTGAGGGTGAAACTTAAGACGTACAGGAATTTTTCATGCCTTGAAATGATTTTTGTGTATATACGCTCAAAATATAAGCAAAGGGTCAAACCTTTAGAGTCATGTAATCACGGCTTAATATATTTCTTCCATCCTTAGCAAATTTGATATCTGAGATTGAAGCAATAATCTCTGTAAAAAATGATCTAGATCCCGGTGCCTCCTGTTCCTCGAACCTGCATGCATGGTATATGACCAGTTAGTCAGTATTAATGAGGAGTAAATGGCTTGGTAATTAACATATCATCCTTAATGTAATAATTTTCAAATTATTGAAGCAAGCTTTCCTATTCCTTGATACCTGCATCTAGTTTTATATGACCATGCACTAAAAGATGCAATACAGAAAGCACCTAAAAGTACTTACAATTTGGCATGAGAATCACATAAAGCTGATTGCCGCAAATCAATGAGTCGGACTGAGCCTTTTGAGCTACTATATGCTAATGTATTACAATGACTGGGATGAAATTCTGCCGATGTTATAACCTCTGTCGAAACAAAAGAAGATAGAATCAAAATCAGATGATGAATAACTAACAAGGAGCTTTGCAATGCAAACAAACAGTCAAGAGGGGCAAATTTGACAGTAGCGTATGAGTATAATGCATAAATTGTCTGGAATTTCAATGTGATACAAAAGCAATTATAGCATGCAGAGTAAGAACAAGTTGATTTCAAGATTAATCGCTGCCTCTAAAAGTCTAGAAGTTTAGAAAGAAGGAAAACAAGAAGACAGAATTAGAAAGAGAGAGGGACAAACCAGTGCCAAATCCAAAAAAGGTACCACATTCCACTAAAAATTTAACAATTCTGTACATCAACATAATATAAAGCTTGCTAAAACTCTTCAGAGGTTGAATGGTGTACCAGTTAGGTCCTCCATATTTGCAGGTTTCACATCTACAATATTGAAGCTTTGGTTGCTAATTTCTAAATTCCAAAGATTTATTCGCAGGTCATCAGCTGATATAAAAGTCTCGCCATCACTGGAACATGAGACAATAGTGGCATGATGAGTAAAGTATCACTAACCCGCACCTAAAAGCTGAAAACTGTAATGCATAAAAGCATTATGCACACACTAAAAGAGAATATTTTTCCTAAAAAGCTGGCAAACAGAGCAGTATCAGAAAGATGATGCATTACTGTAGGTTGTCTTTGTTTATGCTAGTTTGGCTATTAAAATCTACTTTATTTTTGTTGTTTTTAAGGTTTTACTTTCCACAATCAGTTTTAAAATATGGTTGCTAGCAAACAGGAGTACATGATACATATAACTGGAAGAGGAATATAATCACCTGTTGCTTGAAATTGAATTGATATGATAGTCATGAGCATGAGCATACACCCTTCGGCATCTAGCCACCAGGCTAGTCTCAGAGCTAGTTACCTAAGTGAATGTAAAGATATGGGTCAAATTTCCAGAAGGTCAACCAAGTAACAAAATTTAAATAGACCTTTTACAACAGAAATTTTCTATTTGACAGCCCTTGCCAATGCCACAACAATAACCATGTTGGCGGAACCTTAGCCATAAACAAAGTAGCATGAAGAAAAGCACATCTCCTGAAGTACCTAAAAGGTCAGCTTTCCCAATTTGTTACATTTCTAAGTTAACAACCAAAGCATCTCAGCCTAAAAATATCTAACTTATATGGACAGAGGATGATAGCAATTCCTCCGTATATACTTCTATTGTCAAACAAAAAAGCAATATAACATCTATAACATATTTAGCAGCAAGTGGAGACGTTATTCCCTCAACTATGCTGTTTTTAGGTATAACTACGGGTGAATTTGTAGAAACGAGAAATCTAAAGAGTTCAAATATGTAGCTAATCAAGGAAAGCTATAGTACAACTACCAAAGGTAGACGCAGAGATGGAATGCCCCCAGGTGGGAATGCAAAGTCATTGCTCACTGAACTGTATGACCTGTCTGGGGATCCTCCATTTGCCAGATAAGGTCTTGCACTGCTTGAGCTTGAACTACCAACACTACCATTTCCTATAGCTTTTGAAGGATCCACATTCATGTCAGAAATTTTCTTAACCTTCTTTTCTTGAACCTGTGCGATTATTAAACAATATGAAAAGACGTAAGTGGTTGCAGTAAATAGAAAACTGCGGGCTTACAGTCAGTGCTATAAAATACAAAAATCAGGTGATATGACATTGAAGTCTCTCCAGAGAGTCAGCCATTATGCACTTGCAAGCCCTAAAGTTAAATTGAGAATCTCATACAAGTAATTCAGCTCACTAATTCATTGTCCTGGATCCTCATCCACTAATACACTATCATCAGCAATACAAAGATGTGCCATTAATAGGCTATAATTGCCCTAATTTAAGATGCATACCCAGTAATTTATGCCCACAATATACTATTCATGCCTTACCCCTAACATACATGAACCTTCATATAGGTTAATAATTTGTTTCCCAACTCAATACCAGCACTCAAATGCATCTACCTGCCCACAATCTCTACATCTGGTAGAAAAATGCATAATAGAACTCAGTATCAATCAATTATATCTCAAGCAAACTTCAAAACATCATTCCTTACCTTCCAAAACTTGATGGTTTTATCATTGGTAGATAAAAGAAAAAGAGCACCATTGGCAGTTTGACACCATCTGATCTTGTTGATTTTCTCCTCTATTTCCAAACTCTTGAGATAATCAAACTGGTAAAAAAGATAAAAACATAGCATGAGCACTGACCGAGGGGCAAATGAAGAAAATTAGCATATAAGAAGTTATATCACCAGTACTGCTGAAAAATCACACCTCAGGTTCATGGCTCTGAAACTCCGTTTTATAACGAAACTCAGGATGCCTGCTAGGTGGGTAATCCATTCTCTCCATATCCCTTCTTAATCCTCCATGCTACAATACATGGCAAAAATATACTTTAAGATGGCACTTAACAGCAAAAAATATTAACTTAAAGTAACCATAAAAAATATGTAAAAACTGGACTGAATAAATGAAGCCTAAGAGGAACCAGGAACGCACATCCTTTGTATCTGTCCTCTCAAAGAGGACCACCCTACCCCCACGGTCACCAGTAGCAAGATGATCGCCAGTTTTATCAAATTCAATGGCTGAAATAATATCAACTGCAGAAGTAGAAACAAAAGAAAAATTATATATCTGTGAAAGAATGTCACTAAATATTGTTAAGTTTAGAGGAAAATGCACTGTCTCATTATAATTTACTGTCCATCCATACTACAACTGCGAAACCTTTTAGGCTCTTCCCTTCATATACTTAGTTTCAAGGATTTAAAGTCATGAGCAGATTGTAGTTTCAAGGATTTAAAGTCATGAGCAGATTGTGTCTGCGACCACAGCGTGACCTGCTACTCTCTTTTTGCATTTTTTTTCTGTTATACTCAATTGCAAAGCTGACAATTTAAATGGACAACATTTGATTTCTGTCAGAAATGAAACTAGATTTGCATGTTTGGATATTATAATCAAATATTCAACCATCTGAAAAGGTAAATAATTACAGAAATTTTCTACTGAGACTGTCATTCCTCAAACTTAGTCTTCATAGAACTATCCAAACTTTATATAACATTGCATTCATTCTTGTCTAATCTTAAGTGGATAGTTTCTAGACATACAAGAGAAAGGGCATATGCACAAATACTGTAAAGCTGAACCTCAAGTGAAGATACTGAATGATAGAACTCTTCAACATTTTCCTTTTCTCAAAGATATCAAAACTGAGGAGTGACACTTTTTGACTTCAATATTACTTTTTACAAATGCTTCACTCTAGGCAACTTCATCTCATGTTTTCTTGGATCAATGCCTCTTTGAATGCTATCTCAAACATTTCACAATGCAATCATGCCCCCTTTTTCTTTCTCCCTATATCAAAGAGAAGGTAGAGGAGGATGCCCATCTAGGCACATTCATCATTGGGGCCAGCAATTGGTTGCCCTTTAACATGATATCTCATGACAAATGACCAATCCATGCCTTTTGCAAGAATCATTGGAAATATCCTTTCATAGGAGCAGTCTTTTACCTTATTTCAAACAAATTTTAAAAGAATGCAACAGATCCAAATGACTGATCCTTCAACCCATATATTTCATCATATCAAATTGTATTCCTAAAACAGGTACATTTTCCATCAGAAATTGCAACCACAATTAAAACTTATGTGCTTTGTAAGCCACTTTCAAAATGAAACATTTATCTTTTCAAGAGTTAGGTTTGAGAACAAGTTGGGAGGATAAAAATAACCACTAAGAGTATGTCTACTTTAGAATAGAAAACCACAAAGTGAAGTTGCTGCATCGATTAGAATTGCTGAGTAAAAACAAAAACTTCAACTAGTAGTAGTTAGGATTTGTCATAATCTGAATTGTACTTGAGCTGTGCATAGAAAAGCACGGGGATAAATGCACATGCATCTACTTAAGAAAGAAGAAATGTTTGAGCAACTTAAAGTAAATGCCGGAATCTGGAATAGAGAAACCATCATCCACAAAGATGAAATCATACTCACTTGGGCAAATGAGAAACAAAAATACGCGTCTCGACCAGTACCCATAATTTGTCCCTTATTAACAATAGCCAACTCCGCCAAGCTCTTTCCCACACTCTCCTCCCTCAAATCTGATAAACACTCGACCTTTATCGGTCATTACACTTGTTTAACTTGCAATAGAAACCCCACAAAAAAGTGAAAAACACTCATTGACCCACAAACCTAAAAACCGATTCCCAATCGACCCACGATCCATTTCGGATCTACAAACCGAGAATAGCCAAGTGACAACACATAACATCAACTGGATCCAAACGAATAGAGACCTACAGATAAACCTCAAATATGTGTTCATATAGGTGAAATTACCTTCTTGTACTTCTTCGCCGGCGGTTCGTTCGCCGAAGACCTGAGAGAATTTCCACTCCAGAGGCTGCGGTGGGCCCGCCGGAGCTGCTGGGACCTCATCGCCACCGTTCATGTTCTCTTGTTCTCGCAACACTCTCTATGTGTTCTTGCTTCAGCGATCAAATCAGCCGCCCGAGATTTAACTCTACCTCAGACACACGACCAATCAGAAAGATCGCATCTTTAGCTTAGAAAGAAGGAAAAACCGCAAAACCCATCAAGTGATTTTCTTTTCTCTTCCTCTTCTTGTCAAATTTGAGGTTTTTTTTTTCCCTCAATTAAACCATTGAAACAGAGCTTTTTGGATTAGTTTAGTTCTCCCTTTCTCTCTCCCCTCTTTTTTATTTTATTTTTCTTTTCTTTCTCTTCCCTTTCGAAGCAAAATTCCACTTTATTTCTCTTTTAAAAAAAAACCTAAATATTAAGAAAAAAATGGACTGTTCTGTTATCACTCTAGAAGGAGAAAATAGGGATTTTAATGATCTTTGTTCTTCCAGTTAAAACACTCTCTAATTCTCTCTCAATAAGAGCTTTTTTTGTTTTGTTTTGTTTCATTGGCTGCTGACGTGTTGGGTTGCAATCGGATTGGCCTGTGAGTTCAAGCAAGTTCGGTAATTTTGGGAGTACACTATAGGGGGGAATGACATGTTTGTCTTTTTGTTTTTTTGTTTTTTGTGTTATGGTGAGTTCCTATGGCGTAAATATTAGAGAAGCTAAATTCTAACAGGAATAGTTACGTCTATTGCATGGCCTTCATCACTAGCTCATGCGTTTTTATCCACTTTCCAGGGTTCACAGGGCTTAGAGTTGGAGGCTACTGAGGGGCAGACACAGACACAAAGCTCTTAATCTAAAATGAAACTATTATTAGGGTTCATTTGCCGATTCGTATGTTTTAACATATGTTGTTATCTTTCCTATTTAATGTCTTGCAAAATTTGTTAGGCTAAACTTATGTGTATTAGTGGGGTATTTGTGTGTTTCTCCGTACCACTTTTGCATATTTTAAGGATCATTAGTTTGTATACAAATACAATACAACACAAGTATACAAATCTGACCACCAATTCAAATATTGGTGATGTAAAACAAAACTAAATTTTCATTCTAAAATTTGGACTCATCCACGAGTGAAAAGTTCTTGCTCTACAATGACCACCTGATCTTGTATTAGAAGCATATGAGACTTCGAGGTCGATTTCAGTGAGCAACAAAAGATTGCATCTTATTGGTTGTACACTTCCCCATTTCCTTAAGCAGCTGGGTAGATATGGGAATTCTACAGGCCAGCCTCAAAGTCTTAATTTGTCAACCTAAAAGGTTAACGCATGAGTAAAAAGTTTCCAAGTTTATGAGTTGCATCTCATATTTTGAAGCCTTAATAGTAGCTAGACGATGAAACCTTCTGATACAGTTCCAACAAAAAGCAGGAAATACGAAAGACTCCATTAGGGTTGAATTTGAAGAAGCTTTTGGGCCACTGCTCGCCAAAACCAATAGTGTACTGATTTCTTTTTCTAACCAATCTGTAGAGTTTGGTCGCAACCCAATCACCTATAAAATTTTAGGCCCAACGACAATAACCATACCATTCTACTAGCTTTCTCCTCTCACCGAAACCAAGAAGCCCAAATTAAACTAAACCTAGGGTTTCCTCGGGCGCTGATTTCATCAGCCATACCGCGGAGCAGAATTACACCCAATTTCAGCCTGTCTCTGTGGACAAAACCGAATTCCATGGACTGTCTATAAAGCAAGTTCTGATACTATTTATCTCAAGCAAGGAGTCCACGGCAATTTCAGTATAAATAGTCCACCATTAGAGCTTATATCATAACTCAAAGAAATGGAGATTACTATTTAGCAAACTAATCCTCTCTAAGTTTCTTAGTCTTAAGAGAATAATGGAGTTAACCTTATAAGACGTTGATTTCCTTTCTCGTTGCTTAAAACTGTGACAAGAAGTCTCTTTTAGAGTAAGTATTCACTTCATTAAGAAAATAAACAGAATTTTTTAAAAATAAATCCCAGGACTCGCTTATGTAAAACTTTTGATATATATATATATATATATATTAATTGTATATTATGAGCTATCATAAGATTAATTCTGGTTAAAGTGATCTATTAAAGTTAATAGATCACTTTAACTTTAATAGACTTCTATTAAAGTTAAAGTGATCTATTAACTTTAATAGATCACTTTAATCAGACTTAGCACCTGTTTGGTTGGGCTTTTGAAAGGTGGAAAAACACTTTTTTTCACCGCAAAAGCTATTTTGAAGAAAAATGAGTGTTTGGCTCTAAAATTTAAAAGCACTTTTTAAATAGAAATAACTTTTTAAGAAGCTAAAATACAACTTTTTAAGAAGCTCAAATTTGGAGCTTTTTAAAAAAGCCCCTCATCTTAGCTTTTTCGGGTAGACTTTTAATTTTAAAAATTGCGTCGTTTACGTTTATAAAGTTCGAGTCGCATGTCTCTCTACTTCTGCTCCAATTTTTCCCCTCTTCTTTACGTTGTTCCTCCTTACGTTGTTCATCTTTAAACATTGTTCTTCTTTGGTTTTGTTCTGTTTACAAAAATTCATCTTCTCAACCACTCCATCATTGTCTCCTCCGATCCCATTCAAGCTCTCTCCAACATGAACTTCCCCACAACTCTCTTGGGTATCGACTAAAACTTGTTTTGGTTCAAGTTTTTCGATTCTCTTAACAATCTTTGCGATTGTTTTCTTACCCCTGAACCCGCTTTCCTTGCGCAACAGAGCCTTATCGGCCTTTTCTTGATTAGCATTCTTTAAAGGGCCAGTGTTTCTTGATTAGCATCAGAATCAACCAAAGAAAAAAGAAAGAAACAGTACCACCAGACGATTGAAACAGATCATTTCATGAGATCTTCTACTACTGATGGTGATGATGGTTGTTCTGCATGAACTGTGGAATCAGACTGTTGAGCTTGAACGGAGGCGGATTTTGTGGTGGGTGTCGAGGATGAGAACATCCCAAGTTCAAGCTAAGCCCCAACCCATCATCCTTCTCACCCACCATCTTGTTCTGCTCTGCTCAAGAACAATATTTTTCTCGGCCAAATTATTCTCAGAGCTTACCAAACAAAACCAATCAATTGGCCCTCCCTTTTCTCTGCCCCAAGTGTTTGTTTTTGTCCTGATATATTCTCCCTACCTATTGTTTGGTTTCTGAGAAAAGCAAAATGGAAAAGGATGGTAGAAAATGGCCGGGTGTTTGCAGCCAGAGGTGTGACAACCTTTTGCTTTCTGCAGGACAGTGAAAGGATGGGACTACTCCATGTATAGAGATACACAGATATAGATGAAGAACAACAATACAGAGATAGATAGATAAAAAGTAGAGAGGGACAGGTTGGGTATAGAATCAATCATAACTTGTGTCAGTAACCCCCCATTGGCTCATACACAAAACTTTATATACATACACTATATAAAAGGGTTAATTAAGGATTCATTTATAAAGGGTTAGTTTCAATAAAGGGGCCGGTGAATGAAGCTTAGGTAATATATTGCAAATTTTTTTTATTACGATAAATAGTTTATTATGTATTTAATTATTTATATTTATTCAGTTTGAATATTTATTTTGAGATTATAATATTATTTAACTCTCTTACATATTTTAATATTTATTTTTATATTAATTTTATTTTCTATAAAAAAAATGGGACATTTATTTAAATAATTTTCTACAAGATGGTTATCTAAAATTTCCTACAAGATGGTTATCTAAGAAATAGGTAACCGTAAATATAACATATTGTACTTTGCATATTATTTAGTATACTTTAAATATTATTTATATGTATAAATAATTTTATTATAAAATAAAATATAGTTAAAATTAATAAAAGTGCTTTTTATTTTTATGTTGCCAAACAGTCTACTGTATGAAGCTCTTTTTAAAAAGCTACTTTTTTAATTGATAGCCAAACAGTCAACTGGCTTTTTAGAAAAGCTCTTCTCAGAAAAACTCTACTGACAAAAGCTCTACTGATAAAAGCTCTACTAATATAAGCTCATCCAAACAGGCACTTAATGCTGTGACTTATAAGTCACAGCCGTGCATGTATAATTGTAATTAATTAATATACTTAATATTAATATATAGTACTTAATAATATTATTATAATAATTTATGCACAATTAACGGTTGTCACTTATTAGTCATAGCGTCATAGCCGTGAAGAGCTATATATTTATCATTTATTGTTGCGTGTTAAATAACTCTTGCGTCTTCCATTAACTTTTATTATTAGTTTCGAATCAAAAACTGTCACAAATATTATACAAAGTCGAAAAGATCTACCAATAAATTTTGCTAATATCTATAATATTTACTGCAAATCCATCTACCTAATTAATATATGATTCTCCATTTGCTGCATCTCCGTTTTATTATTAATGTATGTTGTTTATTATTACTTTTAAATCAAAAACTGACACAAATATTATACGAAGCCGACAAAATCTATCAATAAATTTTGCTAATATCTATAACATGTAATGTAAATGTATTTACCTAATTAATAAATGATTATGCATCTACTGCGTCAGCATTTTATTATTAATATATGTTGTTATTAATTATTCCACGTATTGCTTGACGTAAAACAGTAAAACAGATATAAGTAGTTCAATTCAGTTTCTTCTTCTTCTTCTTCTCCGAAACCTTCTTGTATACTAATTCCTCCGGTTTCGTCTCTTTCTCTCCTATCAACTTCTTCTCTTCTTGATCTTTCCCCTTGGTTTGACCTGTTTGTTTAAATATGTTAATGATTTCTATTGTTCAGGTGAATCAAAGATAGCCATGTCAACTTTCTGCTATTCAAAGAAATAACCTAAATCAGTTGATGATCATTAGAGTTGGAATACATCGTTATCGTTTCTGAAGATAAAACTTTTGTGATTTTTTCGCCATGCACCTCTGTTTCTTATTAACTTTGACATTTATATATTTTCCTAACCTCCGTTATTTCAGTTCTAACTATAATTTCTATGTTTTTGGTGTGTAGGTAGATATACAAATTACACTAGTCAGTGTTCAACACTTGGCTGAGAGAAACATATCAACTATTGTTATACGTGAAGAAAAAAATTGTAAGAATCTTTTGTTATTTATCGACTAAATATAGTTTTTCATGTTTTAATATACGATTCGTATGAGTTCTATTATTTTGCCCATGATGTTGGTAGGTAAAATCTAACTTTTCAATGCATCTATACAAAGTTACGACATGCAGATAATGTTAATTTACTTGATTAAGAAGGTAATTGTTTCTCGTTCTTATCTTTAGTTGAAATGTAATAACTATTTTTTAATTATTCTTGAGTTTTTCTGCTTATGATTCTTGACAGATATACGTGTTTTTGTTTTGATCCCTACAAATGACCCATTACATTAGGTAAGATTTGGCATTGTTATTAATTTTTCTCATGCCTTATTTTTTATGTATCTTTTAGTATTATATATGTATGAAATATGAAAATTTATTTGTGCATTTTTTGACATATAATTTTATTGGTTACAACTACATATTTGTGTTGGAATATTTTTTTGGCGTATAATTTTATTGGTCAAAACTGCATATTTGTGTTGGAATATCTGTTCATATTTGTATCTTCTAATGTATTATAATATTTGACACGTGCAAAATTTACATCCAGTTGACTATTAAGCTGCATTTAAAAAGCCTATCAAGGCTGCTCCATATGTATTTCATACTGGTTTTTACAATTTATTTGTTTCAGTTTCTCTTTTCCCTTTGTTTCGGCAATTTTCTCATAATGTTTTTTGAGAGTTATTGCACAGGAAAAGCGATTTTGTACCCTCTGTTGTTGGTTCTAGCAAAACTCATACCAAGGGAAAATTAGGTCACTAACTAAATGTAATTTACTGATGATTAATGTTGTAATTTGTTGATAATTAATGTTGGTAGATTTCAATGATGTTAATACACAAGATAATGCCCAGCTCATGTAGATTTTAAACATGTCAAACTTTAGCAAGTTTTTAAACTTATTTTTTAAGCTTTTAAAATTTATTGATAACATTAATATAATTATCTGTGGCCTTATTTTTGCCTTTTTATTCATGTAAATGATTTTTTAATTTATATTTCTCAATATGATAATATGGTGTTGTGACAAAAACGAGGTGTATATATAATTTTATCCTTTTCCCTTTTTACATTTGAGTGTGGCCAATTTTTTATAATTAAAACAAGAACTATTTTTATTTTAAGGTGCTATGGAGTTTAAACATAAAATTTAAAATATCATTAAATATTGATTCAGATTAAATTATATGTGATCATGATTCTTTAACTTCCTCGCACTGCCTTCAATACAAACAAAAAGAGATAGTTTTCAATAGATATAAACAAACCATATATACTGAAGGAAGGCAATGTGCCAAGTTGTATTCTATTTCCAATTTTGTGTTTATCTTATGTATTCATTTCTAATTTTATTTTTAGCTTTAGCTAATATTTGACGAGAATAGCTCTCATTGCAAGAAATTTGTTAGGAAAAAAAATTCACCAACATTAAAATTCGCTATGTCAAATTCCATATGTTGACGTCAATAAATGTTATAAATGATGTACTAATGAAAGCCAGATTTAAAAACAAAAAACTTAACAAATTCTAGATGCTTACGGGCATTACATGTTAAGACAGCCATGTACATTCTTAATTAATTATTCAATTTTTTGTTCTTTCCTTTAACCAACTTTCTCATCTTAAAAAAAAAAAAAATAAACTTCTCAAGAAATGTGCTACATCGTGTCTAACATAAATCTTCCAATAAATAAGCTGTCGATTTCGAAATACAATCTTTGAAAAGATACTCATATTTAAAAATGGCAATGTTATAAATCAAATTTATTCGATTGTTACTCACAAAATCTAAAATGGAGATCTTCCACCAAATATCTTGTCAAATCGTCTTCCCGAATCGACTTAGCTGAATCAAATTAGAAAAAATATAAGGAAGAAAATTCCTCTTTTGTAGAATCAGATCACATATTTCTCTTTTTCTAAGGTTTAGTTTTTTTATCCGCGAAGAAGCAAGATTGTATCGATCAAAATATGTAATGCCATTAATATTATTTTTGATCACAAATAAAATTTTGAAAGAAGACTTCCTTAAACCTAACTGTGATAATTTTAAGTTGGTTAAACAATGAAATTGGCAGCAACAAATTATGCATGTTCATGGGGCGTGAAATGTTAAATCACACTCGTGACTGTCAACATTCTTAATAAAAATTTGCCTTTATTTCTTTGAAAACAACTCTCTGATTTTGAAAGGAAAATAAATTTCCCAAAAAATACGGTCCATCTTGTTAGAAAATGTGATCTTTCAACAATAAGTCGTCAATTTCAAAACATAATCTTTCACAAATACGCTGCTTATTTAAATGACATGTTATAAATGAAGTTTATTTACCTGTTACCCACGAAATCTAAAAATAGAAATCTTTCATCATATTTATTTTGTGTATTTGCCCTCATCTTCCTCATCGTATTCATATTATTTTAGCTGTTCAAGATGAGTAACAAAAGAAGTGCTATATATTAATTAACTTTTTCATTTTTTATAACCGATGGTAATTATTTACAATATTATTTGCATATATCTGTTGTGAATTTCGTTTTTGGTATTTGTTATGTCTATTTTAAAGCTTTGTTCTTCTTTTAATTTATTTTTCTCTTGGTTAAAGATTTTTTGCCTTAAACAAGATTATTAGAAGTTCAATTCGTGAAAATTGTAAGTTACCGTATATACCTTTTCGTTTTACATGTATTTCATTTTTTATCCTTGTTAGTTGATTATTAATCATACTCAATTTTTTTAAATTCACACTATTCATTGCGCTTACCTTGCAAGTAGCCGTATCTACAATGCCAAAAAATTGTGAACAATTTGTACTACTTTTTGATGCAAGTATGTTGATTTCTTCCATAACTCCCTTGATAGCCCATAATAGTATAGCCTCTATTTATGAATTATATACTATTGTGTCATCTCAGCTTTGTTAATTAATATTTTTCCATTAAGAGCTTTTAATTAGATTTAGATAAGTTACTTTATTTAACTTTGTCATGTATTCTTTTATAATTTGTTATTTTTACCTTATAAGGTTTTTTCAGGTCTGCTTTAATTTTCATAAATATTCTTTTATCAACGATGAAAATTGTTACCAGCTATTACCCGTCCAGACTTTACAGAGCTTTTGTAATTGACCTACCATCTTTGTTTTCCTTTCTATAGAAGGTAATATTGTTAATCATATGTCTCTTATTTATATGGTTAATTTTATTTTTATTTTATCTCGTTATTGACATCTTTATAGAAAATTCTCATTTTAAAACTTTTTTAACATACATAAGCTTATTACTACCGGCACACTTATGTTATGCTTTTTACGCTTTGTTATTTTTCTAACGTCCTGCCTCCTATTTACTTATAATTTAAACCTTCATTATTATTACAGGGTGTTCAACCATTTTTTGAATTTTCATAAATCACCATGATGGTATGTTCATTAGATTTCAAAAAATCATTAGAATTCTATAATTCACATAATCATCAACGAATCTCATCCTTTCGATTTCACCTTTTGTCCATAAGATCAACAGTTAAAAATGGCTCCTCCTCATCAAGGTTTTCATTTACTGTGTCGCAACATTCTAGCTAAGCCAAACCATAGTATCTTACCTTAACCCCGCCAGTTTCTTTAGAAATAGGGTCCACTAGAAAGTCTCCTTTAATTTCAAGCACAGATTGGACCATTGAATGCGAGATCTATCTCTTTTGCGTTCCCCACTAATAGAATGTCTTTTCAAAACATCAATCGTTATGTAATGGCAGCCAACAAAACTTTATTCCCATCGACTTCCATTTCACACCGTCTCATGACAACTAAGTCAATTAAAATTTTTCAACCATAGACCCCTCAACCTTCTTTCTTTCGATCACTAGCTATGTTTTTTTCTCCAGAAAAACCTATAAATTTGACAACTGGAACAAGTCTTTCTTACCATTCCTAAAATTCTAAAGAAACCCCTACGATGAGATGATTTATAGGTCATATATGCGACTGCCTCTTGGTGATCTTGTGTCTACCATACCACTTCATCTTAAGCGACGTCACATATTTGTATCAAATCGGTTTTAAATTAAGAGTTAAATTGAACACTATGCAAAATCTTGTTTGTATCATAATGAAATCATTTTCTCTACTAGAAGACCATGTACTCTTGTTCGTGTTATAATGAAGTTCTTTTCTACCATGTATTTTTTACATTAACAAAACAATAATTTTTAATTATCACATTAAGGAAAAATAATATAATTTTAAAAAAATAATATGTATTCTTTAAAAAATGAACAACACTAGTAGCTTATAATGCTTACCTTGTTTAGAAGAATAAATTTATGATGCTTACCTTGTTTAGAAGAATAAATTTCTAGTGCTAAAATAAATTAATATCACTTACTTTATATTAAAAATTCACATTTCCCATATTAATGTGTAATTATGAAGCTTTTTAATATATATTATTCGAGATTTATTATAAGTCTTATTAAAAAAATACTTATACTAGCTGTCAACGTAATTTTTTTAATCTATAAATCATATTTTCTTCACCGTTTAATATAACTTTTAAAATTACTATATAATTTAAATTTATTTATAATGTTAAGATGATATTATTACTATGTTACAAATGTATTCTTAACTTTATAGTTCACGGTTGCCGTGTAACTCATTCATGTGGCTTAAGAAGTCATAACGCGATAAATCACGACCCACTTAAGTCACAGTTGTGACTTCTTATAAGTCATAGCCCTAATAAGGCTATTAAGTCAACTCATAGCCATAACTTTTAAATTAGAAGAACAAATTTCTAAGGATCAAATAAATTAATATGACTTATTTTATATTAAAATTCACATTTCCCATATTAATATCTAAATATGACCTTTTTATATGTATTATTCAAGATTTATTATAAGTCTTATTCAAAAATAAATACTTACACTAGCTGTGAACATATTTTTTAAAATCCATAAAATATAATTTATTCACCATTTAACATAACTTTTGAAATTACTATATAATTTAAAATTATTTATAATGTTAACATCATATTATTACTATATTACAAAAAATTAATGATGTGAAAAAATTATGTAAACAAATGTATTAGTGTGACTTTAGAAATCACATCCGTCACTGTAAGGCCCCAAAATATACCTTAGATGAAATGTTACATATTTATGAAAGTACATGTATGATATAAGTTAACATTGTGTTATGATTCGAAAGTGAAAGGGCTTGTGACGTGAATTTTGGTATTAAAGGACCACAGTTAGTGAATTAGAATTAATTGAAGCCATTAGAGAATTGAAGTATTTAAATGTACATTTGGACTATGAAAAATGATTCAATAGACAAATTAAGTTTATACATGAAAAATTAGAATGATTAAGCCTATGAGTTAGTGACATTTGGAAAAGCTAATACATTGGCATTTGGCAACACTCATTGTTGTGACAAACGATAGCATGATAACAAGACAAATGGCAATTAAATGTGAGCATTAGTGGCAACCTAATCCATTGAAACATGGCATTACATGCAAAGTGACAAATTGTTAAGGAATTTGAAGACACTTAGCATTTTGGCTAAGCAAAGTTTCTGCTGTGTTTTCTCTTTCTTCTCTCCAATGAAACTCCCCTTTTCTCTCTAACTTCTTGAATTTTTCTGGGCTTTGGATTGTTGTCACTTGAAGTTTTGGTAAGTTACTAAATCTAGAAAAAGGTTATGCTAATTTTCTATACTATTGTTTTGTTAATGATGAAAGTTGCATCTTAATCTTAGATAAAAGTGAATTGCTAGGAAGTGTTGTTGTAGCTAGATCTTTGAAGTGATTTGGAGTTATTCGTTGAAGTTTGAAGAGGTAAGGGGTTACTAAACTTGGTATTACGTTAGAACATGCATTGTTTGATGTGTGAAGTGGATAAAATGTGTACTGAATTTATGAAGAATTGTGGTTAGATACTAGATACATACTGGATACACATTCTACTGGATAGAATTAGTGGTTCTGACTTTCATGAATCAAATGTACTGATATACGCAAAATTGGACAAAGTGATCTTCAGAAAATTTTAGTTCATCCATTTAGCTTTCTAATGGTATATCAATTGTAATTTTTGGACTTCGTAAGAAAGCAATATGGCCTTTGCATGGTAACATCACTGGTCTTCAGAAAAATTTTAGTTCATCCGTTTAGCTTTCCAATGGTATATCACTTGTAATTTTTGGACTTCGTAAGAAAGCAAAATGGCCTTTGCATAGTAACATCACTGGTGTTGGCATAGGCTGCAGCACTGTCCTTGACAGAAATTTGTGTCCTATTTTCAACTATTAAACTGCATTGATATAGGCCAAATTAGATAAAGTTGTCTTCATAATAGTTGTAGATTTTGCTCTTAGCTTTCTATTGGTATAAAGCTTACAATTTTTAGACATTGGGATTAAGAGATATGAGTTTTACAAGTTTGGATGCACATCAAGGGGTGCATGATCATGCACCAAATTGCTCTTTAATCATAGTCATGCACTAACCTGACTTTCATGAATTAACCAAAACTAAAAGATCTGTAGCCATAATTTCATGGTCGTGCAATTTGGTTCAGTATTCCATGAGTGCATGATCATGCATTAACCAAAATTTCGAATCTGTATAGTCTCTAGTATTTTAAGTATAACTTATAGAATACCAAACCAAATTGAATTATTTTTATTGCGTTTGAAACTTAAGACATATAGGAACATTTGTTTTGAAGAATTTTTTGTCTAAAAATATCAGTTTCTACATCAAAATTTCCATACAAATCTGACCCGAAATCTTCCCTAAGAAAATCTAAAATAAAAATGTAGGAAAACGATAGTGGGCAGGGTTTTTAGCGTAAACATTGTATAATATTTGGATTTGTAATTAAATTAATAACCTAAGGAAGGTCTTATTAGATAACAAAGTATATATCTTTTAGAACTTATAGGGTATTAAAGGAATGAAGTATATTTATGAATGTTAATGTGATTTAAGGAACAAGAGTAATGTGTTAGTTGTGAACGTTTGTGAATTGGGAATTTGTGTGATTACATATAATGTATAATTGCTTAATGAATTCTTTGGTACATGATTGCAAACGTTTATGTTCTCAAGGCATGTTAAGTTTGATTAATTGACTATATGAATGAAATGGATTAAGACATATGATATGCATCATATTTTTTGCATAAAATTCTGAAATCCGAAATGTTTTGTTTTAAAACTGTTAAGTCCTAGTCATGGGTAAATAGCCATGCCTAGAAAGGTCTTCAGCTACTCTTATGAAACTTTGATGTCTCCTTTTACTGAAACTTCATTGTCTCCTATTACTGACGATTCGGTGTCTCTTGTTGTTGACACTTCGGTGTTTCCTATTATTGAGACGTAAGTCTCTCTTGTTCTGTGATACCAATCATGGTATCTCCTGTATTAGTCCCGTTATCTACTTCTGTAAAAAAAAAGGATTATTAGGCTAATTTTTTGGTATTTTGCTATATGCTCTGTTATGAAATAATTAAGTTATGTTCTGATACAATATATAGGCAAGTTCTGTTCAGATACTTTAAAGTTCAGTTTTGAAATTTGGATAATATGTTCTGATTTTTGTAAGTTTGCTCTAAAGCAAAATATATCCTGTTATGATTTGACATATTTTGTTCTGAGATATATATTGATTGTTTGCACTTTTATATGCTCAATTAAAGATTGTTTGAAATATGATCTAATTCATTATATATGAATATTAGACGACCGTTAGAAACAGTTGCCAAATTATATCTTGTTTAGTTATTCTCCACTAAGCTTTATGCTTTGCACGGTGATTTTGCCTTCATGTAGGTTCTGATAAGAAGGTTTAAGGATTAAGACAAAGGCAGCCGCATTGGCCAAAAAGATTGTGTTTTGTTATGGAAATGTTTAATTTGTTTTCAAGTTTTATTAAATATAATAATACATTTTATATTTTCATAATTTGATGTAGATCGTCTGTAATATCATGAATACAAATGGGATTTGGATGTAAGACTTGTATATACTATGTTTCAAATGTGATCCAATCAATAATGAATTGTTTGGTCCTTGAGTTTCTGAAATTGCTTTATTATGTTTTAGATTATCTTGGATCTGTTGTGTGTAGCATTTATATATCCTTCCAAAGGTTATGTGGGTGTTACAGTCAATTATTTAAAATTGACTAAATTTGTTATTACAACCTTGCCTTATTTTAATTTTAACTAAAATTATTATTATTATCTGTCATCTATATAGTTTTAACATTAAAAATCATTTGCTCTGAATTAATTAAAATAATGATACTGACAAACAATCTTTGACCTTATACTAGATTTTATATCTACCTATAAATGCTTCCCTGCAAAAATTAATATTAATAAGCTATAATTAATAAATTAATAAAACTAATCATCACCAACCAAAACTTTGTTGTACATTTTCATTATAACTAAATAAAATTAATATGCAATTCACTTATTAGTCACAACCATGAAGAGCTATATTTATAGTTAATATTAGTGAATAATAATTCATAATTAATAATAATAGGTTAATATTAAAACTGTAACACTCCATTACCATAAATTACATACTAGAACACACTGTAGATATTCTAGTATATATTCTATAATAATGACGTGTTAACTATCTCACCTTCATTTTATAACATGGCAACATATCCAACTTAGTCATGGCATCAGTTATTGTACATAAAAGTCATCAAATTTTAAAACCAAATTCCAAACTGTATTCCTCATTTCATTTCATAAATCCGAATGTATTTACATTATAGCTTTTAAACACCCACACATGTACAGCATTATATCCTAATACAAAATATGCTATATGAAAGAGGAAATTATACAAAAAGTCTATCTAATCTTTCTAATCTCAGCTGACTGACCTTTGGGACATTTCTTCTTCTTCCCAAAAATACAAGACTATACTTCTTGTAGCGTCTCTCTATAGCTAAAGTCCTCTCTTGGTCCTGAAATGTTAATGTCCAATTTTGGGTGAGTTTTGCGAACTCAATGAGGTAACTGTCATTAATGGTTCACTCATTTCAAGCATCACATCACACATATAATATATAATTCATATCTTTGCATTTTGCTTGAATTATCACATATCACATATCACATTCTCATTCAAGGGTAAGACAATTTTGCATTTCAAAACATACTTATTAAAAATGTATGTGAAATGCTCATGTGACTCCTTTCCAATCGTTATGTTGTTGTGACCGAATGCTTAAATTGTCTCGTATCCATTATAGATACCGTGCTTATTTATACTGCCCCTTATCCGTTGGGGATACATGACTCATTTTACATAGTGAGTCTTTGGCCTTTAATCACATTTGGAGCTTTAAGCTAATTTTCGGTGGCTACTCATGTCACAACTCTCATTATCTGATCATGCATTCATATATGGAATGCATCTTTCATAATCAATCAATCATGTCAAGAAGCATTTAGTTTGTGAAATTCACGTTCACATTCACATACAGGTAACACTTTAATATCATATTCATGCATCAAGTTTCGGACCTCCATTGTTCGACATCAAAATAATCAAATCATATTCATATCATCATTCAAAACATATTCTAAAGCAAACAATTAATTGCGTTAAACCGTCTAGGTTACTCATAGGTTGCTCCTAAAGCTAATGCCTGAAAGTTCCAACAACTTCTAGGTGTTGATGTTCCAATTGCTCCTCCATGTCAAGCAATATACAGATATCACACTTTTACACAATTATAATTGTTTGTTAATGCACCTGTATGTATATGAAATATGCACAATGCATGTTCATGACAATCCCGAGTATCGTTATAATATTCTCATCACATAAACATTCATATTTCTAAACTCACATAAGTATCATTTATACTTATGTTTTATACCTCAATAAAACCATTAAAATCGAAATTTATAACTCATTTCGCCAATTCAAATGTTTCCTGAAATATACCCTCAGGTCTACTGTTCATGATCCATCTGACCATCTCTTAAGTTTCTAATTACAACAAGGTCATTCAATTCGGTTTAGTACTCTGAAAAGTTATACTCCAAACATTTTCGGACTATTCTTATACTAAAACAGTGCCCTCCACTTAACTTCCACCCAGAAATTGAAATTCTTATAGAGAATTAAAATTCTATTTCTTCAAAAAATTTGTATCCCAATGTCTCTAGTTTACTCCAAGTGAAAAATAATTCCATTTGGGTACATACATATCAAAATATTGTCAAAATGCCATAGCATATTCAGTGAAAATACTCCAGTTATGAAATTCCAGAACTCCTCATCAATTTTGTCTCAAATTTATCACCCAATCTCTCAAAAATGATTTCGTATGGTTATAATTTTTTGTAGAGATGTAGAAACATATGTTTTGAGTCTGTTGGTTCAAATCCCATGTCATTTTGAGATTGGGAGAAGAAGTTATGGTCAAAAGAAGGAAAGGTGTTCGAAACAGTCCCCCCCCCCCTTTCGAGCTTTGGAGTCACGA